>JAGFNQ010000162.1:40880-197129 GCA_024364735.1 Boesenbergia rotunda
AGGGGGGGTGAATAGCGATTTTCCGAACCCCTTGTTCCTGCGTTGTTAGTAGCACAGCGGAATATACAAAAACAAACAAAAACAACGCTAACAACCTGATTTAGTTGGTATCCACCCCGGTCGGGTGACTAATCCAACAATCCTTCGGCGGATCAAACCCCGGATAACCTCCGGCTATCACGTGTTGCTCCTTGTGGGTGAGAAACCTCACCACAACACCAAACAAAGCTCTGGACACGAAGACTACTAACTTGCCTTAACCAAGACAAGTTTCGTCAAGAAACTCAGCCACCACGACGTCCTCTTTAAATAGGACTCGGGCTGATTTCTCGCTACCAGTCGACTGCCCCTAGGGCAGTCGACTGGTGCCAGCTAAATTCGACCGTTGCAACTCCCAACGTTCGAATTTTAGCCAACTCACCAGCCGCTACCAGTCGACTGCCCACAGAGCAGTCGACTGGTCCCAGGCTGAGACCTTTCTGTGAGTTCCCTCAGTCGACTGCCCCCAGGCCAGTCGACTGGTCTACTCACCCACCTAAGGTTACCCATCCTGAGTACATTCCACTCCGCACTCAAACCCTAGGATTTCCCGAGTACAATCACACTGCACTCGTACCCTCACGACTCGACTGACTCTCCTCCGCAGCCTCGACTGTTGCCTTCGCGCCCTCTTCATCTTCGGCCCTCGTCCCTCGGATGCGCACGCAAGCCTCCAGCTTGCCTCCATGCCACCCTTCACTACGCCTCGAAGTCCACGCCCATCAGCTCATCGTCCCTGCTCTCCAAGATCCCTCAGATGCGCACACAAGCCTCCAGCTTTGCCTCCATGCCATCCTTCACCGTACTGAGGCCGTCCAGTCAAGTCCATATGGCATAACCTGTACAACCTGCACACTCAACATACACATATCAAATACAAGGGTAAACCTAACTTAAACCCTTTGCCCAAACATCAAAACCCATGGTCACTCCGGACCATCTTAGGGTCGATTGCTCCAACAATCTCCCCTTTTTGATGTTTGACAATCCGTTTAAGTTAGGAAAGCAAGATAGTAGTAAATAGCAAAAACAATGCTAAATGAATGTATATGCAATGCATAACTAGATCCTATCCCAAGGCATCCCACACCTAACCCTCCAAGTTAGGACTTTTAACACCTAGCCTCCAAGCTAGGATTTTACCACCTAACCCTCAAGTTAGGATTTTTCCACACAACCCGGGTTTTTTAAAGCTTCTCCCAAAGCTCCCCCTACATTGGACTTACAAAGGCTTTTTAAGAACCTGACCAAGGTTCCCCTTTATGCCAAGAAGGGAGCAACCATGCTCCCCCTTAATCTCAACTCCCCCTAAACCTAGGGTTTCATGCAAAGGTAAGTTTGGTTTCCCAACTTAAACACAAACTTCTCTCCCCCTTTGCCATACATCAAAAAGACCCCAATAATTACCCAATTATTGGTTCTTTTAATCCCCTAATGACCATAAACAATGTGTACTAGCCTCCATACACTTGTTTTGCATCATTTAGACCCCAAACCAGTTGCTGATACAAAAATTTGGCCTTGACCAGTCGACTGCCAAAATGGCAGTCGACTGATACTCTGAAAGTCTGAAATTTCAGCATTTCTGACGAAATTCAGAAATGTGCCAAAAATTCCATAAATCTCCAAAAATTCCCAAATTTTGTGGAGAGATTTGTGGTACCCATATCTACTTGGGAAAAATACATTCTAAAATGTATCTATCACCATTCCCAAGTTTGACACAAAACTCAAAAATTTCAAGATGAAAATTAAGGCAACTAGGAGGCAACCTCCCTCTTAACCCATGCCTTCTCCCAATTTTCATTTTCGAAGGGTTAAGTTCTACCCAACTTAACCTCCAAACACCAAGTTAGGTTCTTCCCAACCTAACACCCGAGTTCTTTTCCCTTTGAACACTATTAAAGGCTTGCCCCCCAAGCACCCTTATCCCTGGTGTCAATAAGAACTCAACAAAAGTCTAAAAACTCCAAAGTTTACAAGCACACTTGCTAGGATATACCCTATCCTAGAGAAATATGATATCATGGAAATATCAAGTGTGCTTGACTTTTGGTACACATCTAAGCTCCTTAAAAGATTTGGCATTTTGAAATTAAGTCATTATTCCTTGTGTTTGCCTCTTCTAACCCTTTCAAATTGACACAAGGAATTGTCCTCAACTCTATGGTTCATCCATAATCCAAGTGTTTCTGAAAAACCCTTCAGAAATCACTTATTAACACTCTGCCCAGACCCTCAGTCGACTGTCCAAATGGCAGTCAACTGCCAAAACTCACAGAGAGTTTCCGGGCTCTTACCAGTCGACTGCCCACAGGGCAGTCGACTGATACCTGATTTTCAGGTTTTCAAGCCGAAATTCAGAAATCTCCTAAAAATTCTACAAATCTCCAAAAATTCTGAAATTTTGTGGGGAGACTTGTGAAGCCAATATTTACTTGGGAAAAATATGTTTCCAAATAAATGTACTCCAAATCCCAAGATTGGCACGAAATCCTACTTTTTCTAAAATGTATCAAATGAGCTCATCCTAAAAGTACTAATTCTCACTTCTCTTCAATGCATCCTCTTCTCCTTGATCACAACTCATTTATATCATTGAATTATATGGTGTTCCACCATTAAACCTCAATTTTTATGAATTTTAGCTCCTTTTTTACCTTTTCTCCCTAAATTCTCCTTTTGATGTGCCAAAATCTAGGATTAAGACTTACCCAAGTCTTCCAACCCTTTTTGGCACATTTCACCTAATTTCCTAAGGGAGAAACTTTTGAGATCCATCTACCATGGACCCCAAAGGCTTCTAGAGCTCCCCCTTGAGCTCTTAGCCTTAGCCACCTCCCTAGGTGACTTAATTCATACTAGGCCGCACCGGTGTGCCACCGGTGACTCTTGGCCTACAGAATTGACACTCTTAACCTTAGACATCTCGTCTTTGGTTAAGTCCTTCTTTTTCCCTTTAAATGGCATCCCCTTGCCATTTTTGGACTTTCCCTCCTTACTAAGATTGTATGCTTTCCCAGCATACTTCTTTCCATTGCCCTTGGAGGTCTTGGATTGATAGCCCAAACCCGACCTATCATAGTTGGGTTTGATGCTACCCAACACCATATCTAGACCTTTAGATCCAATCTTGAATCTTTCTAAGGTCTTCTCTAAAGTATCAAGTCTAGCCCTTAAGGCTTGATTTTCCCTTTTTAGCCCTCTAACCTTGGATTCCATATGTCCACTTTGGACATTTCTAGGCCTACTCATTTTCTTAGGCATTTGTTTCCCTTCCTCGGGGTTAATGTCTTTAGCCTTGGATACATAGGTCTTAGGCCTATCATGATGCATGCTTTTTCTAGAGTGGTGATCTACCTTGTTATCCTTATTCCTATCATTGTACTTAAATCCAAAGTTATGTACCATTAAGCAATTTTCATAATTTCTAGCATGCATGACTGAGTGATTTACATGATTTTTAGAATGCAAGGAAGAACTTGAAATTGAATTTCTTTTTAAACTAGGATTAGGAAATACCTCCCTTACCCTTGTAGTCCTTCCTTGTTGTGAGCTTTGCTTCCTTCTCTCTTCTTTCTCCCATCTCCTGAGGTGCTCCATCTTTTTTAGCTCTTTCTTCCTTGGGCACTTGGTGTGAAAGTGTCCCATCTCTCCACATGTAAAGCATCTAATCTTCATTTTCTTTTCTTGGGCTCCTCCATTCCTACAACCCATATTAGATATAAATTGAATGGACTTGGGTTTAGGGATTACCTCTCTTTTACCTTTTGGGCACTTATCCTTGTAGTGCCCCTTCTCATTACACCCAAAGCATGTAATGTGATCTTTCTTCTTTGCTTTGGTGGAGGTAGATGCTAGATTGATTACTTCAACTTTTGATGATGTGGAGGCTTCCTCTTGATCATGTGTAGATGAGGGTCTCTCCTCCCCCTCAATCCTTGAACTCGATGCCTCTTCTTCTTCTCTTGAGGAGGTTGATGATCTTTCACATAGCTCCTCCTCCTCACTTGAAGAACTTGACACTTCACTTGATGAAGTGGATGACTCATTTCTCTCCTCTTCTTGAATCATGAAGCTCACTTCATTGGAATCCTCTTTTGATTTAGCTTGGATGGTGTTCTTATGAAAATCCTCTATTTTGCTCCATAATTCGCACGCATTTTCATATGTCCCTACACCACTCAAGACATTGTTAGGCAAAGCATCAATTAATATATCTATTACCTTCTTGTTTGCCCTAGAGTAGTCCTGTTGCTCTTGAGTCCAATTTCTAGGACGAAGCTTCTTTCCATGCTTGTCCTTTGGGACTTCGAATGGCTCTTCTAGCATGACCATGCACTCCCATTCCATGTTAAGCCAATTCTTCATCCTCGCCCGCCAATAATCGAAATCTTCGTTGTCGTAGGGCGGTGGGGTGTTGATGTTGTCCCCAAGTTTGTCTTCCATGATTTTTCACCTCTAGCGGTTGCTCCCTCGGCGGTTAGTCCGATCAAGAGCGGTCCTTCGCTCTGATACCAATTGTAAGGATCGTTCCGTACGCTAGAGGGGGGGTGAATAGCGATTTTCTGAACCCCCTTGTTCCTGCGTTGTTAGTAGCACAGCGGAATAATACAAAAACAAACAAAAACAACGCTAACAACCTGATTTAGTTGGTATCCACCCCGGTCGGGTGACTAATCCAACAATCCTTCGGCGGATCAAACCCCGGATAACCTCCGGCTATCACGTGTCACTCCTTGTGGGTGGAGAAACCTCACCACAACACCAAACAAAGCTCTGGACACGAAGACTACTAACTTGCCCTTAACCAAGACAAGTTTCGTCAAGAAACTCAGCACCACGACGTCCTCTTTAAATAGGACTCGGGGCTGATTTCTCGCTACCAGTCGACTGCCCCTAGGGCAGTCGACTGGTGCCAGCTAAATTCGACCGTTGCAACTCCCAACGTTCGAATTTTAGCCAACTCACCAGCCGCTACCAGTCGACTGCCCACAGAGCAGTCGACTGGTCCCAGGCTGAGACCTTTCTGTGAGTTCCCTCAGTCGACTGCCCCCAGGCCAGTCGACTGGTCTACTCACCCACCTAAGGTTATCCATCCTGAGTACATTCCACTCCGCACTCATAAACCCTAGGATTTCCCGAGTACAATCACACTGCACTCGTACCCTCACGACTCGACTGACTCCTCCTCCGCAGCCTCGACTGTTGCCTTCGCGCCCTCTTCATCTTCGGCCCTCGTCCCTCGGATGCGCACGCAAGCCTCCAGCTTGCCTCCATGCCACCCTTCACGTACGCCTCGAAGTCCACGCCCATCAGCTCATCGTCCCTGCTCTCCAAGATCCCTCAGATGCGCACACAAGCCTCCAGCTTGCCTCCATGTCATCCTTCACCGTACTGAGGCCGTCCAGTCAAGTCCATATGCGTAACCTGTACAACCTGCACACTCAACATACGCATATCAAATACAAGGGTAAACCTAACTTAAACCCTTTGCCCAAACATCAAAACTCATGGTCACTCCGGACCATATTAGGGTCGATTGCTCCAACAAGATGTCCCTTTCCTGACTGAGTATTGTCCCTCGATCATGGAGATCGTCACTTTTTACAACCTTGGTTTCCTCCTCTCTCTGGAGAGACCTATCAATTACAACCTAGTCTCCGAATTTTACAACAATCTTCAGCAGGGACCTCAGGGGGGCTTCGAGTTCACCACTCGAGTCACCAAGAGGAACCTTGATTTCTCTTACGAGATTTTAGCAGAGTATCTGGGTGGTCGACGATCTCCAAACCTGTATTCGATCTACCCCGAGCTTCCTGATCCTTTATTGGCACCTTTTACGGATGTTACTCCCGATGGTATCCATCAGTATTTCTTCGGTCATCCCCGCCCAGCTGGTCTCGATGAGCTGGGCCCTGATTTTCCTACCTTTGTAGCACTTTGTCTCTCTCCCACTAGTTACATCTTGTTCAAGATTATCACAAATTGTATCCTATCAATCACTTCCAAGCCCCTAACTGAGATCCGACCCTATCACTGCCTGATGCTCTACGGCATGCACCACCGTTTGGACTTCGATATCATGGAGAGCATCTTCCAGTCCATCTTATCCTATCGCGAGCTGAGTCGTCGCACGGTCTACATGCCATTTGGTCATGTCATCACCGATTGGCTTATGTCAGTAGGTGTTGATGTCACCAAGGGCAGGACCATGCCCATGGTGAAACAAGACTGCAGACTTGGCCGACGGGCATTTGCCAAGTCCGGCATCATTGTTCGGGAGCACGATCGGGCGTTGGTTTAGAAGGATGGTAGGGTTCTTGGTGAGCTACCGAGGGGAGGTCCACAGGTTCAGGCGCCAGCCGATGTTGCTGCTGATTACGACTATGAGCCCGAGCCAGATCTGCGTTGGCAGCTCTCAGAGCTGGATCAGACCATCCAGCATGATTTTCATTTGCGGGAGGTTTATCGCGAGGAGGTCCGATCACAGTTCCGATCTATCGATAGCAGACTGACCTCGATCGAGACCGACGTTTCTGGAGCTCGCACTTTACAGCAGACATGGTATGATGAGTGGCGCCAGCACACATTCCCTGGAGTTGCGCCCTCTGCCAGTACTGCACCAGGGTCCTATGTTCCTGCCGACATCACGATGGATGATCCTATGCAGGATGACGACCCCCTCCCTCCCCCCCCCCCCCCCCCCCCCCCCGCTGATAGTTGAGTCTGGATGTCCTCTGCCTCGGGTTGGGATTTGCCTATTTGTTTGCTTAGCTTGTATGTGTTGGGTTCTCCCGACACAAAACAATAAAAACGCAGCGGAAACAAGAACCCACTAGCGATCCATGCGAAAGAAAACTCGTACAAAGCTATCTATCTAATAGATTTATCTACTGTTTATACCTTTGAAGCGTGCCCTTCGGTTATCCCGCTCGTCCAAGATGCGCCGGATCTCTTGCACGTTCAAGCGTCCGTGCCTCTATTCGTATCCACACGGACACAATCTCTCAACTTTGGGAGAACTACCTTAGTTGTGCTAGCAACTTGAGGTAGCTCGAAAACACCAAGAACCTTACAGTAAGGTTTCGGCCAAGAGTGGAGGAGAGGAAGAAGAGAGGAAGGGAAAGGGAAAAACTAAGGCAAGAAGAAGAAGACCTCATCCAAAGTCACAAGGCCCTCTTTTATAATCATCCCATGAATATGAAGAGGTTTGTGTCTCTTTTGCTTCCCAATAAAGAGCACATCATTTCATGTGGCTCTTCATCTTTTCCCATGCAAGAAAAGAATCTTTTCATCCAATGAAAAGAGACTTTTTTTCTTTCCTCCATGCAACTCCGACCTGGCTTCTCGGGCTCCCGACTTGGTCTCCCGACCAAGTCTCCCGAGTGGCGAGCTCCCGACCCAGTTTGCCGAGCTCCAACCCAGTCTGCCGAGTGCCGACCCGATCCGCAGAGTGCCGACCCGATCCGCAGAGTGCCGACCCGATCCGCCGAGTGCCGACCCGATCCACCGAGTGCCAACCCGATCCGCAGAGCTCCGACTCGGTCCGCCGAGCTCCGACTCGGCCCGTCGAGCTCCGACTCGGCCCGCCGAGATCCGACTCGGTCTCTCTCAAGTTCCTAACTCGAGTCCCCCCCGAACTGACCTCCCGAGTTCCCAACTCGGGCTCAGATCTCCCGAGTCCCCGACTCGGGCTTAGGCCTCCCGAGTTCCCAACTTGGGCTTGGACTCCCGAGTTCCCAACTCGGGTTTCCCAAAGCATTGTACCCTTTGTGTGTGACCCAATAGGTTCTCGTGACGTTGGCAATGTGCCTAAACACTTTAGACACATAAGCAATGAGCGGCATCTAGCAATGCATCATTGCTACCCAAGTAACAAGAAAAGTCGAGATCCGACTAAACCTCCGTGACTATGATAGTGTATGACCTTGTCCTTCTATCCTTGATATCTAGATTGACCAATGAGGAATAGACCGTGTCATCCTCAATCAATCTTGTGTTTCTTGATCCCCGAGTAGACTCACTCGAACAAATGAGCTCAATATATCATATTGACTCATTTGAGCATGGTCATGCGTTTCAGTAGTCCTACTCGATCAAGGGGCCCACAGATATCACTCCCGTCATATGGGAGGGATAGATCTCATCTACATCACTCACATCCCTCCGCATAATTCATTACATACCCAGTGATCGCCTTTATAGTCCACCCTGTTACGGGTGACATTTGACGATACCAAAGTACATAACTCCTTATGTAGGGAACCGTATGTTGGAAACGAGATGGCTATAGAGGGGGGGTGAATATAGCCAGACACCCACAAGTTGCACTTTGAAGTTTTCTGCGTGATCAGATTAGCAGCGGAAGAAAATGCAGAACAAAGAACAAAGCAGAGTAGGAATCGCAAACCAAACAATCGCTAAGACGAAGATGTACAAGGTTCGGGGATAACTTGCCCCTACTCCTTGGCGTGCCCGTAAGGTGGGCGATCCCTTGATCGTCGGCAGATCAAGCCCCGGTGAACACCGGATAAGATATAGCCTCCTTCTCAGTGGAGAAACCTCTCCACAGATCTCACGGATGATGGAACTTGAGTACAGGAGATCACACAAGAAGGAACACTCACAAAGCTCTCACAGGAATGCAACAAGATCGCTCAAGCACAAAGCAACAGAGAGCACGAACACAGCCCAGCCAAACTTCCCAAGTTTCTGTCTTGTTCGCCATGCTCCTCTGCATCCAGCCTTGTCTCTTAAGCTCTGCTCACCATCACAAGCTTCGTCAGCATCCACTGAGCCAGCCTGAACCCACTGACCTCCCTGAGCACTCAGTCCACTGAAGACCTCCTCTCCAGCTAAGTCTCCGTCAGTCGCTAGCTGCTCCAGTCGCCGTTGAAACCTGAGAAGGAGAAACAAACAAACCTGCTCCAAGGAAAGCATCCCATTGACTCTCCTCCAATGTTTGAATCATCCCTGTAAAGCCTGCACACTCCAATAGAAGCATAGCAATGCATATCAAACATAAGCAGTGATGTAGCAGAGAATCAGCAGTGAAAACAAACGCAATCAAAGCATCTGACAGCGTATTTGAATTAAAGTTCTGCGCCTGATCGGTCACCAGACCGATCAGGAAGGACCCTGATCGGTCACCAGACCGATCCAGAAGTCTTCTGCACACTCCTGATTGGTCCCCAGACCAATCAGGCTCCAGCCTGATCGGTCACCAGACCAATCAGGCTCCAGCCTGATCGGTCACCAGACCAATCAGGCTGCTTCTAGACCGATCAGGAGTCATCCTGATCGGTGATAGTGAGAACCTTGCGACAAATGATCGTTCACTAGACCGATCTGAGCAGTATCCCTGATCGGTCACCAGACCGATCAGGAGTAGATCAGCAAGGGAACTCAACTCACTGTTCGCTCCCTGATCGGTCACCAGACCAATCAGGAGCTGTGCAGTGAGTGAAACACACACTCCCTGATCGGTCACCAGACCGATCAGACATCGCTGGATCGGTCACCAGACCGATCAGACATCGCTGGATCGGTCACCAGACCGATCCACGAAGGAGCAGCGTGCCAACTCCCTGATCGGTCACCAGACCGATCCAGAGACGCAGACCTAGCCTTCCAAGCTAGGATTTCATTCACCTTAGCCCTCCAAGCTAAGGATTTTTCAATCTAACTCTCCAAGTTGGGAATTTGCACCTAACCCTCCAAGTTAGGACTTTTCACCTAGCCCTCCAAGCTAGGACTTTTCACCTAGCCCTCCAAGCTAGGACTTTTCACCCAACCCCTCCGAGTTAGACCTTCATCCAACCTAGCCCTCCAAGCTAGGCACCTGACCCTCCAAGCCAGGACTTTTTCACCTAACTCTCCAAGATGGGACTTTTCACCTAACCCTCCAAGTTAGGACTTTTTACCTAGCCCTCCAAGCTAGGACTTTTCACCCACCTCTTCCGAATTAGGACTTTTCAACACCTGGCTTCACTCACCAGGACCCGGCTTCACTCACCGGGATTTTCAACACCTGGCTTTACTCACCAGGACCCGGCTTCACTCACCGGGATTTCAACCTAGTTTCACAAGCTAGGACCTGGCTTCACTCACCAGGGTTTCATGCCCAGTCCCCGACCAGGACTTTAACCCAAATTCGCTCAACCAAACTTAAATCATTGTCAAACACCAAAACAATAACCGAGCCAGACTGCATCAACAATCTCCCCCTTTTTGTTGTTTGACAACCCGATTTAAGTTTAGGTATCAATCAATTGAAGTCCGTTCAATTCTCATAAGGGAATCATGATCCTCCCCCTATAATAACCATAAACTTAATCATCCATTTTCTCCCCCTTTGTCAAACATCGAAAAGGGTATGGTTATTAAGTTTGAACATACCTCCCCCTCAAACACGGGTCTCTCCCCAAATCCAAAATGATCAAGGTTAAGTTTTGAATTGCACATGAAAACATATACAAAATTATATCATGGTCAAACATGTATATGTTTCATATGACAAGTAAGTCAAAGGATGATTTTGGAATTGCATATGAGAGGCATATACCATAAATATATCATGGCAACAATGTATATGCATCATACAATAATAAGTGTAGATTTTTGAATTGCATATGGAAACATATACCAAATAATATCATGGTCAACTATGTATATGTTTCATATGACAAGTAAGGAATGCATCTGTATCTGATATATACTCCCGATTGGTCTCCGTAACCGATCAGGTTCGTTGATTACTGGATACAGAAATATTTTGATTAGTCTGGGGAGCGATCAGATTTCAGAAAAATTTCGGAAACTTCTGATACGTTCTTGATCAAACTGCATTAACAATTTGCATTCCACAACAGGGATGTAGACTCTATTGAGATTCGTTATTTCAGAAGAAAAAAATTCTGAAACACGACATTAAGAACAAGAGTCATGACTCAACAAACCTTTTCTTATGAATTTGAACATTCCAACATAGGTTTGTATCAAATCAGTATTAGGTTTGTTTCACTTGAACAATTTTGTGCTCCCTTAGTACCAGGTTTGTACCAATGGGTGATCAAATATGTTTCAATTGTGAACGGATTGTATCATGTTTGTTTGTAGTATGATCATTAAACTGATACAATTCGACGAGAGGAGATCGGACTGAGGAGTTTTGACCCAATCATGAAACTTACTGTTCAGTATTGATCTGATCGGTCACCGGACCGATCAGAGGGATCCCTGATCGGTCGGTGGACCGATCTGGGTTCAGACAGAAGGGTTTTCAATTTCAAATTTCCGAAACCGATTTCAGCAATTCTGAAATCAGGTTTGTTTCAATTCTTAGCCATTCCCAAACCCCTAATTCAATTGATTTTAATTACCTTGGTTCCAAACATGGGGTCCCTTAACCAAGTGTTATTCCATATCAAGAATTAAGAGTTTCTATGAGGAGAAACAACACATGTTTGTATCAATTTTGATGAATACGTTCTAAGTATGAACTTAAGTCCCAAATACAGATTTATATCAAGGCATGATCAGTGGGAAAACAAACAAGTTATAGATAGAACCTTAGTTTGATACAAAGAAAGCATTAACCCAAAGAACTTAAGTAGTGAATGTTAAAGCCCATGTTATTTGTTTGGTGATGCCTTATTAGTACAAACTATGTATTAATCCTTGTTCTTTAGCTTGCATTCATACAATAAAATCATGGTACACTCAGCTAGGTTCAACTCCAAAAATATTTAGAATCAATATATGATCAAACAAGTCATGGACCTTGAATACTAAATTTTGAAGCATGATGTTCTTAACCAATGTTGTAATAATACACATACAAGAAAATTTTGGCTTGCTTGAGTCAAATAGCATCAATATTTGATTAAATTCCAAAACATGCTTGTATCAAGTGAGTATTAAGTTTTCATGGTTCCAATCAAGTTTGTGTCAAAATGAAGCATAGTATAATGTCGATAGGAATCTATTCATGCTCCTTTGATCACAATGAATTCCTCATCATAAAATTGTACTTTACTAATAAGAAAATTCACAAACATGTATCTACTTAGCTATGGATCACAAAAATCATGAAGTTGTCTAAATTTATGAAATGTAGGTAATCCTAAAGAAAAACCTAATTTTAGACCTCTTGTTGTGGTGAGTGACAATTCATCTCAATTCATGGGTTTGGAGCACCCAATATCAACCACCCATGTTGATAGATGCTCCCCCTCAATCAAAGCTATACAATTCGAAATATGGAGGTTTTAGGTACCCAAATTTTGGGACCTAATGTATCAATAATGAAGGACTTAGGCACCCATGTCTTAGTCACTTTCTTTCTAACCTTTCGAACCTTAGAGTCATTTGATGATCTAAATTGGGTTCTAGACATTAATGATACAAAGGTTGGTTCCTTAGGTCGGTAACCCATACCGGCCTTGTTGTAAACCGCCCTTTGGGAATTTAATATCATATCTAAGGTTTTGGAGCTAGTTGAAAACTTCTCGAGAATATTCTTGAGGTTTTCAACTTTGCTCTTCAAATCCTAATTTTCATCCTCAAGGAATTTGTCATGCAAATCATTAATGTCCTCAACCTTAGAGGATTTCAATTCTTTTACTTCCAACCTTAATGCTTTGACTTTGGCCTTAGATTTCTTAAGCATTTTTGTCAAGCATGCTATTGTTCTATAGCATTTGTCTAACTCCGGAGAGATTACCTCTTCATCATCCGAAGATGATGAAGGCGCGGTTGAGGAGCTTCTCGATTCATTATCACTCTCCTCCTTTGAATCTTCTAGTGCCACTAGAGCCACATGACAGTGGATGTCCTCCTCCTCCTTGTCAATCTTCTTCTTCCTTTTGTTTCCTGCCACAAAAACAAACCCTTTCTCCTTGGGGCCTTGGTTAGAGATCTCATGTAGCTCCATCTCACAAAATAAGTCCTCTAACTTAACAAAAGATAAGTCCTTGGAAACCTTGTAAGCATCCACCATGGATGACCACAAGGCATTCCTAGGAAATGATTTAAGGACATACCTCACTAGGTCTCGGTTTTCTACCTCTTCACCAATGGAGTGGAGACCATTCAATACTTCTCTGAATCGACAATGAAGCATACTTACATTTTCACTTTCTCCCATTATCAAGTTCTGAAGTTGGCTGTGAAGGAGATCCTTCTTGGCAGTCCGGGTGTCTTGAGTTCCTTCATGGAGCTCAAGAAGTTTATTCCATAGATCTTTGGTAGAGGTGAAGGGGTCAACCTTGATTAGTTGTTCTTTGGTCATCCCACATTGCAAGGTCACGACAGCTTTGGCATTTGCTTCCCCCTTCCGGATTTGCTCAGGCGACCACTTGGAAAACTCAAGCTCCTTTCCTTCATTATCCTTTGGAAGGGAAAACCCTTCCTTGACAGTGAACCACAAGCTCATGTTTGTCTTCAAGTAAAACTCCATTCTTGACTTCCAATATGAAAAATCAATGCCGTCGAAGAATGGAGGTCGGTTTGTGCTCATTCCTTCTCTTCCAGCCATCTCGTTGTAAGCTCTCAGATGTTAAGCCGTGAACAGAGCCCCAAGCTCTGATACCACTTGTTGGAAATGAGATGGCTATAAAGGGGGGGTGAATATAGCCAGACACCCACAAGTTGCACTTTGAAGGTTTCTGCATGATCAGATTAGCAGCGGAAGAAAATGCAGAACAAAGAACAAAGCAGAGAAGGAATCGCAAACCAAACAATCGCTAAGACGAAGATGTACAAGGTTCGGGGATAACTTGCCCCTACTCCTTGGCGTGCTCGTAAGGTGGGCGATCCCTAGATCGTCGGCTGATCAAGCCCCAGTGAACACCGGATAAGATAGAGCCTCCTTCTCGGTGGAGAAACATCTCCACATATCTCACGGATGATGGAACTTGAGTACAGGAGATCACACAAGAAGGAACACTCACAAAGCTCTCACAGGAATGCAACAAGATCGCTCAAGCACAAAGCAACAGAGAGCACGAACACAGCCCAGCCAAACTTCCCAAGTTTCTGTCTTGTTCGCCACGCTTCTCTGCATCCAACCTTGTCTCTTAAGCTCTGCTCACCATCACAAGCTTCGTCAGCATCCACTGAGCCAGCCTGAACCCACTGACCTCCCTGAGCACTCAGTCCACTGAAGACCTCCTCTTCAGCTGAGTCTCCGTCAGTCGCCAGCTGCTCCAGTCGCCGTTGAAACCTGAGAAGGAGAAACAAACAAACCTGCTCCAAGGAAAGCCTCCCATTGACTCTCCTCCAATGTTTGAATCATCCCTGTAAAGCCTGCACACTCCAATAGAAGCTTAGCAATGCATATCAAACATAAGCAGCGATGTAGCAGAGAATCGGCAGTGAAAACAGACGCGATCAGAGCTTCTGACAGCGTATTTGAATTAAAGTTCTGCGCCTGATCGGTCACCAGACCGATCAGGAAGGACCCTGATCAGTCACCAGACCGATCCAGAAGTCTTCTGCACACTCCTGATTGGTCCCCAGACCAATCAGGCTCCTGCCTGATCGGTCACCAGACCAATTAGGCTCCAGCCTGATCGGTCACCAGACCAATCAGGCTCCAGCCTGATCGGTCACCAGACCAATCAGGCAGCTTCCAGACCGATCAGGAGTCATCCTGATCGGTGATAGTGAGAACCTTGCGACAAATGATCGTTCACTAGACCGATCTGAGCAGTATCCCTGATCGGTCAACAGACCGATCAGGAGTAGATCAGCAGGGGAACTCAACTCACTGTTCGCTCCCTGATCGGTCACCAGACCGATCAGGAGCTGTGCAGTGATTGAAACACACACTCCCTGATCGATCACCAGACCGATCAGACATCGCTGGATCGGTCACCAGACCGATCCACGAAGGAGCAGCGTGCCAACTCCCTGATCGGTCACCAGACCGATCCAGGGACGCAGACCTAGCCTTCCAAGCTAGGATTTCATTTACCTTAGCCCTCCAAGCTAAGGATTTTTCAATCTAACTCTCCAAGTTGGGAATTTGCACCTAACCCTCCAAGTTAGGACTTTTCACCTAGCCCTCCAAGCTAGGACTTTTCACCTAGCCCTCCAAGCTAGGACTTTTCACCCAACCCCTCCGAGTTAGACCTTCATCCAACCTAGCCCTCCAAGCTAGGCACCTGACCCTCCAAGCCATGACTTTTTCACCTAACTCTCCAAGATGGGACTTTTCACCTAACCCTCCAAGTTAGGACTTTTCACCTAGCCCTCCAAGCTAGGACTTTTCACCCACCTCTTCCGAATTAGGACTTTTCAACACCTGGCTTCACTCACCAGGACCCGGCTTCACTCACCGGGATTTTCAACACCTGGCTTCACTCACCAGGACCCGGCTTCACTCACCGGGATTTCCATCACCTGGCTTCACTCACCAGGACCCGGCTTCACTCACCGGGATTTCCAACACCTGACTTCACTCACCAAGACCCGGATTCACTCGCCGAGATTTTCAACACCTGGCTTCACTCACCAGGACCAGGCTTCACTCACCGAGATTTCAACATAGTTTCACAAGCTAGGACCTGGCTTCACTCACCAGGGTTTCATGCCCAGTCCCCGACCAGAACTTTAACCCAAATTCGCTTAACCAAACTTAAATCATTGTCAAACACGAAAACAACAACCGGGCCAGACTGCATCAACACCGTAGTGACTTCAGGTCTAAGGACTATTCATACCAATAGTCACATGAGAAAGTCTATGACACTCGTATGATAATCTATGAAACTTTCTCATAGCGGGTCATTCAGTACACATTCTCCAATGTATACCCATGTGTCAACTTGATATCACATATCCATGACTTGTGAGCTCAAGTCATCAGTTGACCTACATGTTAGTCTCCATGCATCAATATTGTCCCTGAATAATTGATGCTTGACTAGGAATAATTTAGTGTAGTGTTCTCTACATTATCTCATTATCGATTCAACCAATCGATATAATGTAGATAAGAACCTACTACACAAGGACATTATTATACTTAGTCATTCGGCACAGAATACAAAGTAAGTATAATAACCAAACATGCCTTTATTAATGATAGAATATGATACAAAATGCCCCTAGTCAATCATCACATAATTGGCTCTAAGGCTCCTACTAACAGTATGACTATTGGGTTGTATGCCCTGTGACTTGACTTTTATGGCCTTGTGCCACACTTGCTTTGACTTCGATGCATTGGTATGCATCTATTTGGTTTTGATGCACTGAGTTGCATCTAATTATCTGTCTAGATATTTTATGTATTACCACTATGACTGTTTTTGATGTATCTCTTGTCATCCTTTGCTCTTTAGTAGCTTGAATGGTGTTATTTTGCATGTATTTCTTATCATGTTTAGGATGTTGGCTTATATGTGTTCCCATGATCACTATTTGTTTATATGCCTCATTCATGCTTATGATGCCATGTTCATATGATACACATGCTTGATTTGTCATGCCCTATTTTTGTCATATGAGTTCATATGTTTATCAAAAATCAATCAAATCTTTATTGTTTTGGGATACCCCTAGGGTTGAGGGGGAGTATGGTTAAACTTAACAGCCCCTCTAGACCCTTTTCGGTGTTCGATAAAGGGGGAGAGTGTGGTTGGGTAAGTTTAGGATTGATATGATGTAGAGGGAGGATCATGATTCCCCTATGATTCTGGATTTGAGGAAATTGATTGAGAATCTCTAAACTTAAAATCGGGTTGTCAAACAACAAAAAGGGGGAGATTGTTGATGCAGTCTGGCCCTGATTGTTGTTTTGGTGTTGACGCCGATTTTAGTTTAGGTTGATTATGATTCTGATTATGATTAAGACTTGATCGGGGATTAGGCATAGGATGATTGAAATCCTAACCTGGAGGGTTAGGTGTTGGAAATCCCGGTGAGTGAAGCCGGGTCCTGGTGAGTGAAGCCAGGTGGTGAAAAGTCCTAACTCGGAAGGTTGGGTGAAAAGTCCTAGCTTGGAGGGCTAGGTGAAAAGTCCTAGCTTTGAGGGCTAGGTGAAAAGTCCCAACTGGAGGGTTAGGTGAAAAATCCTAGCTTGGAGGGCTAGGTGTGGAAAAGGTCTAACTTGGAAGGGTTGGGTGAAAAGTCCTAGCTTGGAGGGCTAGGTGAAAAGTCCTAACTTGGAGGGTTAGGTGAAAAGTCCCAACTTGGAGGGTTAGATGGAAAAATCCTAGCTTGGAAGGCTAGGTCTGCGTCCCTGGATCGGTCTGGTGACCGATCAGGGAGGTTGGCACGCTGCTCCTTAGTGGATCGGTCTGGTGACCGATCCAGAGATGTCTGATCGATCTGGTGACCGATCAGGGAGCAGGCTGTTGCCTTGTTGCTTGGCTCCTGATCAGTCCGGTGACCGATCAGGGAGCAGGTAGCTTCCTCACTGCCTTACTCCTGATCGGTCTGGTGACCGATCAGGGAGTGAACAGTGAGTTGAGTTCCCTCGCGGATCAGCTCCTGAACGGTCCGGTGACCGATCAAAGACTTAGGATCTGATTTCCGGGATTACTGTTCATCAGATCTGATCGGTCTGAGTGACCGATCAGGCTTCACACTGATCGGTCCGGTGACTGATCAGACTTGTGTTGCCGCGAGAGCTGGGAGTCCCAGCGAAGCGGTGGATCGGTCTGGTGACCGACCCACGAGCCCTGGATAGGTCCGGTGACCGATCACTTTAATTCAAATTACATTGTCAGACGCTCTGATCGCGTCTGAGCATATCTGATACACTGCGCCTGATCTCTGATCCTTGATTTCTTGCTTGATATGCTGCTCTAACCCACTGATTAAGCTGCAGGTGACAGGGAAGGATTCAAACACTCAAGGAGAGTCAATGGTGGTCTTTCCTTGGAGTAGGTTTGTCTGTTTTCCATCCCAGGTTGCAACGGGTGCTGGCGCTGGCTGGAGCTGCTATCTGGGGCTGGTTTGAGGGAAGCTCAGGAGGTCCAGAAGGGCTCAGTGGTGGCTGGTGGTTGCAGGAGAGCACTGGAGGCTGCTGTGGGATGGTGACCTGGAGCTGTGTGGAGAAGACTTAAGTGCCGTTTGCGAGAAGTCTTCAACAACTCTGCTAATCAGTATTGCTGTGAAGTTCTTGGGGCTTGCTGCGTGCTCGTGTTCTTGCTGTTCCATCATTCCTGAGCAAGCCATTGAGATCTGAGAAGCAACCGCCCCTTGCTTGAGCACTTGGAGGAAGGAACAAGAGGCTTGAAGTACAACAGCGAGAAGACACGGAGAAAGGGATTCTTGCGTGAGATTGTCGCTGGGTGGAGCTTGCAGAAGCCTGCTGTGTTCTTGTCTTTGCTAAGTGCTATGTAAGATCTTCCTTGTGTTTCATTGTGCTTAAAACTATATCCTTAAATGAAACGCGCTGTGGAGAAGTTTCTCCACCGAGAAGGATGTTGCCTTCTATCCGGTGTTAACCGGGGCTTGATCTACCTACGATCAAGGGATCGCCCACCTTAAGGGCACGCCAAGGAGTAAGGGCAAGTTATCCCCGAACCTTGTAAACCCTCCTTGTTAGCGATCTTGCTAGTGGTGTTAGTTTGTTTTGTTTCCTGTTTTTTTTCTGCATACTCTGTTTCCATACTTCTGCTGTGCTACTAACAAAGTGAAGTGCAGAAATTCGATAAGTATTTAAAGTCCAAGTGATTGGCTATATTCACCCCCCCTCCCTCTCTAGCCATCCGGGTTCTAACAAGTGGTATCAGAGCTTGGGGCTTTGTTTTTGCAGATTAACAACCAAGAGCTATCATCCATGGCTTTGAGAGAAGGTTTTTCCACCACCCGACCTCCCTTCTTCGATGGCGCTGACTTCCAATATTGGAGATCGAAGATGGAATATTATTTGAAGATGGACATCAACACTTGGTTCGCGGTGAAGGAGGGCTTTACCCCTCCAAAGGATGATGAAGGCAAGGAACTTGAATCATGGCGGTGGACGGCCGAACAAACTCGGAAGAGTGAAGCCGACGCAAAGGCGGTTGTCACTCTACAATGCAGCATGAACAAAGACCAACTCATTAAGGTTGGTCCTTTCACAAGTGCAAAGGACTTGTGGAACAAGCTCATCGAACTCCACGAGGGCACCCGAGATTCAAGAATCGCCAAGAGGGATTTGTTTCTCAACCAATTACAAAACCTTTCCATGAAGGAAAATGAATCGGTAAGTGAGCTCCATAGCCGGTTCAAGGAAGTCCTCAATGGGCTTCATTCGATTGATGAAAAGGTCGAGAATCGCGACCTTGTGAAGTATGTGCTAAAAGCATTTCCATGGAATGCTTTGTGGTCATCCATGGTGGATGCCTACAAAGTATCCAAAGATTTATCCATTGTTAAGTTAGATGATTTGTTTTGTGAAATGGAATTGCATGAAATGGCTAACAAAGGCCCCAAGGAGAAGGGGATTGCCTTAGTTGCAGGGGACCGATCCAATAAGAAGAAGAAGGAGAAGGAAGTTTCTTCATCTTCATCCTCTTCCGAATCCGAGTCCGATTCCGAGGAAGATGGCAGTGGCTCCTCATCCTCCGAGATGGCGAATTTTATGAGAAGGATGATGAGAAGGGGTCGACGCTTCAAGGGTAAAGGTAATCCTAGTGAAGCTAAACTTGATAAGACTAATGCCTCTTGCTATGAGTGTGGTAGGAAAGGGCATTTCAAGAATGAATGTCCAAAGCTAAAGAAAAAGGAGGAGAAATCCAAGAGGAAAGAAGAAAAATCCAAGAAGAAGAAGAAAGCCTTAAAGGCTACTTGGGATGAATCCTCCTCAAGCTCATCCGATGAAGAGAAGGAGGAGAAGAGCACAAGGCATGTGGCACTCATGGCTCTTGGAGAGGAAAGCAGTGATGAATCTTCCAATTCCTCAAACACGGCTTCATCATCTTCGGATGATGAAGAGGTAACTTCTCCCGAACTTGAGAAATGTTATAGAGCTATTGCATGTTTAACCAATATGTTAAAGAAGTCAAAAAGTAAGGTTAAAACATTGCAATTAGAAATTGAACGATTGAAAGCATCTAGGGATGATAATATAGATGACTTGCATATTGAATTGTTAGAAGATGAGATTAAGTCATTGAAACTTGAGGTTGAAAATTTGAAATCCTTTAAGGTTGAGGATATAAATGATTTGCATAATGATTTGCTAGTAGAAGACAACAAATCATTGAAGAGTGAAGTTGAGAAACTCAAGAATATTCTTGAGAAGTTCTCAACTAGCTCTAAGACCCTAGACATGATCTTGAATGCCCAAAGGGCAGTCTACAATAGGGCCGGTATTGGTTACCGACCCAAAGAACCTTCATTTGTGTCCCTTATGTCTAGGACTGATATGAGACAATCTAGGACACCCAAGGTTCAAAAGAAAGTTGTCAAGGCATGGGTGCCTAAGTCTTGTTTAGTAGGTGCTTTAGGTCCCAAGGTTTGGGTACCTAAATCTTCCATTTTTCGAATTGTGTAGGTTATGATTGAGGGGGAGCATCTATCAACTTGGTTCGTTGATAGTGGCTGCTCCAAACACATGACCGGGGATAGATCATTGTTTACCATACTTCACAAGAAAAGTAGAGGTAATGTTTCATTTGGTAACAATGGTAGTCTTAAGGTCATAGGAATAGGAGACATTCAAATATCCGAATGTCTTAGAATTTCAAATGTCCTTCTAGTCAAGGGGATGACTTTTAATCTCCTAAGTGTCAGTCAATTGTGTGACACGGGTTACACGATTGATTTTCAACCAAATCAATGTCTAGTTAAACAACATGACACCTTGGACACGGTACTAGTAGGAACAAGAGTAGACAATATTTATCAAGTTTCATTTAAAAGTGATACTAATGCTTCTGCTAAGTGTTTCATGTCAAAAGAAGAAGAGTCCACTCTTTGGCATCGAAGACTTGCACATGTTAACATGAAGAACATCCGGAAGTTGGCCAACAAGGGATTAGTTCGTGGCTTACCAAGCATCAAGTATGAAAAGGACAAACTTTGTGATGCATGTCAAATGGGTAAGCAAACAAAATCTGCTCATAAAGGTAAAAGCGCTGTAAGTACATCTGCCGCTTTAGATTTACTTCACATGGATCTATTTGATGGTAAAAGCGTGCTCGTGTTCTTGCTGTTCCATCATTCCTGAGCAAGCCGTTGAGATCTGAGAAGCAACCACCCCTTGCTTGAGCACTTGGAGGAAGGAACAAGAGGCTTGAAGTCCAACAACGAGAAGACACGGAGAAAGGGATTCTTGCGTGAGATCGTCGCTGGGTGGAGCTTGGAGAAGCCTGCTGTGTTCTTGTCTTTGCTAAGTGCTAAGTAAAATCTTCCTTGTGTTTCATTGTGCTTAAAACTATATCCTTGATTGAAATGCGCTGTGGAGAGGTTTCTCCACCGAGAAGGAGGTTGCTTTCTATCCGGTGTTAACCGGGGCTTGATCTGCCGACGATCAAGGGATCGCCCACCTTAAGGGCACGCCAAGGAGTAGGGGCAAGTTATCCCTAAACCTTGTAAACCCTCCTTGTTAGCGATCTTGCTAGTGGTGTTAGTTTGTTTTGTTTCCTTTTTTTTTTTTTGCATACTCTGTTTTCATACTTCCGCTGTGCTACTAACAAAGTGAAGTGCAGAAATTCGATAAGTGTTTAAAGTCCAAGTGATTGGCTATATTCACCCCCCCCCCCTCTCTAGCCATCCGGGTTCCAACAGTCTTGGTCATGTAAGCAAGAAACGCATGACCAAATTACACCGATGTGGAATTCTGGAATCATTTGAACCTGGTTCATTTGATACATGCGAATCATACTTAAAAGGCAAGATGACCAAATTACCCTTTTTCGAAAAAGGTAAACCAGTTGGAGAATTGCTTGGTCTAATACATACTGATGTATGTGGACCAATGTCAACTCTTGCACAAGGAGGCTATAGCTACTTCATTACCTTTATCGATGATCACTCACGATTCGGGTATGTGTTCTTAATGAAACACAAATCTGAAGCTTTTGAGAAATTCAAAGAGTTCAGAAGTGAAGTAGAGAAACAGCTTGGTAAAAGTATTAAGATACTTCGATCCGATCGGTGTGGTGAATACTTAAGTCAAGAGTTTCATGATTATCTTAGGGACAATGGGATATTGTCTCAATGGACTCCGTCATATACACCACAGCATAATGGTGTATCTGAGAGGCGTAACCGAACCTTGATTGACATGGTTAGTTCTATGATGAATCATGTAACTCTTCCAAAATCCTTTTGGGGTTATGCGCTTAAGACAGCTGTTTACTTACTAAACAGAGTCCCGACCAAGGTAGTCTCTACTACTCCATATGAGACGTGGAATAGTAAGAAACCTCATTTATCTCACCTAAAGATATGGGGTTGTCCTGCTTATGTAAAGCGGACTGTATCAGACAAATTGGATGCTAAGTCTGATAAATGTCTATTTATTGGATACCCTAAGGAAACGAAAGGTTACTAATTCTATCATCCCTTGGAACAAAAGGTGTTTGTTTAAAGGCATGCTATTTTTCTAGAAAAAGAATTTCTTTTACAAGAAAACAGTGGGAGTAGCATTGAACTTGAAGAAGTTCAAGAAACTCCAATAGACATTACAGAGACACCTAGTCTAGACCCACAACCAATAACTCATAATGATGAGCTATCAGTTGAACCTAAAACAACACCACTTCTTCGTAGGTCTGATAGGACACGCAATATTCCAGAGAGATACGGATTTCTCATAAGTGAATCGAACGACGTGTTACTCATTAACGATGATGAACCTATCAGTTATGAAGATGTTCTGAAAAATTCAGAAAGGGATAAATGGCTTGAAGCCATGAAGTCGAAAATGGATTCCATGTACAAAAATCAAATAAGGGACTTGGTTAACCCACCTGAAGGGATTAAGCCCATAGGGTGCAAGTGGGTTTTCAAGAAGAAAACCGACATGGAAGGTAATGTTGTTACCTTTAAGGCTAGATTAGTGGCAAAAGGATATCGTCAGAAACAAGGAATTGATTATGACGAAACCTATTCGCCAGTAGCTATGCTTAAATCCATTCGGATGCTCCTGGCCATAGCAGCTCATTATGATTATGAGATATGGCAAATAGATGTGAAAACAGCTTTCCTTAATGGAAACCTACTTGAGGATGTATACATGATACAACCTGAAGGTTTCACATCGGTTAATAAAACCAAAGTATGCAAGCTTCGACGATCCATATATGGACTAAAGCAAGCATTCAGGAGCTGGAACATCTGTTTTGATGAGACAATCAAAGAGTTTGATTTCTCACAAAATCCTGACGAACCTTGTGTGTACAAGAAAGTTAGTGGGAGTGCAGTCGTATTCCTAGTGTTATATATCGATGACATATTACTTATAGGAAACGATATATCAGTCTTACAGTCAGTTAAAATTTGGTTGTCCAAAACTTTCTCTATGAAAGACCTGGGAAAAGCAACCTATATCCTTGGGATTAGAATCTATAGAGATCGATCAAAACAGTTGCTTGGTCTTTCGCAGTCTACATATATAGACCGAGTGCTAGAAAGGTTTAGTATGTCAGAATCCAAGAAAGGTTACCTTCCCATCAGGCATGGGATCAACCTTTCGAAGTCTATGTGTCCGCGCACAGAAGATGAGAGGATTTGCATAAATAAGATTCCTTATGCATCCGCGATATGATCTATCATATATGCTATGTTATGTACTAGGCCCGATGTATCGTATGCTCTGAGCATCACAAGCAGATACCAGTCTGATCCAGGAATGGATTATTGGGCGGCTGTCAAGACAATCCTCAAGTACTTAAGAAACACTAAGGATGTGTTCCTAATATATGGAGAAGGTGATATGGTAATACGTGGGTATACAGATGTCAGTTTCCAGACAAATAAGGATGACTCCAAATCTCAGTCCGGATACGTATTTATTTTGAATGGAGGCGCAATAAGTTGGAAGAGTTCCAAGCAAAACACCGTAGCGAATTCTACCACGGAAGCGGAATATATTGCAGCTTCGGAAGCAGCAAAGGAAGCAGTCTGGATCAAAAAGTTTGTCTCAGAACTTGGTGTGGTTCCAACCATTGATGAAGCAATACCGGTTTACTGCAACAATAATGGAGCTATTGCACAAGCAAAGGAACCAAGGTCTCATCAGCGATCCAAACATGTGCTTCGCCGCTATCATCTGATTAGAGAGATATAAGTAGGAATGATATACAAATTGAGAAAATTCTCGCTGAAAGGAATTTAGCGGATCCTTTAACTAAGGTCTTCGCTCAAAGCAAGTTTGAGGGTCATGTTAGAGCCTGTGGTATTGGGTACCGTAGCGATTGGCATTAGGCCAAGTGGGAGTTTTTTAGTGATATGAGAGAAGTGTCCTAAGGTAATCGCCTTATGATTGTAATCATTTATTCTAATAAATGAATATTTACTATTTGAGTATACATGTTTGTGTATTTAATTGAGATCTTAAACTCATTTACTGAATGCCCGCAATACAATTCACAGCATGAGAGAATTTGTGATGAATTCACAACTAGTGATTATCTCTACATGTGCAATTGTGAAGTATTGAAATTGTCCCTAGTCGATGAATTGATAAATACGGACACTATCAATTCTGTTGAGACTAGCATGGGTTATCCTCTAATCAGCTGATTCTCACTGGCTGGTGACATTGAGATGTCCGGAGATAAACATGAATGCTAGTTAAGGGAACTAGTTCATTGGAGTGACTGGCTGTAAAACTTCATATGGTAATCTACATATAGATATGTCAGTGAAGTTCTTACTGCAGCTTAAGTGCGATGTTCCTTTGACTTACGGTGTTCAAGTCATCTTGGTCATGGAGACTTATACTTTGACATCTTAAGCAAGCGTCTCCAAGGAGGTGTGGACCCAGGATGATTGGGTATAAGCCGAAGTGCCCGAAGATGTTTGAACAGCCTACAAAGGATTCACCACTCCTTGCGAGGAGATGTATACCCGAGGCCTATCGTCGGATTGTTACTCGAAGCCTTTGGCCAGAGCATGATATATTCAGAGTATGAATCTCTTAAATACATGAGAGTAATTAGAATCCGTAGGACGAGAAAACGTTACTTGGGCTAGGTGTGACGTAGTTAGCCTAGTGGGGACTGACACACATAGACCATGTCCTGAACCAAGTGGGTATAAGATGGTGAAGGGAATGGGGCACGATTCATTATAGCTGCTGAAGGGTTTCAGAATTATTTCTGAGGTCAACCGTTGATCTTTCGATTAATTGGGGATCATGATGTACTACTAGGTGTCACTCATGATCGTTCTATAATTAACTGATTAATTATAGACGGCCAACATAAATCGAAAGCCTATTTTGTCACACGCACTACGAGTAATCCGAGGGATTTAAAACGAGTTGAAAATTGGATTTTCCAATCAAGAGAGATTAAGTTTGGTTGAGCCAAACGATAAGTCGAATCTGAATTTTTCAGAGACGCATCGGAAGCGTAAAATGACTAAGTCTTTTGAAGACTTAATAGATGAATTAAATAAGTTTAATTCATTGGGGCGTGGCTTGGATGGGCCGGCCAAAGAGGGCCTCCATCCTCATTGCTTGGCAGGCCACAACAAAAGGAGAGAACCAAGTTTTTTGGTTCAATTTATAAAATAAACCAAGTATGGTTTGTTTTATAAAATTATGGATGATATAAATTTTTATATAATAAACCAAGGTTTGGTTTATTTTTCATGAAAATTAAAATGAACCATGGATTGGTTTATTTTATAAAATCAATCTTGGATTGATTTACCATGATAAGGAAATTTATTCCATAGGAGAGAAGATTTTTATCATGAATTAAAATATGATTTTAACCATGATATAAAATCAAACTTGGCATGATGGAATAAGTTATTCCATATTTGAGAGGATTTATGGTTGAGAGACCACTATATAAAGGACCCAAGGCAAGGCTTGGGTGTGAATCATAGAGATGAAGGCATAGGCTCTCTCCCTCTCTTTCTCTCCTTCTCTTCTCCCCTTCTTGCCGTGCGCCAACCAGCCTCTTCTTTTGCTTCGCCGGAATTTTGATTCCGGCCATCCTTTTGTGGTTAGTCTTCCGACTTCTCTCTTGGTTTTTCTTGTCGCGTTCTCAGAGAATCTAGTAGTTCTCGAGAACACGAAACTCGTGGCTTTGCAAAGTCATCCCGAAGACACTCGGCGTGGACGCGAATAGAGGCGGAGCTTCCAAGGGATGCTTACGGTTGGATCTCGTCCCTTCCTTCGAGTTACGCGAGGTAATATGTAAATTAGTTTACGTTTCTGCAAAAATTTCAAATATATGATCATGTATACACAAGATAAAATTGCATGCTTAGATGTGTGGTTAAATAATTTGAGAAATTATATATGCTAAACCTTCCGCTGCACGTAATTAATTTTAAAATTATGAACCCGCATCCATGTCAACATGCACCCGGTCCCAACAGGGCCGCCACGCGCCGCCTGAGAGCCTCGCCGAGGCTTCCCGGTCGAGGGCATCCCAGGGAGTGTGGGCCGCCACGCGCCGCCTGAGAGCCTCGCCGAGGCTTCCCGGTCGAGGGCATCTCAGGGAGCGTGGGCCGCCACGTGCCGCCTGAGAGCCTCGCCGAGGCTTCCCGGTCGAGGGCATCCCAGGGAGCGTGGGCCGCCACGCGCCGCCTGAGAGTCTCGCCGAGGCTTCCCGGTCGAGGGCATCCCAGGGAGCGTGGGCCGCGCCGAGGCTTCCCGGTCGAGGGCATCCCAGGGAGCGTGGGCCGCCACGCGCCGCCTGAGAGTCTCGCCGAGGCTTCCCGGTCGAGGGCATCCCTGGGAGCGTGGGCCGCCACGCGCTGCCTGAGAGCCTCGCCGAGGCTTCTCGGTCGAGGGCATCTCAGGGAGCGTGGGCCGCCACGCGCTGCCTGAGAGCCTCGCCGAGGCTTCCCGGTCGAGGGCATCCCAGGGAGCATGGGCCGCCACGCGCCGCCTGAGAGCCTCACCGAGGCTTCCCGGTCGAGGGCATCCCAGGGAGCGTGGGCCGCCACGCGCCGCCTGAGAGCCTCGTCGAGACTTCCCGGTCGAGGGCATCCCAGGGAGCATGGGCCGCCACGCACCGCCTGAGAGCCTCGTCGAGGGTAATGCAGCAACGGCTATTTTTTTTAAGAAAACTATTCCGGAAGGGCGTACTAAACAGATGAGGTATATCCAGAAGACCCAATTTTCAGACATGCGGCGAGCGTATATAAAATATATCCAGATTTCCAAATACACGGTGCCCGGGTGAGTCATATCCAGAAGGCCGGACCACAGAGATGCATAGAATATATGAAGTATATCTAGAAGGTCGGACATCAAATGCGCGGAAACTGTATTGCACATACTCTCCCTTATTCGCCTTGCTAGAAAAAGAACAGATCCAGTGTTGCCCCAAAGGGATTCGTCATAAGGCTTCTGGTGCATTAATGACTTTCCCGAGAGCGGACGAAGCAGGGCTCGCATCCTCAGGGAACGCTAACCGCATAAACCCATATGGATCTCCCATTTCCACTTCCGATCAGGCTACTGGTGTCCCTCCTTCTAGCGCCATTTTTGATCCTGTCGCGAAGTGGGGATGCAGCCCAACGGGCTGGATGGACCTCCCGGGAGCCACGAGCCAATGGGGTGGCCGGCTGTCGGACGCGCCTCGCCCCGCTCCTACAAAACAGTGACCGTTAGCAAACCCGTCGGGGGAATCCCCGGTCAGGCACTCCGACGGTCAAGTCAGTCCCGAGTCCAGATGAGCGGAAACTGAATGGAAATGAGGCAAGGGAGGCGAGAACTCGCGCGCGCGTATCTGCGGTAGGGGGAGTGCCGAGCTTTTATAACCGGGGGGAGCTGACAACCCTTGTCCGCATAGATGGGACCGGGGTATGATGACTGTCAGCCCGCATGGAGCACAGAGGAGGGGCGCGACATGGCGCGGGGTACTCCGGCAGTACGTGAGTACTGAGTGCGTAGTACGAGAGTACTGGATGCGCGGGATGACCGCGTGGAGATGTCAGAGGCAGGTGAAGCGTGAGGAACCCCGTGAACAGGGCCGTACCCCGGAAGTAAGGATGTGAGGGGGTATGTGGGCTGGACAACCCATACCCCGAGCGCTGACTAGCAGGTCCGTGTGCCGGGGACCGAGTCGGGTAAAGACCAGGGGCAGTGGGGTGTCACGCGCCCGACTGGAAGGAAGGGCGAAGGGAGCGCAGAGTATGCCCTAGGTCGGGGGTTATCACGAGACTTGACCTTGCCGCGGGTGCTAACCTCTACTCTGGGTCGGGGTGAACTAGTGTGAGTGACTAGGCCTTTGACAGGGTCTGCTGGCTAAGAGGTGACCCAGCCGCCTTTTCAGGTGACCTGATGGACCCGTCCCCCCCCCCCCCCCCCCCCTCCTCCTCCTCCTTCTTCCTTATGAAGGTTCTCTGGGTGTGGGGTCCTATTTGCTGATAGGGTGGTTGACCTGTCTACCCGGCCCTCGTGGCGCCAGATATATATATATATATATAAAGTTTAAATATTGGAGATGTTTTAATAATTTTTTATATTTTGGATATGGTGGCATCTTAAAAATATTTTAAAAAATATTGAAAGATTTAATCATTCAAGATACCCAGAGTGTGTACGAATTGGCGCTTTAGTTACTCAGCCTTTATATAAAATACATCGCATCTAGTTACCATTTGTCCGGTTGGTTTGAAACGGACACGCTGGAAAATAAAGGAAAGTAATTTGCTCATTTTGTTTTGAATTTGCACGATGAATTCGAACTAATTAAATCTTTATCTGATTTCAGAAATCATAAATTCAATTAAATCTATATCGAACTGATTGAATTTTAAAAATTGATTTAATTTATTTAAAATTTTAATTTTTAAAAAATCAATTAACTCGATTGGTTCGGTTTTAAAATTTTTTACTCGATTAAATTGAATATACTAAATAAATTAAAATTTTGAATTCAATATAATTCAAAATAATTTTTAGATCTTAAGTTTTGAATTCTGGTAACCAAATCAAATTTTTAGATCTAATTAGAAAATTTTAATTAATTCAATTTTCGATCGAATTAACCGTTTCATCCATTCAATTTGTTGGATGTTGTTAAAAAAATCGATTAATTCGATTAGTTAAAAAAATTGATTAGATTCAGTTTTAACCGAATATTCATCCCTATTCAAGAATATTCTCATCTTGCCCTAAAACTATGATGAGTATTAAATCTTCAAACATGAATTCTAAGAATCTAGGATAAAAAATTGAATATGGTGAATTGTAAGGGATTTTTTTTCAATAGATAATGGATTGCTTGGATAAATATCCTTCCCAATTTATTTTGATGAGGTTTCAAGAATATTCTTGTTAATCCTTTTTAATCACAAAGTCCCCGAAGGGTATACTGAAATAACTCCAATGGCTGATTTTACCTTCATATAGTTGATTATATGTCTTTATCACCAATCAATTGAAATTTCTTTTTTTTTAATATAAACATTTTAATCAGTGAAATTTATTTGATTTAATATCCGCTCTTTGTAGATGATATTTAAGATTTTACACATAATCTTTTGTGTCAAATTGTAATCACACTAAAAAAAATTAAGTCAAATTGCTAAAAGAGAAAAAAAAACACTTCAGCTTTAAAAATCATTTTGGGACAATTTACAAATCCTCCAAATAATATAAAATTCTACACTCATTTTACTCATTTTAAATATTGACCCAGATGTATAAGTAAAAGTTAGCCCAACTTGAATAAGGATTAGATCATATTAAATCTATTATACACAATCTCATTTTGCATTATTGTAAGAGATTATTTTCCCCATTCTAACAGTTTAAGTAGGTAGTTAGAGATATTTTTGTTCCCGCCCATTCTTGTTCAAACTCGCAAAAGATAAACAACAAAAGCAACTTAAAAACAATCAATGCACAGTTCAAAGCAATGCTTCAAGCTTCCGATTCCAAATTCCTTATCATAGCCGTTAAGCTGCTTCCGCTCCAACGTTCGGCACCATCCATCTCTTCTATATTAACCACCACTTCTTACCGTTTCCGACTCCAACCAACAAATCACAGCCAAGCAAGCAAAATGACTTCTTCTTCTTCTTCTTCTTCTTCTTCTTCTGATGACGCTCATGTGAAGCTTAGGAGCTCATTTTCGCCGTCTTCATCTTCTCTCCACGCCCTCCTCCTCTCCTCCCTCAACTTGCTCCTCCTCGTTCTCGCCTCCGCCTCCTTCGCCCCTCTTTTTCTCCTCCGCACCTCCCCCACCTCCTTCGGTTGGACCCTCTTTGTCGTCTCCTCCTCCACTGCTCTCTCCGCCCTCCTCAGCCTCCTCTCCTCCCACATCACCCGCCCCTGCTTCGCCGCCCACCTCCTCCTCGTCCTCGCTGCATCCCTCGGCCAGGCTCTAGGCTTCCTAATGCTCCTCCTTCGGCCCGGGCCCAGCCTGCGCTTGCTAGGTTCGGTCCGTGGTGCGCGGTATCAGCGGGCGCTGGCCCGGGTGGAGGCGGCGCTGTTGTTGGGGATGTTCCTGATACAATCGCTAGCGCTGGTCACGGCCTGCACACTGCGACAGAGGTGGGTGCGGCAGTTCGAGGAGATGGAGGCTGATAGGGAGGAGGCAGCGGAGAGGAGGAGCCGGCGGATGGCGCGGGTGCAGGAGGAGGCCAAATCCAACGCGGCGGCCACGGCTAGGGAGCTCCAAGAGAAGTTGAGGAATAAGAAGGGGCTGTGGGCGAGGAATGATCTGGAAGGCAGGAAGATCTCGCCCGTTGATATCTAATTACTGTCGAATTATACAGTGCACAGCTTTAAGTAACCAGGATCGAAATGTAGTGCTCACCTAATTGCAAAACCAAGCACTGTATCAGGCGAATTGTGAACTCTATTACGATATGCAAAATAACTATATGTTGTTGCAATGAAAAATTTCTGTAAAACTGAATTGATCCTCCAAGATTAATCACTGATAGCTAGTGTTAGTTTTTTGGTCTGAAAACTTAAAAAATGAATGCACATGGACTCTTTGACTACAGATTTGTATGTTTCCAACTGCTCCCTCACCCTTCCTCAGATAAAAAGCAGGGATAAAGAAAGAGAATTACAGTTGCTGCCATAAGACGGTTGTGAATGAATGAGCCAGTAACTTTTTGACGATGCCTTCTCAGTAACGGACTTTTACATCACGGAATCAATCAGTAAGGAAGAATCTTCAGATCTGTAAACTCAGCAAGTGTTTGTTTTCTGCTACTAAACGGCGATCAGCCTCTGGGACAACCTGCAGGGACGTACAATGCGTGTCAGAATTAAGATGGTGAGAATCAAAAGGTTTGCAATGGCAGCACTGGATGTATACCCATACCCGAAATCCTATCTGATCGTAAAGCTTTTGAGCCCCCGTATTATCTCTGTACACTTGCACAAATATCTGCTTGATACCTGGGATGAATAAGAGCTTAATATCAAACTTCCTCAGTATGCTCAAAGAAATGTACAAATAAGAAAAAAGGCATCGACAAAGCCTGCCAGATCAGAAAATGTACGCACTTTAAAAAAAACAACAAAAGAAAAGAAAAACTAGATGAAAGCTCGTGATTCACCATATGTTGTGGCGGCCTCATTAGCTAAAAGTAGCATGTTTGTTGCAATGCCTTTGCGGCGATAATTCTTGGAAACACATAAATCAGAAATGTAGGCATATTTTGGTTGATCTGCTCGGTAGATACTGCAGGATGCAGGTTGTTTTATGCGCTCCTGGTGAACAATTTAAGCACTAACTTATTGAAGGAATTTAGCAAAGGAAGAAAACAAACAAGGGGCAACATAATTTGCATACTAGAGGAAATGTTTCTCCAACCAACAGTTGTCGTATGCTTAAATCCAGAGTCCCGATAATGCTGCTCAGTGCAGTGCGCTTAGAATTCTTATCATCCTTCTTTACCTGCTACATGATAAAGCAGAATCCATGAGGAAACAATTGAATGGGAGGGAAACAATCCACTTGAAATAAATGTGCCAGGAAGCACAGCTATCTAAATTAGATTTCACTTGGCTCTGAGTCACTAGGTTTCAATTTAGATGAGCTGGATAGGAATACGTATGCAGAAAAACAGGATGTGGCCACAGAGCAGAGATTATGCTTGAGACGTGGATAATCCATCTTCTACATTTGAGCAGATTTCTCATGCTATATCCCCATAGAATGCTAGACTTGTTACATATATGACTTAGTGCCCATTCCAAATCCCCTATTTATTTGACATTGAAAACAGAATGAATGAATTGCATTAATATACAGGAGTAGATGTCTCCATTGATTTGATATCTCCTTTTGGACTGTAATTGGTTTCAAAACAGGACATGCTGGATTTGATTGGCAAAAGTTTTGGATGATCCTGTATTTAGTGCTAGCTTAGACTGAAGCATTATGGCCACCTAATCAATAACCTATGTTAGAATCAGTGGGTTTAACAAAATTAGTTATGATGCCTTGAAGTTAAATTGATCGGAAGCATTTTGTTTCTTCTGTTCTCCATTGAAGACCAGGAGCTAAGTGCCCAAAATATAGCATCTAAAATGAGTTTAAAATATGCTTCAAAAGTTGGAAGGGTTGGGGGGTGGATATGAGTGCTCCAAAAAGGTGCAATCATGAAACAAGGGGCAAATTACGGATCACATGAAGAAGGTGAAACAATCAAAATTTCTTCTTGCAAACAAGGAAATACTTTATGATGGAGTGACAAGACATAGACATGACTTCCTTGTTTGGCATATTTGCGAATTAGTTTCTCAGTACTTTAGGACTTCAATTTTATTTTAGGCTATGAGAAGTATGGTGATTCCAAGATTTTTCATATCCATGTATCTTTTTATTGCTAGTTAGGTTAGGTTTTTCTGTTTGGCCCTAGGATTAACTTGTATTAGAAGTGGCCCTAGGCAGTCCATGTGGTTGCTTGAACAAGCTTCTCAAGCATAAATACCAATCTATTTTGCAAGTATCTGTATTGTCAATTCTAGATCTAGCAAGAATTTAAAAAGTATATACAGATAGTACACAATCTAGTCATTGCATAATGTACATGTGGTCTACAAAACACATTTGGTACATAAATAGTCATGTTTTAAAAAGATAATATTACTTAACAATATTACATAACATCATGAAAATGTGAGTTTAAATCCATTATATAATATATTAAATTAGTCAATCCAAGCAATCACTACAAACAAATGTGTGTGTGCATGTGCGCTTCTTGTTTGTTTATTTAGCAAAATTGGTCCAATCAAACCGATATAACATGGACAGGATTTGAGTTTAAACAAAATAGACTCAAATTTAGTCTACATAGTCCTTATACTTTTGTCAATTGATCCCTCACTATATAAGCCTATCACCCTGTACAGGTGAAGTATGTGAAGGCTTTTTATAGTAACAATTTCTAATGGTATGATACACTGCTAAATATTCATAAATCATAACTAACTGATGTTCACTTCTAATGATGTGTATAAATTGTAGAAATAATATTAGGTTCTAAAAGTTACTATACCGCAACAATGCAAATGCATTTCTCAGCTTGTTGTGCGCTGCACCTCTTCTTTATTGCATCAAACTCCTGCATCAGGTCATATTAACAGCATAAATGGTTTTCCATATGGCACAGCTGAGGGCATACTTAATTAACATGTAAATTCAAATGCCCAAAAGAAATATGATATCTATTGTTTAAGACATTGTGGTAAAATGATGATCTAGTACCTTAAATAGATGGCTATATTCTCACAGCCAACTGTAGATATATATGTGAATTCTGATTTGTCAGTATTGATCGATTTCTATAGTATAAACTTGTTAGATAATTAACTACCCAAATGCAATCCAAGCCCTTTGCAAAAAATGAGAAAAGTGACTACTGTTTTTGTAAACCAATAAAAAGCTAGCCTTTCCTTATATCGTATATCATAGACGAGTAAAAACAGTGTTCAACTGTGTTTATCTCAGACAAAAGTGCTGTTTGGGTTGTTGCTCTTGTCCCAAACTCTACGCTCGTACGCTACCGGAAGTAGCTTCGCTCCCCAACTCGTTGAAGTAGGAAGTTGCTTCGCAAACCAAACCAACTCGTTGAAGTAAGTAAACTGATGCCATGGTCCCTTGTTTATTAAACATTAAACTGGGCTATTCTTCTCTTCGCATCGAGATTAAGGAGTGGAACAACAACTTGACTCATGACTGAACACCTCTCATCGGTCAGAGTGACGCTTTCATACAGACGGCTGGTTCAAATCCTTTAATTTAAGTAGTTATTTAAGTAGTTAAGTTCATCATGAGACTTTCAATTTCCTAACGGTCGAAGCAATGTTCAATCCTCTTTTTCAAGCGGCCGAAAATGCTTGAGTCAAAGTTGGAGTGTGATTGAAGCCTTTTCGGAGTCTTTTGAAGCCTTTTCATAATGTTTTTTTAGACCGGAATTGAAAACTACAGTACAGTGCATCTATCCGAAGGAGAATGACAGGATGCTAAACGGCTCCCACACCCATTACCACTGAACACGTCTTAGTGCCGAGGGCTTATCCCCCTCCCGGATAGGAGGTATGGGGGTTCGGAAATGATGAGCCCGTGTCCTTAACTTAACCAGAAGGTTTTGTTCACGGGATAGGGACGGAGGGCGAAGACTGTTAAGGAGAGGACACACCCTTCGGAAAGAGAGAAAAGATATTGAATATAGTGCATACAAAAGTATATTCCTCATGCGCCCTCCAATTCTTTATTTACTTGTGATACTGGAAGTGAATGAAACTCAAAACTAGTTCTTTTGCTTTTTCTTTCTCCTTTGAAAATAAGAATATGTACTGTACTGACAACTAGCAGAAGTGCTTGTGAAGTTCATGCTCAAAAAAAGACACAGAAAATCAAGGGCAAGCCAATAGAAGTGACAGTAATAATGTTATCATGCCAAAACTAGTAATTAATTAGTTCAAATTAAATTCAAACGTACAACTCTGCATATATTGTCAATGAGGTTCACTAGCTAATTTATGGAAAAAGAACACACATTACTTGATGTAAAAATTCCTATAAAGTATGATGTGGGTAATTGTTGTATATGCCATATCCCATCGTATATGTCAAAGAAACTGAAAATCATACCCGTTCCTGCTTCAAATCAATTACAATTATTAAACAAACAACAGATAAATGAAATAAAATGTTATACTCAATAACCAATTAGAGTAAATTAATACATTTTCATACAAAAATAACTTTCAGGCATAGTAGAACATGTAACAGAATTGATTTGTATCTGCATCCACCATGGGCACATCGACCTTCTTGATTGAGATTACTAAACGTATCACCTTTAATAACCATCCTAAACTTAGCTTCTCCATTCAAGCCTCATTATTTAGTATTTTCATCTTCCTATATCTTCCTATCTCTAAAAATGTTATAGATTTTCAGTGAAATGTTGTTTCCAATGCCAAAAGATGTCAGAGTCATCAATTGCAAAATAATTCATACCTTATTTGCAAATTGTCTTTTATAGATATCAAGAGAGCTGCAAAAATTGGATTGCACGCACACATACACAAAAATCCAATATTAGAATTCAGTTGCATACCAAAAGTTTTCAAAAAAAAAAAAAACAATAGTGGAAGACAAAAGGAGGACAAAGTTAGTTGCAAGAATGCAGACCGAACATCTGAAGAGTTCTCCCAATGACATTCGGCCCTTATCCATGCTGCCGCCTGCAATGAAGACAACAAAGTTAGGTATCTTTAAAAAAGAAAACCTCAAAAATGGGGGGAAAATAAACAGACGAATGTACCAATGGCGTTCAGCGCCTACAATCTATGTTTGAGCTCACCCATAGTTCTTCGTTCAGAAGGGCCTCCCGTGCAATAAATCTTCCGAATGCTCTCTTATGCCTCCAATTTCCTTCTTCATCCGAAGGCTGCGGACGGTCGAACCGAAAGTTCGATCCGTCGCATGAAGCGTCGAGTTTAAGAATCTTCGGCGCCAGACTAGATTGATTAGAAGACATCTCCAGCTGCGGAAACTTTGGGGACCTATGGAAGCTGCCGGAATTACCCTCGTCCTCCTCGGCATCGGACGATGCCACAGATCCATCTTTCCTAAGAATTCACTTTGAAAGATTAGGGCCCTAAAAAATTTTATCGACCAAAGGCACGGAAGACAAAGAAGAACAAGAAGGGAAACGAAAGTCGGGAAGAAGAGAACTCCATCTCGATTTCGCCGTCAACACGATTAACGATGATAAAAAAGAATCTCTACGTTATTGATAAGAATAATCCACTCACATAAACGCAAAGACGCATGTCTTGCAGGGCTTGCGTCGATCTTGGCTGTGGAAGAGTGAAGATCGCCAGAGACCCGACAGTGGAGCAGCCACTGCTGTCATCGATCTCGCAACACGCGCAGCTCGAAGCAACGAGACAGGTTGAGAGAGAGCAAGAGAGGAGAGAATGGGAGAAAAGTCACGGCGCCGCGGGCTGGGAAAGGAAAGCTGTTTTCCTCTTTATAAATGAACCGTCCATCATTATCCATTTATTTTAGTATTATTTTTCATCCAAATGCATTTATGGTTTGAAATAATAGTCGTTAAAGATTTTGAATATATTGTTTAGGATAATTGTCGGAGTAACACATATCTCACGTAAGACTTAAGGGGTGTTTGATTCAAATTTATTAATCGGAATGGTAATGAGATTCATTGAGGGGTCAATGGGAATGAGAATCATGATTCCATTGATAGTGTTTGGTTCAAATCCTAGAATGAAAATTATTGTCATTGATGATGTTTGGTTCAGTTTAACTTTAGTAATGGGAATCCATAAAAATTTCAAAATTATCTAAAATAATAGAATTATTACAAAATAGAGAAAGTAAAATAAAATGAATTGAGAGATAAATTAGAAAAATATAAAGAGAAATTATGAAAAGTAAGGTAAAAAAAGAAATTAGAAGAAAAAAAATAGGAGAAAATGCAATAATAGAGAAAATAAAGATAAAAAGTAGAGAGAAAAAATAAGATAAGATAGATGTGATAAAAAATAGAGAGAGAAATCATTAAAAACAAATATAGAGAGAAAAAATGATATAGAAAATGTAAAGAGAGAAAGTGATAGAAGATATAGAGAAAAGTAAAAAATAAATATAGATAAATTACGATAAAAGAGGTAGAGAGAGAAAGTAATAGTAAATATATATAGAGAGAAAATGAGATAAGAGAGGTAGAGAGAGTGATATAGAAAATGTAAAGAGATAAAGTAATATAGAAAATATAGAGAAAAAGTAAAAAATAAAGATAGATAAATTATAATAAGAGAGGTAGAGAGAGAAAGTGATATTGAAAATATATAGAGAGAAAGTGAGATGAGATGGTAGAGAGAGAACATGATATAGAAAACGTAGAGAGAGAAAGTGATATATGAAATATACAGAAAAAATGAAAAATAATGATAAATAAATTATGATAAGAGAGGTAGAGAGAGAAAGTGATTATCAAAATATACAAAGAGAGAATGAGATGAGAAAGGTAGAGAGAGAAAGTGATATAGAAAATATAGAGAGAGAAAGTGATATAGAAAATATAGAGACAGAAAGTAATATAAAAAATATAGAGAAAAAGTGATATAGAAAATATTAAAAAAAAAGTGAAAAATTAAGATAGATAAATTATAATAAGAGAGGTGAGAGAGAAAGTAATATTGAAAATATATAAAGAGAAAATGAGATCAGAAAGGTAGAGAAAGAAAATAATAGAAAATGTAGAGAGAGAAAAGAATAAATACGTAGAGAGAAATTTTAAAATGTAGAGAGAGAAAGTAAAATTTGATAATATAAACAGAAATAGTAAAATGAAAAATATAAAATAAAAAAAGAAGTGTTTTAGATATATGAAAAGGAAGAAATGATTGAGGAATTTAATTGATGAGGGGGAGTAGGGAATGAAAATGAGGGAATGATTGATTCCCATTGACACTTACCAAACAGTGTCAATGGGAATGATTACCATCCATTCTCATTCCCTAGTCCCTATTACCCTAAATCAAACGCCCCCTTAGTCACTTTATTTTTCTATATAAATTCTAAAATAAATAGTTATTTAAATTAATTATATTTTAACTCACATCCGATATCCTTTACGTCCATTAATTTCAACTATCAGAATAAATCAAAAAATACTTTGGAGTTCCTAAATCAATTATTTACTTTGGGGTTCTTGGGTTTGTATAGTCTCTTTGGGGATGACTTTAATGTCCATTCAGTTGAAAGAATTTATGATTTTTATCACTGCATCAAATTTAAAGCGAGCACCGAATCCAGAATCATTAGGATAACAAAGGTTATAATCTTGCACATGAAAAGTCCAACTCAATTTGGGAGCAAAAATAAAGTTTGCCCAAGTCAGGAAATTAAGAACAAAATACAGTGCCTTTATTATGCAGATCACCAGCAAATGGTTGGAGTCGACCTGCAAGAGGAAGAATGTAACACTTTCATTAAAATTTTTGGATTATTCCTACGATTTAGAACAACTCAAGAATCATTCAATTCTTACTCCTTAAGAAATAAGAAAATGTTGTAATTGATGGAACATATATAGATTTCAAGTAGCCATAATTAACAATATTCAGATTTACCAGGAGAAAATGAGCATCATACACATGAACTCCTCCTAGGAGAAACAAAATTTGTCGACGATATCAAATGTGAAGATAGCTCATGATGTGTGTGATATGCAGCAAGTCATTGTTACATATAAAACTTGGACTTTTGTTTAGTCACTTCAACTCTGTCTGATATTGAAAATGGAACACTACAAGCCGAGACTCATGACGCAACTTCCTTATTAACCACATACACTTTTTTAAAAATTAGATATTTTGGAGTCTTAGAACTACATGAGTCAACATCATACACGTAATGAAAGCTTCAAGCACAGAGCTTGGTAGATATGAACTGGGGTCTGAAGAAAACTAGAACCGATGCAGTCAACTCAAAAGCTTAGCTAGTAGATTTCCTTATACCTTTGTACGTATCAAACTGCATGAAAAATAGTATAGGCTGATTAAAATATTCGAAGTAACAAAGATCGATATGGGTATCGGTATCGTACAACTAAAATATTAAAAATTCGAAGGGAAGAAACAGAGAGAATATATGTAACAACTAATCACAATGTCCCCAACTGCTTGGGGTTGACTTCCAAAGATCTTTTCTAGCCATTGAACTTCTCCCAAGCAGTATCACTTGTCAAACCAAGAAACCACATTGGCAAAAACTGAAGACCTATTACTTCTTGGCCCCTAAGTAATTGCTTGACATTTTGACCTTGTCCCCTTTTGTTTAAACTCTTAGGGGACGTTTAGTTCGAATTTGTTAATTGGAATGGTAATGGGATTCATTGAGGGGTCAATAGTAATGGGAATCGTGATTGCATTGATAGTGTTTGGTTCAAATCCTGGAATGAAAATTATTGTCATTAATATAGAGAGAGAGTGATAGAAGATATAGAGAAAAGTGAAAAATAAAGATAGATAAATTATGATAAGAGAAGTAGAGAGAGAAAGTGATATTGAAAATATATAGGGAGAAAATGAGATAAGAGAGGTAGAGAGAGAAAGTGATATAGAAATTATAGAGAGAGAAAGTCATATAGAAAATATAGAGAAAAAGTGAAAAATAAGGACAGATAAATTATGATAAAAGAGGTAGAGATAGAACGTGATATTGAAAATATACAGAGAGAAAATGAGATGAGAGAGGATAGACAGAGAAAGTGATATAGAAAATGTAGAGAGAGAAAGTGATAAATGAAATATACAAAAAAAAAGAAAAATAATGATAAATAAATTATGATAAGAGATGTAGAGAGAGAAAGTGTATTCAAAATATATAGAGAGAAAATGTGATGAGAAAGGTAAAGAGAGAAAGTGATGTAGAAAATATAGAGAGAGAAAGTGATATAGAAAATATAGAGAAAAAGTGAAAAATAAAGATAGATAAATTATAATAAGAGAGGTAGAGAGAGAAAGTGATATTGAAAATATATAGAGATAAAATGAGATGAGAAAGGTAGAGAGAGAAAGTGATATAGAAAATATAGTGAAAAGTGAAAACTAAGGATAGATAAATTATGATAAGAGAGGTAGAGAGAGAACGTGATATTGAAAATATACAAAGATATTGAGAGAGGGTAGAGAGATAAAGTAATATATAAAATGTATAGAGAGAAAGTGATATATGAAATATACAGAAAAAAATAATGATAAATAAATTATGATAAGAGAGGTAGAGAAAGAAAGTAATATATAAAATGGAGAGAGAGAAAGTAAAATGAGAGAATGCAAAAAAGAAATGGTAAAATGAAAAATAAAAAAAGGAGTGTTTTGGATATATGAAAATGAAGATTGATTGAGGAATTTGATTGATGAGGGAGGAGTAGGGAATGAAAATGGAGAATGATTCCCTTATTTTCATTCTTATTGACACTTACCAAACAGTGTCAATGGGAATGATTATCATCGATTCTCATTCCCTAGTCCTTATTATCCCAAACCAAACACCCCCTTAATTCTTTTACAGTTTTACTTGTGCCACAACACACATCAAATAGTATCACTCTCCATCTATCAGCCCTTCTACTCTCTATACTTCACATTTTTTCCCAAAGGCATTCCGATTCCCTACCAGCCACAAACATGAAATATGATTAGCTTATACAAGTCACCAAAAACACATAAGGCTAAAAAGTGAAAAGGATATTCAACCTGCCATATTTTATTTTTGGTCTTGTCAAAAAAGATCCTCCTGTCAACCCGTGTTTAAAAATAATAGCTCATTGTTTGCGGCCCAAAGCCAGAAAATAAAGAACATTCAACTTGGAGATAGGATGTCTCAAGCCCATAGTCTCAGGTTGGCAAAAATGCAGTCGTCCATGATAAAGATGTCAATTCAGCTCGACTATCCATAGCCAATAAGCTATCTTTTGTAATTTTTTTGATATAAACCTTTTTTATATCTAAAACAACTTCAAAATCTACTGGAAAGTATTTGTTAAATTCAGTTTCTTATTATTATTTTATAATTATTTCAATATTATTATACTGTTTCATTATTAAGTTTGAGCCCGAGGCAGAGTGCCAAGGTTATGACGAACCTGGATCGCTGCCCACTCTAGTTGTGCTGGGCTAGATACAAACTGAGTGGGTTGGACCATTTCGAGCCCAGCACATGCCTGCGAGAGGAATACTTCCTTTCAAGTCGTCAATAATTTGAGACGAAGTGACCTCCACCCTACTCCTACATGGTATCCAAAGTAACATCTCATCTTTCGAGTTAGAATTCAAGAGAGTAATGAGCCATTTCTTCCCTTCAGTACCATGTGTTTAAGTGAGATGTCAAGAGACTCCCAAGTCTCACGTGGTTAAGTGAGATGTCAAGACATTACCAAAAAGAACCTTCTCATTTAGGGTTGCTTAAATCACTTCGCATTTTGGATGCCTAAGACATTACCTACATTATTTGTATCCCTAAACTAAAGTTCTATTTGGTGTATCTATCCCCTCACATCTTGACTAAGTGAGAAGAAGAGTCACCATAGAACATGGCCTTCTACGATTCAACTCCTACTAAGATCAAAACAAACGAAGAAAATAACTATATAGTGCACCCGATTATCTTAATATCAATATTAATCAGGAAAAATCTAATTTAAAGAGTTCGAAAATAAGCCCAACTATCTTAAATATCAATACTAATTAGGAAAAATCTAATCTAAAAACTTAGAAACAAATGTATTTACATTAAAACTTTAAGCCATTACTCTAACAAGTCTTTGTTAGTCTATGTTGTGGGAGGGTAGCTTATGATTTATACATATGACACTGAATTAAAATGAAAGTGATCAACAATATATTGGACCCAACTATCTGAAATATCTGTATTATTCAGGAAAAATCTAGTCCAAACACTTAGAAAAATAAACGCAGTTAGCATTAAAATTTTAAGCCATCACTCTAACAAGTTTTTAGAGTCAACATCACTGTCATAAGTCTTTGTAAATCTACGTTGTGGGAAGTTGGCTTATAATTCACCATACAAGGAGACGGTGTTGACCTAAGGCTGCCAAGCAATCCTTTTCACTGCAAAGTTATTTCTCAAGAATAAGCATTTGTTAAGCTGCTGATAGAGGTTGCGTCGAACTCCAATCACAAAGTTTGACCAGTTTTATGCTACTCCTTTTATATAATCAAAACTCTAGTTCTTCTCAGACCAATTTTGTTCAAGATCATTTAACAACTACAACTAGAGAGGATTCAAAATATTTAACCAATTCAGAATAATTCCAGAAACATGTACCACAAATATAAATTTTTGCCAAGGAAATTATTTCTTTTAGGGGTTAGCAAAGGAAGCTGAAGTTTCGAATGAACCTCTGTGGATTGTGGGTGAAGAAGCATCAAAGGTTAGCCGCAGTTGGAGGCGGAAGCAGAAAATCAAGCACAATGAAGCTCTCCAGGAGCGGCCTGACCTTCTCCTTCACCGAATCTACCAAATCCTTCTGTCCTGCATCCATCGCATCGAGCGCCTCTAGACTACGAAAGAACGTCAGAAGGCCCGCGCCGTGCCCCTTGGCCCTCGCCGGCGAGAAGTTTTCCCCGAAACTGACCTGCGTGACCGCCGCTGGAACCGAGACCTTGACCTTCCCTAGCGTCTCAATAAGTTCCGCTGCGGCACCCTCCTTCGGCTTCGCGAGGGTGAGCCGCATCGCCGACCCTAGCGGCGGAAGCACCGGACCGTCGAGATCGACGAGCCAATCAATAGACATGATGTCATCGCTGATGGGGAGGACGAGTTCCTTGACGACGGCCACGTGGGAAGGGTGGCCGGAGTAGGTCGCTAGGTCGTCTTTGGATCGGTAGCGGCTGTGGAGCAAGTGGGTGAACCCGGCGGCGGAGGCGGCTTCGGATCGGTGGCGGAGGATGGGACCAGCGGTGAGGTGGATCACGACGTCGAGAGAGGCCAAGGATTGTAGACCGGACATCATGGCGTCGATCTTGGACTGTTCAGTGGAGTCTCGGACCTTGAAGAGGACCACATGCTCGACGATGGAGACGGCAGCCATGCCAGCGCCGTTGAGCAAGGAGGAGGGCGTGGCGAAGAGGCGGCGATGGGGTGAGGACGAGAGGCGAGGTGAAGAGAAGTGGGATCCAAAGCCGATGAGTGAGCGAGAGCGGGGAAGATAAGGAAACGTTTTCAGACACGCCATGGGCATTCTATGGAGTTACCTATGCACCCTGCTTTGCGGTTGTTGCGGGGTCTCCTCCTCCGCCCGTCGGATTAGAAATGGAGTGGCCGGATATTATTAGCGGTAAAGTCATCATGTGTCTCCGTCCTATGATTTATTCTTGTTAATCAGTGGAGACTCTCGTTGAAGGTCATGGGACAGGACCGATCAACCAAGTAGATTAGTCAGACGCAAACCTAGATATCCCAAATAAAAAAAAAAATGGAGTGGGGCGCTCCTCGGGTTATGGTGCAGTGATAGGGTAACTAGTCAGCCTAGATACTCCGTCCTGCGGTTTATCCTTGTTGACCGATGGAGACTCTTGTTGAAGGCCATGGGACAGGGGCGGTCAGCCAAGTGGATTAGTCGGACGCAAGCCTAGATACCCCTTGTAAATCAAAAAAAAAATGGAGTGGGGCGCTCCTCGGGTTATGGTGCAGTGATAGGATGACTAGTCGCTATTTCAGATATTCACGGTTCGATTTCTAACTACGGCGTATTTTATAGAAATTTTTCTTTCAATAGGGTGTAAATCTTGGAACACTGAGCTTCTAGTCAGTCCCCCACGAATATTTCTTGATTTACCTTGATGGGCGATGAATAATTTTCGTAGGGTGACTATCAAAACCTTCTTCGTTGAAAGCAGAAAAGTCTCTTACAATCTTTAGAAAGCTTACAAATAGATTAGGAAAATGAAATACAGTTGTTGTGAATAATTCTTATCTCTAGGAGGTTATTTATAGTCCAACGATCAAATGTTAACGTTGTTGATGTGGCACTGGAAGCGCCTCCAATGTGATCCAGGGTGACTCAGTTGGATAGAGTTTTATCTACGCGCAACGACTATCTAGCCCATCTTGGGAGCCTGAAATCGATTTGAGCGCTTAAAATGGTTCCATCGCCTTTCATCCGGGCTCTTGGAAAAGTTCCACGCGCCTAGAATCCGAGCACCTAGACCCGTCCAGGCGCCCGGAACCGGTCAACCTCAGAATTGACTGGTCATCTATCGGGTGCTTGGGTAATGCTCTAGCTATTTGGAGTTGAGTTTATCTGAATCCAACTCTGACATTCTTCTCGAATTAGTATTGTAAAAAGTGGGCTAGGCGAGTCGCCTATGCGCCAATCGGCCCTCCGCCGCTCTGCACAAGTGTAAGTTGTCATGTTTGTGGCGGCTTGCCGCCTAGGCAGCCTGGGCGACACCTAGGCAGCTTGGGTGGCCTAGGCGTTTGCATTTTTTTAAACACTTTGATAATAAATTAGTTTTTTTTTTTGAGAATTTTTAGAATAAAGCAGGTGAGAAAAAAAATTAAGGCACGGAATCCAAGCCCCCTCGCGCACACAATCTTAGAAGAAATTATGAACTTACTTTCTAGATTAGTTATCTATTTTTTATTATTTGAATTTTTATTTTATTAGTCATATCTTATATTATAGGTTATTCATTGACATTCTTTAGTCCTGTTATCATTTGCAAAATTCATGATATATTTGACATCCTAAAATTTCAATAACATCTTTGGAGTTTTTGTCTAGAAAACAGTGAAAACGCCTAAGCCGCGCCTAGGCGGTACCGAGGCCGCCTAGGCGCTAGGCGGTAGTCCTCCGCTTAACTACTGCCTAACGATTTTTACAACCTTGCCTCAAATAGACTTTCTTCTTGGCTTTTCATCTCTCAATCATCGCACACGTCACGTCTTCTTGTCAACTAGTGTACTTCTCCATAACTTTTTGTCCCTCGAATGTACCGATTCATAGACTCACTTTCCGTACTATCATTTTCGCTCGCTGTATCTTCCGCTTGATTCCTTGTGCTCCTAAACTCCTGCACACTTAGATACAAAGATCAAACACAACAGAACTTAACTTAACACAGTTAACTGTATCAAAACCAACCCCGAATATTTATATCTATGACTTGAGTAGGTTGACCCACCACAAGTTTCGGTTGGCTAACAGGTTAAGAATTTTTTTTTTCCAAAATTTAAAACTAAGGTAGAAAATCCAATCCTGAATTTGGCTGGTCTAATCCATAATCAAATTTAAATTTTTTTTATCTTGAGTTAGATTTATTTGAGAATTTTCCAATCCGTGTAGAATCAGCCCATCATAAATTGGCTCGCCCTCATTATGAATCGATTCATCCGACCGCTTTAGTCCAGAGGACTGGATACAGGATACATGATGCTTATAAAAAAAACTTATGGTAAAAGTCGATGGAGAGTGAAAGCTTATTAAGCTATTAAGATTGCGTTTGATAAGGGTAATGTAATCGAGTCTGTAATGTAATCAAGATTACATTACTATATTTGGTAATGAGTTATATGTAATCTTTGATAGTCATAAGCTGTGCTTGATGAAAGGTAATCCATCCTGTAATGTAATCAAAGAATTAGTGGCTAACGACCGACACCGACGACCATGGTTGACGACCGTCGTCGGTCGGCCAGCGACCGACGACCGCTGCCGGCCGGCCACCGCCGGTCGGCGGGCCGGCGACCGGCCACCGCCGGTCGGCGGGCCGGCGACCGGCCACCGTGACAGGCCCAAAATATACTGTCACGAATGTGGGCTTAAAATTTAGAATTTATAAATGAATGCAGGAAACCCTTTTTACAATCAAAATATGAAAATGTAACATAGGGGTCACAGGTCGTATTTTTCTCGGGGCTAGTTGTTGTGTTTGATTCTAACTTGTATTTTTGTGTCGTTTGTGAATTTTGGGTTTCGAATGAAATATGGTTTGGGTTAGTTTAGAATGAAAGCCCAATGAAGATAAAGGAAAACCAAATAAAAGCCATTCAATTAAGGGGCTAAACAAGGAGTTGGCACTAAAGAACTTATCTAATTATGAATGTAATCAACCAATGCAAATAGATAGGCTTGGAAACAAATCTGAATTCGATTGTAAGGTGTACCGCATATTAAATTAAACATGCAAAAATTATCCATCAAAATCGAAACATCCACTTGACAATAAATGCATCAATTGAACACACTTGGTATCAAAAGAGAAAATTGCTATTCCAAAAGTTGATATCAAATACAGAAATTTATTGCAACAACAGATGGAATGCGAAAATCAAACAAAATCACTGAATTCAAATTGCAAAGGAATTCGTATGGAGCTAAACTGATACAAAAGAAATGCAAAAGCATGCTTGATACACATGGGCAATGCTTATGTGCCAAAAAGAATTGATGCTAAGTGCCTAGCAAATTTCAATGATTCGGGATCGCAGTTAATCAATTAGACATGGAAAGCACAACTAGGAATGCAGTCAATTTGCAGAGATAAATGCATAATTCATAAACCAACTAAAACCGATCAAAACACAAACAAGTGCTGCAGAATTTCAGGGATGAATTGCAATGTTTCAGAAATTGACATTCAATTGATGCAACTGTTTGTTTTTTTTAAACTGCTCGAATCCAAGCCAATGTTCACATAAAAATTCCTAAGAACTGAAATGCAATGGATGTGAATTCAGGAACTTAAAATTGAAATGCAGCTGAAATTTAAATTAAATGGCAGAAAGGAAATTGATGAACTAGCTAAACTAAAAATAGGAAACTGAATAGCTGCAACTAAAACTAAGTGCTGTGTTAACTAGCTACGCATCTATCTAGCTCGAATGCAGGGATTTATAACTACTAAATGCAGAAACGACTGAGAAAACAAGCAACAATTTGATACAAGTTCCGAAACTAAATGAAATTTCAGAAATGGAAGTTGGCACGCAATCTATCTTGGCACGCCAAAAATAAAACTACAAACTAGCTGAAATTGAATTGAATTGTCACCTAACAAACTCATAAACTAATTGACTTGAAGATGTAAAACCTAATTAAGCTAAACAAGTCAGAAACTTGGAATTAAACTGCTGATACGAAAATGCAGAAACAGAACAGTGCCGAAATCCAATTACAACTATAAAACATGAAAATTAAGGATCTAAGCTACTCCTCAATCTTCCCTAAGCTCAAATTCTTCTTGGTCGTCAAGCAAGAGTTGGCTTCGAACCCCTAGGCTCAACAAATCAGTGGAAATCAGCCTCGCATGATGAACTCTGCTCAAACTACGTCATATGGGGAAATCCAATCCGAACCCCTTCGATCTCAAATAATGGAGCTGCGATGATGAATTGGGAAGCTTCTGAGCTCACCTGAGAACCCCTACAAATGGCTCAGAAACTTGGAAATGGCTTGTGGATGAGATTTCAGTGGTCAGACCACAGAGCCACCGAAACCCTCAAATAGCTCTGTCCGGCGCGAATTCGAGCTGAATTCTCCAACTAAACTGACCTCCAAAGATCCAGAAGATGATCTTGATGAAGTATTTTGGGGTCGCGCCCCGGAAATGGAGAAAAACGACTGGAAAACGAAGAAGAAACGATGAAGGCTACTGTAGCGGCGAAGACGCGACAGGGAAGAGCTGCGGCGATTTTTTTGATTAAATAGTTATCAACGGACGGCCCAGATTGATCGGAGGAGATCCAACGGCTGATCTTGCTCTGATTTGATCCAAATTTTTATGATGATGATCTGGAGTCAGGATCTGCCTCATGGTAGCTCGGATCCTCCAAATGTGCAACGGATGGTCCAGATCAACTCAATCTGTGAATGGACGCTCTAGAGCCCTCCTTGCTTGATCCAACGGTTGATTGAGCTCTGATTGGAATGAAACCTTCAGATCTTGATCATAGAGCTTGATCAACCCTAACCCTAGCTCGGATTCCTTCAGATCGTCCCGGATGGCTCAGATCTAGCCGCTCTTGAATCGGACGACCCGGATTAATTGTAAGCTTGATAATTCGATCCGGTTCACATCCGACTTAAGTTTGACCCATTATGCCCTAGGTCCAGGATCCTTTCATGCCTACAAAAATATATCAGAAAATTAGTGGCCAAATAATCCAAAAATGTGTAATTTTGCAATTAAGTCCAAAATAAGAGGAAATCCTAAAACTTAGGGTAAAATCACAATTAAGCAATAAAAACATAGGTCAAACATGGATTTTAACAATTAAAATAATCAATAAAATGGTGCTTATCAACTCCCCCACACTTAACCTTGAGCGTCTCGCGAAACTACTAAATATGTATCCCCTAGATTTCCTTAAGCATAATTAGAAGCAAATGAAAAGAAATTACCTATGGTTGTCAATTCTCAAAAATCTAAGCTCTATGGATCAGTATCTTGTCCTTAAATCAACAACTTAGCATTTTCATCCATCATGAGTCATTGAGATGAATCTAACTCATAGCCTTTCAAGGAAAATTTTGGTGGCTCTCTCCTTAAGTTCTAACTTGATGATGGAAGTGGAGCTCACTCAAACACATATGATTCTTGCACTATCATAGGCTTGCTTATTATCTATCTCCACCATTATTCATGATTGGGATCAATATCTATAAAAACAAATAAAAACATGAAAAGTGGTGAGAAATGGAATAAAAACCAAGAAAATGGAAAAATTGATAAGGTGGAAGACTTGAGTGCTTGAGGACATTTCTGATGCTCTTTGCTCTCCATACAGTCCTTGTAATGAGATAAGAAGTGTGGTAAAGTCAGTCTTGAATAATATGTTGGATCGAGAATTGCGAGAGAGGGGGGGGTGAATGTCGCAAATCGTTCGGATTTAAAAAAGAGTAAGTGCGCAGCGGAAATAAGACACAAAAACAATGCTAACACGGTCGTTTTACTTGGTTCGGAGCCTGTGTCGACTCCTACTCCAAGGCCCACGGTCGTTGACCATTTTCTGCGGGCAATTCTATACGTTCGAGAAAGTTTACAATAAAAAGTATTACAGAATCAGCCTAGTAAACTTAATTAAGCTCTTCGTTACCGACGTCCGGTGTAGATCGAAGTGTTGGAGCAGCAGGACGTCGTCAGCTCGAGTTGAAAGAGTTCTGGAGCGTGTCGTGGAAGCAGAAGAGCGTGGAAGCGTCGCAGTAATTGATGCTTTGAAGAAGGAGGTCGAGGGCCCTTTATATAGGGCCTGGGGGCGCCCTGGTCGACGGGGGCGCCCCCCCACGTGGCAGCAGATCCACACAAAGCGCAGTCAACCACTTATCCCTTGAACCTCGGGATAAGGTCTTGACTGGGGCGCCCTATACGCTGGGGGCGCCCTGGTTGACTCGGCCAACTCTTATCCGCAGCGCTGAGTCTTCTTTGGTAAATCTGGCTGGGGGCGCCCGGGACAGCGGGGGCGCCCTGTGCATGTAGCGCAGACGCGACAGAGTTGATTTGCAATGGGGGCGCCCGGGACAGCGGGGGCGCCCTGTGTATGTACTGTCGAAGTCTTTCTTGTCTTGTTGTGTTTTGTGGTCACCATGGGGGCGCCGAGACACTCCGGGCGCCCTGGTCAGCGGTTGCCTCACTCCTTTGAGGCATTCTGAGCCGCAGACACTCGTTCCTTCGGTCCTGCATCCAGGGTTAGTCCAAAACACAATAAAACAATAAAATAATAGGTTATACAGCCTCAGCTGTCTTGGTTCTGACTTTGGTCTCCAAAATGGAGCCCTAGGTCGAACCGACGCCTAATGTTCCCTCAAGGGGAACGCGTCCTCACCTACTCCTCTCGGGAGAATTTACCTGGTGCCAACCGGCTCCTCCAGTTGGACTTTTGCCCAGCAGTCCTTCGCCAGGTCTTGAGGTACCAAGCTGCCCTTCGCTTGGTGCCTAGCAGCCCTTCGCTAGGTCTTTTCTTCTGGCAGTCCTTCGCCAGTGCCTAGCATTCCTTCGCTAGGGCTTTGTTTTTGCCCAGCAGCCCTTCGCCAGGTCTTGAGTTTCGCCCAGCAGCCCTTTGCCAGGACTTGGTTTTTGCCCAGCAGCCCTTCGCCAGGTCTTGAGTTCCTGACAGCCCATCGTCAGGTGCCTAGCATCCCTTCGCTAGGACTTGGTTTTCGCCCAGCAACCCTTCGCCATGACTTGGTTTCCTGACAGCCCATCGTCAGGTGCCTAGCAGCCCTTCGCTAGGACTTTGTTTCCTGACAGCCCATCGTCAGGTGCCTAGCAGCCCTTCGCTAGGACTTTGTTTCCTGCACTCTCAAGCAGCTTTGTTAGATACCAAACAACCCTTAACTTTGAATCCTTTGCCAATATCAAAACAAGGTTCGATCTGGTGCTTCCTGCACCAACAATCTCCCCCTTTTTGATTATGGCAACACAATTCAAAGTTAAGGAAAAAATTACAACAGTTAAGAGCATAAGGTAAACAGTGAAGCATAACTGAAGCATAACTGTAGAGTTGAGAAAAAAATTCTTTATTTTTCATAAAAACCCTGAATACTTGTGTTATAAACTACTTAAAATACTTAACTTTGACCTCTTTATTTTTCATAAAAACCCTGAATACTTGTGTTATAAACTACTTAAAATACTTAACTTTGACCTTTCCTTCCCCTTTGACATATATCAAAAGCATACATGGGTTAGCAAGGTTTCTAATGGGGAGTTTTGAGTTCTACCAAAAATAGGTTTTTGACAAAGTATTTTTCAAAAAAGAGCAAAAGTATTTGTATCCATAGACACTTTTGAAAAGCAAGCTTAAACTTTGTTAAAAACCCTTTTTCTCAGACAAATTTTGATTACTAAGGAAAATTTTATTTAAAAAACATGCACTAAAAATAACTTCGAACCACTTAGAAATGCTTAAAATTTTGAAATAGCTTAAAAATAAAATTCCCTTTCTCTCCCCCTTAATGTAAAACTCTTCTCCTTATGTTTTAGACCATTTTTAAGTCTAATATAAAAATATTTTGAGAGAAGTTTTAAGGAGAGCGTTTGTGTATCAGAGCCTATGAGTTTTGAAAGCATGAAAATACTTAGTATAATTCTTGAAAGTATAGCAAAAAGTTTTAAATTGCACCAACAAAACTTTATTTGGAAAAGTATTGAAAAGATACTTTATATTTGTAGGCCAATCTTTTAGAAAATTCACGCACTTAGAACAATATTGCCTTGAAAAATATTTATACTTTTGAAAACATTATTGCAGTACTTTTTGACAGATATTATGTATTTTTGAGGATATAAGTGCTTTTGAATCTTCAAAAGTACTTTTGAAATAAATATTATGCATTTTTGAAAAATCTAAGTACTTTTGAAATAAGTTAAGATTTGAAACACATAAGTACTTTTAAAAAAGTATTTAGACTTTGAAAGATATAAGTAATTTTGAAAAGAATTATGCATTTTGAACACAAAATATTTTACTTGACTAGGTTTCTTTTCCAGTCTGACACAATCCTAGGAAACCTTGTTGACTACAAGGACATTTTCCTAAGTGTCCTGGAAAATTTTCTCCAACCCAAGTAAATATTATAAAATTAATTTCATAAGCCACAAGAATTTTGTAAAATAATAGTATTTTGACAGAAAAATTATTTAAGTTTTCAAAAGGATTTTGAACTTGCAGTGCATGAAAACATATAATTTTGAAAATGTTCAATAATTCTTTTAATTTCATCTCCCCCTAAACTTGACCCAGTCCTAGGAAGCTTGTTGACTACAAGCGATCTTCCTCTGAGTTTTAGGGTTTGATTTAAATTATAAGAATTATCTAATAACTTCAAAACAAATAATTACCAAAAAAAAATTTTCAGAAATTCTTCTTTTGAATCAAACTCCTCCTAAATTTGACACATCCTAGGAGTCCTAGTAGATCATTAAGTGGACCTTCCTCTGTGTCTTTAGGGTTTATTAAAAACAAAAGAATAATTTTGAATAATCTTCTGAGTATGAAACTTTCAAGGAGATAAATTTTTGACACCTCAATTTGAAGTAATAATAATAACACAGTTTTTGAAAAGAAATATTTTGAAATAATTTTTCAAAGAGATAGTAATATACCAAGAATTTTGAGTAATTTTTGAAGGCCTTATTCTGAAATGATACTAAATTTTAGAGCATCAGGTTTTGAGAATAAATCTAAAAAGAACTCCCCTTATATTCGACTTGTCTTAACTTTATCTAAGTGCTTGAAGGGTCTTTAGCATTAACTAGGTTTGACCATGTTTGACTCAGTTGACTAAGGTTTAACCATGTTAATCATGGTTTGACTATGTTGAAATTATTCTCTGAATGAAAACACAACATAAAAGAAATTTTAATTTGAACTTAATTTTCCTGTCTCACCCAATCTAGGGTTTTCAAACAGTTAGCCTTAAAAGTTCTTGTGAGACAGGTTTGAAGGTAAAAATAATTTTAAAAAATGTTTAACTTTGAAAAGAAAAAAAATGTTTGTTTTTGAAAAAGTATAATTGACTTCGAAGACAGAAAAAGAGTGATTTTGAAAAAGAATTTTTGAAAACAGGTTTGAATCTATAATTATTTGAAATTTGTGTTAGATTCGAATTTGACATAAGATAATTTGAATTTGAATTTCAGAAATTGGCTTCCAGGTCTTGGCGAGGCACTAGGCCTTCTTTGGCCGTAGCCTTATGGGATCATCCACCCTTTCCTTGACAAAGCCTTTTAATGAAATTTCATTTTCAAATTAAATTAGGTCATTTTCTAGTCCAACTAGCTTGGGTCTTGGATCGGTAGCTTCGGCTGGTTTCACCAGTCTAAAGAGACCAAGTAGGCTTGATCTTATTAGAGTTGGTTTCCCCAACGTACTATCATCTCACCTCCTCCCAATACTATATTGTCAAATTTCAACTAGTTGGTTAAGTCCTTAAGGTATCTAGTCCTATGAATAGCCAAGACAAAACTTCAGATAATGTCATAGTGAGGAGAAATTTCTGGATTTTCTACGTTTGCAAAATTATTAATCAGTTTTTCTTGTATATCAATTTTAATTTTCAAAGTCTCATTTTCTTGTCTTAACATTTTGAATTTTGACTTTGCTAATATACATGATTTCATCAAGTTATCTAAGCATGCATCCATATCTAAATTTGACCAAGGGAGATTAATTAAACTATCAGTATTCAAGGTAAAGAGTTGATTTGGATGTAAATTACAGTTACCCATTTTGGTTGGTTTCCCTGGATCTTTGTAACGTTTATCTGTGCATTCCTCTTTGTAATGCCCAAACTCCTGACACTTGAAGCATTGAATGCGACTCTTGTTCTTTCGTGCTTTTGGAGCTCGTTTCTTTGTTGCCGTCGGTGGTATCGTTTGAATCTTACGGGTAGGACACTTAGTTTGGTAGTGCCCTCTCTCCCTGCATATGTAACAAATTATATGATTTTTAAAATTCAAATTTGTAATTTTACCTTTTGATTCCTTATTAGGAATCTCCCCCTTAATTGTTGCTGTCTCGGATCTAAATTCATCTTCTGATTCCGTGTCTGAGTCGGACTTGGGTACCGGTTGAAGCTCCTTCTTTGATGGTTCTCTTGGAGTTTTCCCTGCAAAAGTTACACCTTCCTCGACCATTGCAGTATCAGCTTGATTATTTAATTCTAATTTAGAAAAGAATTTGAAATTGGTTACCATCTTAGTCAGTTCGTTGTCTGATTCTGCTAGTTCGATTTCGACTCTGGGTTCAGGTTCAGACTCTGACTCGGCTATCTGTGCTTGGACCGAGAGTGCGAGATAACTTACCTCAATGTCGGAGCTCTCTTCGTGTAGGTTGATTAGTTTCTCCCACATTTCTTTAGCACAGTTGAAGGATCCAACTAGCTTGAGTTGTTCGTTAGTTAGACCGCATTGAAGAATTGCAGTTGCTCTTGCATCAGTCTCAATTTGATTGAGGGTTGGTTCATCCAGTTTGTCCCATGCAATTGATAGTCCATCTTCTGTAGGGAGGTGGAACCCTGTTTGAATTATCAACTAGAGATCTAGATTGTCCTTCAGGTGGGATTCCATTAGACTTTTCCAGGTTTTGAAGTTCTCGCCAGAGAATAGAGGCGGACGAACACTGTTCCATTCTTGATTGGCCATTAAGGATAAATCTTGCACACAAGGAAAAAAAATAGAGATGTACCAAGACTTGGTCTTGGATTAGTAGTGCGGGAGAGAGAGAAAAACAAGCTCAAAAGGTATTTGCACGAATTTCGAGATAAAATAATAAAAAAAAATTTTTGAAAATGTTGACCTTAACAATTTTGATTAATGAAGAAAAAGTAAGAAAAAAATTTCTCGAATTAAGATAGCACGAATTTCGAGGAAAAATATTAAAATAATAATAAAAAAATTTTACGACAAGTTTTCACAAATTGATTCTTTTATCAATTCTGACTTATGGTGAGAAAATGAGAATTCAGAATTGAAAAAGGCGTAAGGATATTTTAAATACACTCACAGATATTATTTATTTGAAAAATAAAGCGAAAAAAATCCGAAAAAAAATTTCAAAGTGGTGGTTGCACCAACTTTGAATAACCCCGCTCTGATACCACTTGTTGGATCGAGAATTGCGAGAGAGGGGGGTGAATGTCGCAAATCGTTCGGATTTAAAAAAGAGTAAGTGCGCAGCGGAAATAAGACACAAAAACAATGCTAACACGGTCGTTTTACTTGGTTCGGAGCCTGTGTCGACTCCTACTCCAAGGCCCACGGTCGTTGACCGTTTTCTGCGGGCAATTCTATACGTTCGAGAAAGTTTACAATAAAAAGTATTACAGAATCAGCCTAGTAAACTTAATTAAGCTCTTCGTTACCGACGTCCAGTGTAGATCGAAGTGTTGGAGCAGCAGGACGTCGTCAGCTCGAGTTGAAAGAGTTCTGGAGCGTGTCGTGGAAGCAGAAGAGCGTGGAAGCGTCGCAGTAATTGATGCTTTGAAGAAGGAGGTCGAGGGCCCTTTATATAGGGCCTGGGGGCGCCCTGGTCGACGGGGGCGCCCCCCCACGTGGCAGCAGATCCACACAAAGCGCAGTCAACCACTTATCCCTTGAACCTCGGGATAAGGTCTTGACTGGGGCGCCCTGTACGCTGGGGGCGCCCTGGTTGACTCAGCCAACTCTTATCCGCAGCGCTGAGTCTTCTTTGGTAAATCTGGCTGGGGGTGCCCGGGACAGCGGGGGCGCCCTGTGCATGTAGCGCAGACGCGACAGAGTTGATTTGCAATGGGGGCGCCCGGGACAGCGGGGGCGCCCTGTGTATGTACTGTCGAAGTCTTTCTTGTCTTGTTGTGTTTTGTGGTCACCATGGGGCGCCCGGGACACTCCGGGCGCCCTGGTCAGCGGTTGCCTCACTCCTTTGAGGCATTCTGAGCCGCAGACACTCGTTCCTTCGGTCCTGCATCCAGGGTTAGTCCAAAACACAATAAAACAATAAAATAATAGGTTATACAGCCTCAGCTGTCTTGGTTCTGACTTTGGTCTCCAAAATGGAGCCCTAGGTCGAACCGACGCCTAATGTTCCCTCAAGGGGAACGCGTCCTCACCTACTCCTCTCGGGAGAATTTACCTGGTGCCAACCGGCTCCTCCAGTTGGACTTTTGCCCAGCAGTCCTTCGCCAGGTCTTGAGGTACCAAGCTGCCCTTCGCTTGGTGCCTAGCAGCCCTTCGCTAGGTCTTTTCTTCTGGCAGTCCTTCGCCAGTGCCTAGCATTCCTTCACTAGGGCTTTGTTTTTGCCCAGCAGCCCTTCGCCAGGTCTTGAGTTTCGCCCAGCAGCCCTTTGCCAGGACTTGGTTTTTACCCAGTAGCCCTTCGCCAGGTCTTGAGTTCCTGACAGCCCATCGTCAGGTGCCTAGCATCCCTTCGCTAGGACTTGGTTTTCGCCCAGCAACCCTTCGCCAGGACTTGGTTTCCTGACAGCCCATCGTCAGGTGCCTAGCAGCCCTTCACTAGGACTTTGTTTCCTGACAGCCCATCGTCAGGTGCCTAGCAGCCCTTCGCTAGGACTTTGTTTCCTGCACTCTCAAGCAGCTTTGTTAGATACCAAACAACCCTTAATTTTGAATCCTTTGCCAATATCAAAACAAGGTTCGATCTGGTGCTTCCTGCACCAACATAATACTCTTAATTTGGATGAAGAAACCTTTATTGATCTCAATGTGCCAACTTCCACCCTTGTGTGCCAATTGCTTCCTTTCCTTTCTCATCAAAAATTTTTTCGAGCTCTTCTCTTCTTCTTTTCTTTTCGGATCAGAGTTACATCAAAGAACATGTTATACTCAGTGAAATAGCTACTCAACATAAAATTTCCACTCAAAACCCCTTGTAACTCACTCTTGATACGTTTCCTTTACAAATTGGCACACTTCCTTCATTTGTTCTACTTCTTTTCTCTTTTTTTATATAGATCTGCCATCTGCAGTTTCGGATCATAAATCTTGCATTATATGGTTCATGAATTGTTCAGCTGGTATTCCTTTTCTAACCCACAAGAATTTTCAATTCAGCACAGATTTCTTGCAATTCAGCTTCTCAGCTTCAATTCCAAACTCATCAGCCTTCAATTCAGATTATCTTCAACTGAAGTTAAGATTCCAGCACTCAGCAAACTCAGATTCAGAATTTCAAGCTCAGATTCAGCTCAGCTTAATTCAAATTTCTGATCAGTTATTTGGATTTCCAGCTCAGATTTTGTTCAGCTGCAATTCTTCATTCATCAGCTCTAAATTTCAGCACTCGGCAATTTCTGTGATCAGCACTACATTACTTAACTCCATCCAGATTCAGTTTTCATTTGATACTAGTTTGTGCTAAATCTCAACCACAGTCCTAGCCCTTCCAGATCTGAATTTTTCTTGCTCTGTCCGACTTAGCATGGTTTGCTTCCAATGCGTGCCAACTTGTCTTGGCTTTGCTTCTGAATTTTTTTTTCTATTTTGCTCTCAATTTCAGCTTCATGGCATCCATTTCCATTCTCTGATTTCTTCAGCACTTAGCTTCAAGTAGTATTTGCTTCAAATGATAGTAGAAAACTCAAGAGTTCCACTAAAAATTCAAATCAGCACATGACATTTCAGCCCTTGCCTTAACTACTTTTCCATTTCTTTCTCTTCAGCAGCTTCTAGCATCCATGGTTTCAATCTCAGATCCGAAATTGAATGTGCACCCTCAACTTCAGATACAATTTGCACTTAATATCTTGCTTAGCAACTTCTCAAAATTCAGATTATATGCTTATAATGCATTACAGCTCAGATTTGGGCAGTTTCAGCAAATTTTCAGTCTTCACTCAGCTTCATCAAATTATACATCTACATTTCTTGCATTTCCTTTCCTTTCACTTCATTTGTGTGCTTCATTTCTTATTTTACAGCCCTGACAAATTAAATCCAGCTCCAAGTTGATATAAACTTGTGAATAAACTGCTTATATAAAAATTTTTCTGCACAGATTCTCCTTAGCTCCAGATTTTTCTCAGCTTGTTTTCAGCTTTCATTCTCAATCTTTCAGCCTTCAATTCCTGATATGAAAACTCTTAGCAGTGGAGGTGCTCTGCAATAGATCAAGTTGGTACAAAAGTTGCTTGGCACAGATTTTTGTTTAGCTTCAGGTTATTTTTCTGCACAGATTCTCCTTAGCTCCAGATTTTTCTCAGCTTGTTTTCAGCTTTCATTCTCAATTTTTCCAGCTGCAAAGTCAGCTTGTATTCAAGTCCCTTTTCTTTGTTTCCCTTCTCTTCTTCACAATCAATACTTTGCAGGTGACTTTCTGCCGAGAATCAGCAATAAAAGGCTTGAGAATTTTTCTTTGTTGCTGAATTTTCTGTGATTTGAACCAAGTCACTGCCGTGAGCTTCATTTGCTTCATGTTCTGATTCTATCCACTTTCCTTCAATGGAATTCTGTTCCCCAAGAGACTGAATTCAGCTGGATCACTGATTTCCAAAATCGAAATTGTTTGTTTCTCCTTGAATGCTTTGCTCAATTCCATCTCTTTACCACTACTTACCACTTTTGTCAGAATTTTTTTTCGAAAGGGTGCAGATTTTCTCTTTGCTTGCCACTTAAATCTTCAAAATATAGTAAGGAAACTCAATCTCCAATTTCTTCCATCTCTCTAGCTCATTCTTGGCACCAAACATCACTCACTTGGCACATGAAAATTGTTTTTCGAGTTGAAATCCATCCTTAATAAAAATTACTTCCAAATCACCAATTACTCCCGCACACTTAAATCTTTGTTCGTCTCGGGCAAAATAACATTAGAAACATATCAAACAACAAGTCCATAGAAAAAAATGGATAAGCGTAGGAGATAAGCAAAGAAAAAGAGAATAAACATGATTATTGCTAAAAATTGATGTGAGAAGGGAAACAAATGGATTAGCCTCTATAGATGTGATCCAATCATTGAAATATGATTTTGAAAGAACCTAAGAAAGTTCTAGAGTTTAATAACATGTGTGTCACAAATATAAGGCTAATTCTCACTAGGTAAAAATAATTCATCCCAAGTCCTCAATTAAGAATCTAAAGCAAAATCGTACTCAAGCATCCAAGAATTCATCCATTAGCTCAAATCCTAAGTCTTAACAACCAAATTTAATTTATTTTCAAAAGGCTCTAAAATGACATGAAGATAACCTAGAGGGATACATTTATTTCTACTCATGCAAGAAAAAGTGCTAAAAGAAAAGACATGGTATTTACAATGTCTATTTATTCAATTTACTCTAGAAAACATAAAAGTGAAAAATGCGATAAAAGAAAATACAAGAAAAATAAACTCTCCTTTATTCGGGTGGGCGGAGTCTATCCAGAAGTAGCCTCCATCGTGGTAGTGGAGGAGTCTGGGTGGCTGGGAGAAGTAGGACTCCCCCACACTTGAACTTCACAAAAAATTTCTCTGGTGGCCTAAGGCGATTTAGGTTCAGAATCCATTGAAGGAATGGAGGGCTATGGATTGAAGTAAGATCTTCTCCTCCTTCTTGATGCCTTCCAAAAGTCCTTCCAGGAGGCTGAAGTCTATTCAGTTGGAGCACCCACTCCTGAAGTCTTCTGGACCCTGCAAAACAATGTAATACCTCTCTCAAGCGTTCAGGGTCAGAAAGAAATGAAATAATATCAGTCTCTGCATAAAATGAATCCAAAACTGCATCATGTCCAATTAAATTAAATTCTGGTACCTCAATGAAATTTTCAAAATTATTTCCTACCAAATTTGCATCCAGATACTCATCACACATAAAGTAATCAATTTCTGGCTCATCAATAGAAATTTCACAATCATTTCCTATCAAGGGTGTATCATGCAATGTGTCACAGCCAATCAAATCAATATCAGATATCTCCAGAAGTTTTTCACATTCAAACTCAGCATAAGACATAACAAGAGATTCATCAAAATAAATAACATCAATTTCAGGCACTTCTAAAAAATTTTCACTATCCATATCCACAAAAGATGTATCAAGTGATTCATCATAGCAAACAACATCAATTATAGATGCCTCTAAAATTATTTCACAATCCATATTTACAAGAGATGTATCAAGTAATGCAGTACGATCAATGAAATCAATGTTTGGTACCTCTATTGGATTTTCACAAACAATTTCTACACAAGGTATATCAATAAATTCATCAGAATCAATAAAGTCAGCACTAGGTACCTTTTTGAATTTTTCTGAATAAAGAGGAGAAATACTTACCTGAGCGTGCTGGAGAATACCTGAAGGTTCTATAATAGTAGATGTATCTGTGGCCTCCTCCTGGTCAAGTACATGCTCCTCTTCAGCCTCAAGCTCTGGTGGACACTCAACTGGAATAGGTGATCCTTGGGTGCTTGCTTCCACCATGCAAGTCCCTACACTTTCTGGTTCATCTTCTGAATTTTCTAATGTACCAGTAAACTGTGGTGGTCCCTGAGGCTTAGTGCAATCCCCTACACCTGTGGAATCATCTTCTATGCATGTTCCCTCAGTAATATCTGCAACAACAATCTCAGAAAAATTAGGACCATCAATAATGCTATCATCACAAAATAAAAGACTAGAATGGTCCTGTGGAGCTTCAGTTTCTTCTTCTTGAGCTGAAAAATTTTGCAATGGATTTTGAGTAGGAATCTCCGGAGGAATGCATGTTGTAGGTGCCCAGATTTTAATGTATTCTTCTTCTTCTTCTTCTAAAATTGCAAGATCCATTAAAGAAAGATTTGGCCCTGCACTAGGGTCATCTTGAACTGATATAAAACCAACTCCGGGGCTCTCAGAATTAAAAGCAGCTTGAGAAGCTAATTGTTCTGATCTTTGGGCTTTTATTTGATTCAAATCACTAGCCACTTGTTCCATTTGCCTTTCGAGGTTTTGAAGCTCTTGTTGACACATTTGTTGAAATTGAGACTGTGGGGGTTGAACAGGCTGATTAAACTGCTGACAAGTTGGTTCACCACTTGGTGGAAATTGCTGAAAATTGTAGCCCTGGAATTCTTGTATCTGAGGTTGAATTTGTGGTGATGAAAACTGAGTTTGCATGGGCTGGAAATTCTGGTTATGTAGCTGAAAATTCTGATCGCATGGCTGTGAGAAAATGTTGTTGAAAATTTTGTATGGGTTGAAATTCTTGCTGCCATGGCTGAGGTAGAGGCTGAAATTGATTATCTCCTTGCTGAAAACTTAAATAAGGCTGCTGGAAATTTTGGTTAAGATGCTGAATTTCTTGGTGGCATGGCTGAAAATTTTGGAAAGGTTGCCCTTGCTGATATTGTTGAAATTGTGACTGATCTTGTTGATAAGGTGGCTGAAAGTTAGGCTGAAATTGCTGAAAGTGGGGCTGAAAATTCTGGAATTGTGGCTGCCCATTCTGAAAATTCTGGAAATTTGGTAGACTTGGCTGAAAATCTGTCTGAAATTGTTGGAATTGCTGTGGTTGCTCGAATTGTTGTAATGGTGGCTGAAACTGAAAGTTTGGTTGCTGAAAATTAGAATAGGGCTGCGGGAAATCTTGATTTGGCTGCTGGAATTTCTGGAGAGGCTGAAATTGTGGCTGAGGTGGCTGAAATGTAGGCAGAATCGGCTTCTGGTAAGTAGATGACTGAGTTTTACGTTTTTGTTGGTAGTCCAACTCCTTATCCAACTCCTTAGCCCTACACTTCAACTCCACCAATGCCTCTTTTATCTCTGTCCAGAACTCTGGTGACCACATTTTGATCTTACAGCCCTATCACAAAACAAACAAGAAAAATGGCAGCAACCGTATATGAAAGATAAAGCAAAATAAAACAGAACCCAATGATATGTCTAAAGAAACATACAAGCAAAAATCAAACAAATCAACTAGTTGCTTCCCCGGGAACGGCGCTAAAAATTTGACAGGCCCAAAATATACTGTCACGAATGTGAGCCTCAAATTTAGAATTTATAAATGAATGCTGGAAACCCTTTTTACAATCAAAATCTGAAAATGTAATATAGGGGTCACAGGTCGTATTTTTCTCGGGGCTAGTTGTTGTGTTTGATTCTAACTTGTATTTTTGTGTCGTTTGCGAATTTTGGGCTTCGAATGAAATATGGTTTGGGTTCAGTTTAGAATGAAAGCCCAATGAAGATAAAGGAAAACCAAATAAAAGCCATTCAATTAAGGGGCTAAACAAGGAGTTGGCACTAAAGAACTTATCTAATTATGAATGTAATCAACCAATGCAAATAGATAGGCTTGGAAACAAATCTGAATTCGATTGTAAGGTGTACCGCAGATGAAATTAAACATGCAGAAATTATCCATCAAAACCGAAACATCCACTTGACAATAAATGCATCAATTGAACACACTTGGTATCAAAAGAGAAAATTGCTATTCCAAAAGTTGATATCAAATGCAGGAATTTATTGCAACAACAGATGGAATGCGAAAATCAAACAAAATCACTGAATTCAAATTGCAAAGGAATTCGTATGGAGCTAAACTGATACAAAAGAAATGCAAAAGCATGCTTGATACACATGGGCAATGCTTATGTGCCAAAAAGAATTGATGCTAAGTGCCTAGCAAATTTCAATGATTCGGGATCGCAGTTAATCAATTAGACATGGAAAGCACAACTAGGAATGCAGTCAATTTGCAGAGATAAATGCATAATTCATAAACCAACTAAAACCGATCAAAACACAAACAAGTGCTGCAGAATTTCAGGGATAAATTGCAATGTTTCAGAAATTGACATTCAATTGATGCAACTGTTTTTTTTTAAAACTGCTCGAATCCAAGCCAATGTTCACATAAAAATTTCTAAGAACTGAAATGCAATGGATGTGAATTCAGGAACTTAAAATTGAAACGCAGCTGCAATTTAAATTAAATGGCAGAAAGGAAATTGATGAACTAGCTAAACTAAAAATAGGAAACTGAATAGCTGCAACTAAAACTAAGTGCTGTGTTAACTAGCTACGCATCTATCTAGCTCGAATGCAGGGATTTATAACTACTAAATGCAGAAACGACTGAGAAAACAAGCAACAATTTGATACAAGTTCCGAAACTAAATGAAATTTCAGAAATGGAAGTTGGCACGCAATCTATCTTGGCACGCCAAAAATAAAACTACAAACTAGCTGAAATTGAATTGAATTGTCACCTAACAAACTCATAAACTAATTGACTTGAAGATGTAAAACCTAATTAAGCTAAACAAGTCAGAAACTTGGAATTAAACTGCTGATACGAAAATGCAGAAACAGAATAGTGCCGAAATCCAATTACAGCTATAAAACATGAAAATTAAGGATCTAAGCTACTCCTCAATCTTCCCTAAGCTCAAATTCTTCTTGGTCGTCAAGCAAGAGCTGGCTTCGAACCCCTAGGCTCAGCAAATCAGTGGAAATCAGCCTCGCATGATGAACTCTGCTCAAACTGCGTCATATGGGGAAATCCAATCCGAACCCCTTCGATCTCAAATAATGGAGCTGCGATGATGAATTGGGAAGCTTCTGAGCTCACCTGAGAACCCCTACAAATGGCTCAGAAGCTTGGAAATGGCTTGTGGATGAGATTTCAGTGGTCAGACCACAGAGCCACCGAAACCCTCAAATAGCTCTGTCCGGCGCGAATTCGAGCTGAATTCTCCAACTAAACTGACCTCCAAAGATCCAGAAGATGATCTTGATGAAGAATTGAGGGGTCGCGCCCCGGAAATGGAGAAAAACGACTGGAAAACGAAGAAGAAACGATGAAGGCTACTGTAGCGGCGGAGACGCGACAGGGAAGAGCTGCGGCGATTTTTTTGATTAAATAGTTATCAACGGACGACCCAGATTGATCGGAGGAGATCCAACGGCTGATCTTGCTCTGATTTGATCCAAATTTTTATGATGATGATCTGGGGTCAGGATCTGCCTCGTGGTAGCTCGGATCCTCCAAATGTGCAACGGATGGTCCAGATCAACTCAATCTGTGAATGGACGCTCTAGAGCCCTCCTTGCTTGATCCAACGGTTGATTGAGCTCTGATTGGAATGAAACCTTCAGATCTTGATCATAGAGCTTGATCAACCCTAACCCTAGCTCGGATTGCTTCAGATCGTCCCGGATGGCTCAGATCTAGCCGCTCTTGAATCGGACGGCCCGGATTAATTGTAAGCTTGATAATTCGATCCGGTTCACATCCGACTCAAGTTTGACCCATTATGCCCTAGGTCCAGTATCCTTTCATGCCTACAAAAATATATCAGAAAATTAGTGGCCAAATAATCCAAAAATGTGTAATTTTGCAATTAAGTTCAAAATAAGAGAAAATCCTAAAACCTAGGGTAAAATCACAATTAAGCAATAAAAACATAGGTCAAACATGGATTTTATCAATTAAAATAATCAATAAAATGGTGCTTATCACACCGCCGGTCGGCGGGCGGGGCCCGGCGGGCCGACGACCGGTGGCCGGCCGACGGGCCGACGACCGGTGGCCGGCCGACGGGCCGGCGACTAATGCCGCCCGACCGATGATTTTACAAGTTGTAATGTAATCAGATTACATCGGTTTTGTTTTATAATCGAGATTACAAATCTTAAGCCACTTTTGTAATTGAGATTCAATTATATTACAATTTTAAAATTATTCCAAATAAAAAAATTCAATTTGTAATGTAATCTTAATTATATTACAGGATGGATTATCCCTATCAAAGTAGCCTAAAACTCAGATAAAACAGTTGGGAAAGCCAAAGACAACACTTTTTTATTTTGTTTTTTTATAACGCATCAAATTTTTTAAATTAATTAATTCAATTTACTTTCGTAATTTTTTTTATTGATTGTCAAAATAAATTAAAATTATAAATTACTCATTACTCTATAACCAACATTTCAAGTTTTTTTTTTGAATTATAAGAAATTAATTTTACGGTATATCGTACTTCATAATTGATTCATAAATATTTAATTAATTATGAAAATGATTTACAATTGCACCGGAGGTGAGGACAACTCACTTCAATAATTGCGTAGCTGTGCATTCTCTTTTTTCTTTACTTTTCTCTGTTTTTGTTTTCATTGCCAGGATAAAAAACCTTGAACGTTTAATTTTGCGGTAGAAATGTTGGATCAGATGATCGGTCCCACCGAAATTTTTTATGCACCTCGAAGAATAATTTCTATAAAATATATCATAATTAAAAATTAAATCATGAATATCTGAAATAACAATTAATCATCCTACTATTGTATCATAACCTCAAAGTCAATAATTTTACAGTAGAGTAACTATTCTTTGAGGGGATCCACGGTATCAATCTCAAATACCACTAGTAGGGATAGAAACAGACCAGGTCAGACCAGACTTTCACCTTAACAAACCAGGCCTATATAATGGTAAACTGGCCTGAGCCTGACCTGTGGCCTGTTATAGACTTTATTCTAGGCCTGAGCCTGGCCTGACCTGTGGCCTGGCCTGTGGCCTGTTTACAAAGTCTGTAATTTAATTCGATTATCCAAAATATTTCTAATATATAAAATATAATAATTCAATTCGAATATTCGATTATCCAAAATATTAATTAAACAAATTAGTTAAAAATACTATAAATATATATATACCATTAAAAGTAAATATATAAAATATGTATGATTTAATGAAAATAGATTTGTAGTGTGTTGGTTAGTAGGGTGTAGATAAGAATTTGCTTGCAGAGGTCTAAGGATCAAAATTCTATTTTAACAGGTTTGTATAATGTAATTTTAATAAGCCCAGGCCGGCCAGTCAAGCCTCATAGGTTTTATATTGAATCTGGACATGGCCTGATAAGGAAAACAGACTTTTAAAAAGGCCTGATAATTATTTTATTTTTAAACAGGCCAAATATAGGCCAGGCCACAGGCCCTTGAAGACCGCCTGACCTATTTCCATCCCTAACCACTAGCATATAGTTGGACACTCCGTTGATGAATCTATCTTTTACAATCAATCGATTCATGTTAGTCCATAAATTTCTTAGGATGTATATAAGAATATCTATATCAAATTCTATATCCAAAATTTAAAATCAAAAAATTATTTTATTAAATTTAGATGTTCATTTTTCGTTACATAATAATCAATTCCCCTATAATTTATCATATTTTTTATTTTTTTTTCTATATAATATCCACTCTTCCCTGCAATCTTTTTCTTTTATTGTTTTCTCTCTTCTAAATTAAATACTATTTTAATATTTAGGAAATAAATTTTATTTCCTAAATTTAAAGAAATATTATTGATAAAATTTAAATTTAAGAAATGGATAGCATAGTTGATATAAATATTTTTTTATCAAATTTTTTAAAATTTAAAATAAATTTTATGTTTAGGGAAGTTAATATGGATGCTTAATCCATTGGAAAAAATAAACATTTTACGTAAAAAAATATTTTTTTTTTCTTTTGTCTCATATATTTGTTTGAACAGGGACGGATTTAAACAAAAAATGACTTAAATTTTGGATGCGTAAGAAATGAGCTAATTCAAGAACAAAATATACCTACTAAAAATTTAAAATATAAAATTTAACAAAAATAATGTGATATTTTATATATATATATATATATTCGATTATCATCTAGATATTATCGTTCCAAATCAAACTATATTTGGGGTAAAATGAACTCATCAGGATTACTATAATTGGAATGTTATACCGTTTACATTGAATTTTATATTGTAAATTTCTACTGCATATTATTTTTTTAAAAAATTATAAAAAAATTAATATGTAATAAACGTAATAATAAATTTATTTATATTAAAACTTTTTTTATAATAAATAATGAACAAAAATTGGACGGGACTAGGACCAGGATTGTTTTAAGATGGTGGGCTGATCCGTTTGTACGTAGATTATGTCTTTTTCAATTTTATTAAAGTGTCTCTTAGGTTGTAAGGCACCTCTTTTATTTAATTTATTTTTTGAATAGTCAAAGTATTTGTTTTTTTTAATAAATGCATCCTTAGGACAGTCACAAAAGAAAATATTTGAAAATATCTCCTCACCTCAAATATTCCGGAGTGACGAGTGACGAGTGGCGAGTGACGAGTGACTAAGGGAGTATTTGGGAGAACTTTTACTGTTAAATACGGCTAATTAAAAACCCAGTAAAATAAATTTTTAGAAAATTTATTTGCAAGATTTAGGATTAGAGGACTATGATAGAGGGTTTTGGATACCTCTTAAATTACGAGAGGGTAAATAATTTAATCTTAGAAAATTTATTGAGATGAATTATATCTAATTGGAGGGTTAAAGGGCTAAAACCCTTACCCTAAGGGTAGGGTTTATATTTCTAAAAATTAGAGGACTTTTCTGCAAAAAGCCCCTCATATATAAATTGCTTTCTCCCCTTAATTCGGCCGCAGCCACACCCCCCGATTCGCGTGCCCTAACTCACAGCTAAGGCCGACTGCTCCCTCCTCCTTTTTCTTCACGCCGCAGCCTCTTTTCTTTTGCGGTTCCTCCCGACGCGATGCAGAGCTGGCCCGACCTGACCTTACCGACCGCTTCTTCCATCCGGCGACGAAGGTTTGGACCTACCCGGTGGTCGGAGTTCCGTCACAGGAAGGATTTCGAGCTCTCCGGCGGTCCTCTACACACGCCGGCTTTGGGTAAGACGTTGGGGTGCAGCGATCCACTAGGCGGCGCTAAGGAGGTTGCTAGGGTAACTCACTGAGTACCAAATCTGAGCAGGGCAGCGCCGACGAATCTCTGGTAAGCTTTGTTGCTACTTGGTATTGATGAGATGGTGATAGTGATAGATATGATTTAATTAGTTGGCCGAGATGAGTTGATTGTTTCTTCGATCAGAATTCTGATAGTATCCGATTCTTCTTAGTTTTGGATGAACGGTTGGGTTGTCTTGATGGAGTTGCCATGGGTTCTGTGTTGCGGTCATGCTGTTGGATTGGAACAGGGAGGCTAGCGGGATCTTAGGGCAGTTCTAAGCTCGTGCCGTGTTGGTCCTCTACTTTTCCAGCTTCTGGATTTCTTCTGACCAACTACCGAGAGACTCCACAGCTGGTAATTAACCCTTAAATTCTATCTATTCTTGGTTCCCCAATTTGGTTGTGCTTTTGTGATTTAATTGCTGTTTTAGATTGGGTTATTGTGGAGTAGAGATTGTTGTATGATCGGGATTGAGCTGTGGGAGGAGCTGAATGCGATTACAGGTTTGTTTGGTTTATGATGTTTATTGGATTTGAGCTTGAATAGGTTGAATTGGTGTATTGTTGTAATCTGGTTGTATCAATCTAATCAGTGTAGAACCTTAAATTCGTTTTGGATTTTGGCTTTCTAAGTTGTAAGGGAATGTTGTGTTGGATTTGGAATTGTGTTGTTATTGGATTCAAGCCACTGCCATGGTGGGTTTTTGGTTGTAATCCAGTTTCTGTATATTGATCAAGTGGTGTTTTCTTGTCTGGTAATACCTGGTGGGTTGGATTATAGCAAGGAATGATTAATTAAAAGGATTAGGGAATGGATCAATGATTACGGTAATTGGGTAAACCCTAATATGGTTTAGGGATTTTTTGGCTAGCTGTTATTCTATTTTGTAATAGCTATTAAATATGTCCTTTGATACAGGACATTGATTTGGACTCTTGGCTTGTGGAGTATCAGACGGGAGATTCTCCTCGTATACGGACTACACCTACTTTGAGGCGGGTACCCTTTGACTTATCTTTTAGATATTGTCATCTTGTTATGCATAGCCTGTTATAGATAGCAGTAAGATCATACGCTATCCCTGTTTATTATGCCTGTCTTGGATACTTGTTAGTTATCCCTGTTATTATGCCTGTCTTGGATACTTGTTAGTTATCCCTGGTTAGTATGCCTGTTCTGGATACTTGTTGACTATCCCTGTTTATTATGCCTGCCCTAGATACCTGTGGTTTATCCCTGAGTTATTATGTTGTTAGTTCCATACAGTATCAGGTAGTGTCATATCTATATGTATGCTTAGAGATCGTGATGTATCTCCTGCCTTTGACCTTGAGAGATCTGTAGTTTTCGGCCAGTATACCTTGTAGGTTAACTGTATTTCCTGTTATAGGATTTCAGACTGAGACCTAGTATACTGAGGACTTGGGAGGGAGGTATGTGTATCTATCATACACCATCCTTGCATTGTTGCATACCGGCGATCAGCGACTCCCTTGTGGTTGAGCCTATCGTCTTCCGGTACATGATATGCGCACACGGCCACTCATGGGTTAGTGGATACCGTAGGATGTGTGCATTTGCTCTGTACTGCTCCGCTCGACCGCTCAGGGGTAGTGGCTTCGGAGCGTGGTAGCAGGCGGAGATCCCTTCTCTTCCCATAGACCAGAGGAGATGAGAGCGACACTCCCTCATATATATATGGGGTAGGGGGCGGTCCCCCGACAGCATCCTGTCCACTCGGTCACTCAGGAGCAGTGATGGCAGAGTGCGTACAGTGTCACAGCTCTACCCACTCGGCCGACACAGTATCGCCTGTCTCGGTGGCTTGACTGGAGTTAGGGGGTGACCATGGCATTGCACCATGTGCATATTTTGCATTGTGCATTGTTTGCTGCACTTATTTGCTGCACTTGTTTGACATCGCATATACTGGAGACTTGTTATCTGAGACTATATGCCTATTTGTCTTCTTTTGATATTTATTACCCTCTTTCCAGGTTAGATGGATTCAGGTATGTATCTACCCAGTGTTTTCAGTTCCAGTCTTTCCCTATTGTTGATATGAGACTGTATTAGCGGAACTCTTGTTGTTAGTATAACTTTCTATGCATATCTGTTGGGTATTCGCTGAGCTATGGACTCACCCCGTTGCCATACATTTTATTTCAGGTTGATGCCTGCCAGGAGATCCCTAGCAGCCAGTCCCCAGCTCCAGAGGAGCTTTGTTTGGTTTACGTGGTTTTGTTATGGACCCTGTAGTATTCCTATGCTTCCGTTGTGATGTTTTAACCATGTATGCACGTTTTATTCGAAGGTATTGTATTTTTGAGTCCTATGTTGGACTTCGTTTGGTTTTGGCTTTGTTCCTGCCCCCTGGCAGCTCAGGTGAGTTCGGATTTTGGTTTTACGACGTATAGTCATTTATGCAGTTATATATGTGTGGATTGGAGGCCTGAGGCCCTTTAAACTGCGTGGTTGTGTTATATTATCTGTGTGTATGTGTAAATTGTCCGCCGGACAGGGGAGGTGCTGTCCGATTTTCTATTGGATCAGCGGCTCCTGGGTCTCGGGGCGTGACAATTTATTTTGGTATCAGAGCCCAGGTTGCGAGATACCTCGGGTATTTACGGATTTTTCGTTGTCTATCTGATACCAATTTATTTTGGTATCAGAGCTCAGGTTGTCGGATACCTTGAGTGCTTTTGGATTTTCGGTGTCTATCTGATACCAATTTATTTTGGTATCAGAGCGTAGGTTTCGATGCCTACGTGTTTTCGGATTTTTCGGTGTTTATCTGATACCAATTTATTTTGGTATCAGAGCTCAGGTTGCGAGATACCTCGGGTATTGGCGGATTTTTCGATGTTTCTCTGATACCAATTTATTTTGGTATCAGAGCTCAGGTTGTCGGATACCTTGAGGACTTGTGGATTTACGGTTTCTATCCGATACCAATTTATTTTGGTATAAGATCGTAGGTTTGTGATGCCTACTTGTTTTACGAGTCTTTTCGGATTTGTTCGGAGTAGTTTTCTCGATGTGGTTGTTTGGGACTTGGCGCGATGGGACTTCTTCAGGCGACAGGTATTTCTCCTGATCTTTTGGATCCCTTATCCTATTTAGGTATTGGTTAGAAAATTCTCACATGTTATTGGACCATGTTACTATACCTGTATATTTAGGTATGATTTAGAAATTCTCACATGTTATTGGATCATGTTACTATACCTGTATATTTAGGTATGATTTAGAAATTCTCACATGTTATTGGATCATGTTACTATACCTGTATATCTAGGTATGATTTAGAAACTATCTCGTGTTATCGGATCCTGCTACCATTCCTGTATATTTATGTATAGTTAGAAATTCTCTCATGTTATTGGATCAATTCACAGTAGCTCATGGAGCTACAAGTTTTTCTTATGTTGCGTATATCTGGACAGATAAGCTAGATGTCATGTTTTGAGTACATGATCTGCATTGATGCAATAGGGTAGCAGTAGCTACATATTATTATGATTAGTAGAGGATTGATATAATCTGTTCCTTGGGGACTTTGACCATGGATCACTTGTACTTGGTAGTTGACCTAGAAGGTACATGTTGATAGATGATTTGGGCTAATATAGAAAAGTGTGAAGCTAGTTGCTTGACACTTATGGGTTACCGCTTGTACTTGGTTGAATAACTAAAAAGGTACCTACAGACTTATGATTTGCGTGGAGGCAAATCATTTATAAAACTAGACCACCTTTGGTTAGATGATATCGGGGACGACCCGTTGGGAAATAAAGGAATTGCTTCATGAGAATATTGAGATACTCCTGAGAGAAGATCAATCGACAGATCACGATAGCGACAGCCACATTAATATTGGGAAACTGTCACAGCCGCTTGACACCATGTCGGAGTTGTCCCTTCTGTCCCTCTTTAATTATTGACAGCTTTGCCAGGCAATGATTATGCCAGAGGGGATTATCTTCTGAATATCTGATAAAAAAGGCTCATGCGATAGGAGAGGCTCGCAGTTGCTCGGTCGTCTCCGTGTGATCACGAGTACTTGACCTCGGACAATAGACTTCGGGGGGCTGACCTCGAATGATCGGCCCCGAACGTCTCGACTTCAGACGACCGAACTCGAGGGTACCAACCTCGGATGACCGACCTTGAGGGTCTCGACTTCGGACGGCCGACCTCGAGGGTCCTGACCTCAGACGGTTATCCTCGAGGGTACCGACCTCGGATGACCGACCTTGAGGGTCTCGACTTCGGACAGCCGACCTCGAGGGTCCCGACCTCAGACGGCTATCCTCGAGGGTACCGACCTCGGATGACCGACCTTGAGGGTCTCGACTTCGGACGGCCGACCTCGAGAGTCCCGACCTCAGACGGCTGTCCTCGAGGGTACCGACCTCGGACGACCGACCTCGAGGGTCCCGACTCTGGGGTGACCTTTGTCCTGGCCTATTCACTACCGGTTCAGATCGGCCATCGAACCCGACCGAGCTCTCGACCCTTCTAAAAATCATACACCCGGATCACAAGCCTCCCTCTCAAGTCTAGTCGAAGGAGGAGTGTAATCCGACTGACTAGGCTCCCTGCTCGGTCGGCTTGCCTCTTTTTCGTCCTCCCGTGCGTCACCTCGTACGGGTGATCCTTCCTTTTAATGCCGTATCCCCCATCAAATCCTCATTAATGCAAGGGCGCGTGTTGCTTCCCGACTGGACGCCTCGAGCAGCGAAACGTCACCGGCGTGGCCCGGGCGTCGTGCAAGTAAAGCTTCGAGGTCTGGGAAATGACAGGGATCGGACGGCGAGGGGTCTACCCCGCCATTTTCTTTTTCTTCATCGGACGGTCCTCCTGGTTTTACCCGTGGTATAAATAGGTTTGCCCTCTCATTTCGCCTCTTTTTATCCTGACCTTCGCTTCTCATCCAATTCTTGTCCGACCTCCGCCGCCCGACCTCCTACGAACGGTGTCTCCGGCGAACCTCATTTCTAGGTACTCTCTCTCTTTGCCGAGCCTTTGTCGTGCCTCTTCTGATTTCGTTTTGATGGCATCATCGTCTGCACCACCTCCCGCACCCCCCGAGCCATGGTATTTGTCTACTCGGTCTTCCCTTACCCTAGGTCAGGTAGAAACCCTGCGTATAGATTACATGATCCCTGAAGACCACCCCATAACTCTGCCTAGCCGTCGGGCTCGGGCGCACGAGCCCCCCTTGAGTCATTTCACCGTCTTCTCTGACCAGTTGTTAGCTGGTCTGCGTTTTCCTTTGCATCCCTTCTTTCGAGAGATCTGTCGTTACTTCCAGATCTCCCTGTCCCAATTAGCCCCCAACTCGATCCGCATACTGTGCGGCACTGTGATCATCTTCACTGCCCACAAAATTCCACTAGAACCCCGAGTCTTCCACTTCTTTTATTATCTTAAGAAGCAAGAACCCGGTAATTTCTATTTCCAAGCTCGTATTAACTCTGCCTTCCTAGAGAAAGTCCCTTCCTCCAACAAAGGTTGGAAATCTCACTTCTTCTTCATACAACCAACCCCCCGACCGAACTGGCCTACCGCATGGGTGGAGAACCTGCCCGATCATCCTCAACTTCCGAAGAATCTTCGCTCAGAACCGAGCTACAGGTCGGCATTTTCCAAACTCGGGGGAGCCCGATATCATGCGGGCAAGCTACTGATTGAGGGTATGCTGTATCTCTTCCGGCTGAGTCAAGTCCCGGCGGAGCTACCTGGCACCCTTGGTACGTCCCTACTTTCTTGATAAACTTGTTAATGCTAACTAAAACTTTTTCTTTTGTGCAGCCGAAGTCATGTTCAGCGCTAGGATTGACGCGGTATTGGATCGGGAGGATGAAGCCATGGAGGCTTTAGCTGCCCGACTAGCAGCCGCTCGGGCAATACCACCAGTCAGCGTTGCATCAGATCCCGAGCCGCCGGCAGTTGCCGCAAGTGACCTCGGAGGGAGTCTCCCGATCGAGGAGGCGGGGGTGGCAACTCAGACAACTGGCGAAGGGACCTCTACCCCGGCGGAGGCAGAAGAAGAAGAAGTGGAACCGGCAGCTTCTCCTAGCTTGGTCCGAAAACGCCGCCGGTTGGTTCTCAGCGTGGACATACCTTCATCTCCCGAACCGATCGTGGAGGGTCAGGCCGCTCCGCCTTCTCGTCCTGATCAAGCTGCGACCAGCCCTCAACTTCCGGCCCCAACAATACCTCGGTCGACAACCCGACCTCCTACTCCTGTGACAATACCTTCCGGTGCATCGACCTCAAGGTCCGCGCCATGTCCTCAAGCCCCTCAGTCGAGCACTGCCCACATCGACGCCGTTGAAGCCCTTCTATCCATGAATTCCCCGCCGCGGTCAATTGTGGACGTTCAAGTGCCATCGGCTATTTCTCTAACTCCAACCGTCCAGCCTCAGCCATTGAACTTGCACGATAGGTTGGTCTCGGGCTGGGAGGAGGGGTGGACCGCGTCTTTTAGAATGGACCCTGTTACCCTGGCCAACCACTTCTTCGTGGGGCTGACTCAGGTACCCTCTTCCTTCCTTTGACTGTTTATGTTTATACTCATGACCTTCACATCCCTATGCAGCAATGGGCGCTGAGTCACGCGGTTAGCCAAGCGTTGGTTGATAATACCCGAGCATGCCGGGCAGCCGAAAGACAAGTGAGAGACCTAGAAGCCCGAGTGGCGCATAGCTCCCTCCCTCCGGGTGACCAGGGCCTAGACCAGCTGCGCTCGGAAATAACTGCTCTGAGGTCTCACGTGTCAGAGTTGGAGGTCCGTTCGGAGGAAGAGCAGCGATTGATGGCTCAGTCAGCGGTGGAGACGGAGCACCTAACTAACCGGGTGGCCAATTTGGAGGGCGACAATAAGGTCCTCAGGGCCCGGTATACTCGAGCCCATAATGACTTGGCTAAGATGACAACAGATGCGAAGGGGCTCCAGCAGAAATTGAAGGAGTCGGATGCGGCTCATCACCAAACTCAGCTCGCCCTGAAGAACAAAGAGATAGAGCTGGCTGCTCAGCAAGAGGCATTTCAGGGTTTAGAGATTCAGCTAGTGGGCCAGGAGGCGCAGCTGGCTATTCGGGAGGCCACTATCCAGGGGCAAGGTGCCGAGCTTGCTCGACTCAGGAAGGAATTGGAGGATTATAAGTCGGGCGAGTCGGCCCGGATTGAAGCTGCCCGAGTAGCCTATATCCAGTCGGACTCCTTCCTGAACCTGATATCGGAGCGTACGGGTGGCATGATCAAGTTCGGCGCAATAGGTGCTATACAGCAGCTAACCGAGGCCGGTCATCTTCCTGAGGACCTCCCCCCTAACGCTGTGAAGCTGAGGCGGATCAAGGCATCGATTCCTGAAGATGCCTTCCCTCCCTTCACTTAGGTTAACTTTCCAAGACTTACCTAGTTTGGCGGTCTTGACTTTCTTTAGCCCGAGCTGCTGCTCTGTCCGCCCTTACCCCGTCTCTCTAGGCTATTTGAAATTTTGTAATGATATCGAACTCCCTGACTTGGCCTTCTAGGCCCGACTTTGTGATGGCCCCGGGACTTATCTAATTCCTGTGGATTTTTCTGTTTCTTTATTTCGTTTAGTTGTTTGCGACACACGAGATTTCCGCTAAGTGTTGCTTATTTGACGCACTCGCTTATTGCCGATTACTCGGGAGGTTCATCCTAGTTTCCTTAATTTGATTTTTTAGGCCAACTCGAAAATTTGGCTAAGTGTCAAGCGCTCGGGCGATTCGTGCTGTTACTCTTCCAACCCGGCCTCTTCCCAGACTCGGGATTGTAGCTTGGTCAGATCGATACTTTGACTCAGCAATGAGGATCGGTCGAGCGTACGACTCGACTCGGCGATTTCGCCCGGTCGGGTGAATACCCTGACTCGACGATTTTGCTTGATCAGGCGAATACCCTGACTCGGCGATAGGTACTGCAGAAAGATAATGATTCATGTTTATTTTGAGCAAGAGCCTGGACACCGTCTGACTTACCCTGACCGAGCGTGGACCGCCACGCTCGACCGGGCCCGACCGAGCGTGGAACGCCACGCCCGATCGGCGCCAAGTCCGGTGGGTGCGTGAGTGCAAGCTCACTTATAACTTGCTTTGACAAGAGTCTGGACACCGTCCAACTTACCCTGACCGAGCGTGGACCGCCACGCCCAACCGAGCCCGACCGAACGTGGAACGCCACGCTAGATCGGCGCCGAGTCCGGTGGGTGCGTGAGTGCAAGCTCACTTATAACTTGCTTTGGCAAGAGTCTGGACACCGTTCGACTTACCCTGACCGAGCGTGGACCGCCACGCCCGACCGGGCCCGACCGAACGTGGAACGCCACGCCCGATCGGCGCCGAGTCCGATGGGTGCGTGAGTGCAAGCTCACTTATAACTTGCTTTGGCAAGAGTCTGGACACCGTCCGACTTACCCTGACCGAGCGTGGACCGCCACGCCAGACCGGGCCCGACTGAACGTGGAACGCCACGCCCGATCGGCGCCGAGTCCGGTGGGTGCGTGAGTGCAAGCTCACTTATAACTTGCTTTGGCCGTTTTTGGAGAGTTGGAGTTTTTGTCATCGTTCTTTTTGAGTACAGTTACAAGAATCATTTCTCTCCGCTCTCCTCACGATACAATCTTAAATGCACTGCACTCCAAGGTCTTCCGAGCCGCTTTCCTTGAGCGTCTTGTAGATAATAGGCTCCCGATCCCAGCGCCTCAACTACCAAGAACGGACCACTCCATGGAGGGTCCAGCTTGCCTACTTCTCCAACGGGCTTGATTCTTTTCCATACCTTGTCCCCTACTTGGAAGTGTCGAGGTATAACCTGTTGGTTATATTGGTTCCGCATCCTTTGTTGGTAAGCGGCCATACGGACTGCAGCCTTAGCTCGAACCTCCTCGATCAAATCTAGTTCAGCTCGTCTTTTCCCCGCATTGTCTTCTCCATACAGTTGTCTTCTGTCCGACTCACAGCCGACCTCCATGGGGACTACCGCTTCACTCCCGTAGACTAACTGGAAGGGAGTGCACCCCGACCCCTCTTTGGGTGTGGTTCGAAGGGCCCATAGGACACCAGGTAGCTCCTCCACCCAGGATCCGCCGACCTGATCCAGCTTAGCTCTGAGCCCTTTCAGAATTTCTCTATTTGCTACTTCGGCCTGACCATTACTCTGGGGGTATGCCACGGAAGTGAAGGCCTGCTTGATCCCAAATTCCTTGCACCAATTTCTGATTATCCGACCTTGAAACTGCCGACCATTGTCTGATACCAGCTTATGAGGTATGCCATACCGGCACAAAATGTTCTGCCAAAGGAATTTCTTCACTGCTTGTTCGGTGATCCGGGCCAAGGCTTCCGCTTCGATCCATTTGGAGAAGTAGTCCACTGCTACCAACAGAAACTTCTTCTACCCTGCCGCCCTGGGGAAGGGTCCTACTATATCCATGCCCCACTGATCAAAGGGACATGATATGGTGGCCGTTCGCAACATCTCAACCGGTCGGTGCGATAGGTTCTGATACTTCTGACAAGAAAGGCAAGAAAGAGCCATTTTCTCTGCATCTTTTTGAAGGGTCGGCCAAAAGTAACCGGCCAGCAGGACCTTCCGAGCCATAGACCGACCTCCTGAATGATTTCCGCAGCACCCCAAATGCACTTCTCTCATTACATAGTCCGCATCTTCCTTTCCGAGGCATCTCGCTAGAGGTCGGGAAAAAACCCGCTTGTACAATGCGTCCCCTATCAGGGTGAACCGGGCTGCTCTGATCTTCAGTATCCGAGCTTGCTCGGGGCTGTCCGGAAGAGTTCCCTCCTTCAGGTAGGCGATGAATGGATCTCTCCAGTCCCCCTCTATCTCCATTTCTATTTCCCTCTCGACCTGAGCCACCAGCATGACCTGAGGTGAAGGCTTGGGAAAGACCCATGGCCGGACCGAGCTGGCCAGCCTAGCTAACTCATCTGCCTTGGCATTGTCTCCTCGGGGATCTGTATAATCTGAACTTCTTGAAACTCTGTTTGTAACTGTTGATATGCCTCTACGTAAGTCTGTAGAGTCGCGTCATTTACTTCAAACCGCCCAGCCACCTGTTGAGTCACCAACTGAGAATCAGAATGTAGGATGACCCGAGTGGCCCCGACCTGTCTGGCCGCCTGGAGGCCTGCCAAGAGGGCTTCGTACTCCGCCTGATTATTGGTAGCCTGGTACTCTAGCCGCACGGCGAGATGAATGGGGTCCCCCTTAGGAGACATCAGTAAAATTCCCAAGCCACTCCCCGCCCGGGTGGCTGACCCGTCCACATATATTTTCCAGACCTCCTCCTCTTCCTCGGTATGAAGCTCACTCAGGAAGTCTGCTAAGGCCTGAGCTTTGATCGCCGTTCGGGGCTGGTACTGAATATCATATTCACTCAGCTCGGTTGTCCATTTGACCATCCGACCTGAGACTTCAGGGTTGATCAAGACCTTCCCGAGTGTGCTATTGGTCAGCACTCGGATAGGATGAGCCAAAAAGTAGGGTCGTAGTCGCCGAGCCATCAACACAAGGACATAAGCTAATTTCTCGAGTGTAGTATACCTGCACTCGGCCTCTTTTAATAAGTGCCCAAAGAAATAGACCGGTTGTTGTTCGGTCTGTTTCTGGGTTACAAGCACAGCACTCGCAGCTCCCTCGGTAGCAGATAAGTAAACATACAATGGTTCTCCTCCCTTGGGCTTAGCTAACACTGGCAGACTAACCAAGTATGCCTTCAATTCTTCGAAAGCTCGGTCGCACTCGGCATCCCACTGGAACTTGGAGGCCTTGCGCAGGATCTTGAAGAACGGCAGACTTCTATCGGCCGACTAGGAGATAAACCGGGATAAGGCCGTGATCCTTCCGGTCAGGCGCTGAACTTCCCTCAGATTTTTGGGCGGTGGCATGTCTAGCAGAGCTTTTACTTTACCCGGATTGGCTTCTATTCCCCGCTCGGTCAGGATGTAGCCCAGGAATTTCCCACTCTTGGCTCCGAACAGACATTTTGCAGGATTGAGTTTGAGGCCATACCTTCGCAGGGTGCAGCAGGTCTCTCGTACATCCGCTATGAGGTCGGCAACCCGGGCGGACTTGATGAGGATGTCATCGACGTACACTTCAACGTTTCTCCCGAGCTGCTCTTTAAAAACTTTATTCATCAACCTTTGATAAGTTGCCCCGGCATTCTTAAGTCCGAAGGGCATAACTGTGTAGCAATAGGTACCTTCCGCTGTGACAAAACTGACCTTCTCCTGGTCACCCGGGCATAATGGGACTTGGTGATATCCCTGGTAGGCATCGAGTATGCAGATAAGCTCACTCCTGGCGGTAGAGTCTACCATCTGATCTATTCGGGGGAGTGGGTAGCAGTCTTTGGGGCAAGCTTTATTAAGGTCCCTAAAGTCGATGCAGACCCTCCATTTGTCACCTGGCTTGGAGACCAGCACCACATTGGCCAGCCAGGCTGGGAATTGGACTTCTCGGATGTGCCCGGCTTCCAGCAATCTCTCCACCTCTGCCTGGATGATCTTATTTTGTTCAGGACTAAAATCTCTTTTCTTTTGCTTCACGGGTCGGGCGTCAGGGTACACGTGCAGCTTATGCTTCATTACTTCTGGTCTGACCCCTTTAAGATCTTGTTGGGACCAGGCAAATACGTCTCGGTTCTGAGTCAGACATTCTATCAGCTGCTGCCTGAGGTCGGGCGGTAGCCCTGGAGCTATTTTCACCTTGGTTTCCTCTTGGTCCGGTAAGAGCTGGACCTCTTCCTCCTCCTCTATCATCTCAGCCCAGGGAGAGGACGGAGAGGTCTGTACCATGTTACAGTTGGCCGGCGCAGCTCGGAAGGTCTTGCTTACTTCTACTCGGACATCATTTACATAGCACCTGCGAGCGACCTTCTGATCTCCTCTGGCTTCACCGACCTGATCTCCTACCGGAAATTTGACTTTCAGATAGAAAGTGGACATCACCGCCCGGAACTCATTTAGGGCCGGTCGGCCCAGGATGGCGTTATAGGCTGAAGGGGCGTCTACTATCAGGAAGGTAGACCACCGGGTCCTTCTTAAAGGTTCTTCTCCAAGTGATATGGCCAGCTTGATCTGTCCCAACGGTTGGACCTCATTCCCTGTGAATCCAAATAAGGGTGTGGCCACGGGCTGCAGCTCAGTCATTTCAATCTGTAGTTGCTCAAATGCTTTCAAATATAAGATATTCACTGAACTGCCCGAATCCACTATGGTACGATGGATTTGATAGTTGGCTATGACCGCCGTGATGACCAGGGCATCATCATGCGGTACTTCTATTCCTTGTAAGTTTGCGGGACCGAAGTTGATCTGCGGTCCATGAGCTTGGGCAGAACTGCAGCCCACTTGATAAATGTCCAGGCGTCGGGCCTGCGACTTCCGAGCTCTGTTGGAATCTCCATAGGTGGGCCGCCTGAGATGACGTTGATGGACCCGTGCACAGAGTTTTGCTGGTTAGCCTGCTCCTCGCTGGTATTTCCCCGCCCGGGGGAGCTGGGGGTCGGGAACAGTTGCCTTGCGGCGGAGGTGGTTGGCCGAGCTGGGGACTCGGTTCGGCCAGACGATGTTCTTCCCCGACCTCTACCTCCTCCTTGGTGAGCCCCTCTTGGACTCCCTCGGCTGGTGTGGCCCCGACCTCTGCCAGCTTGCCAGCAGTCCTGAAGGTCATGCGTGTGGCTATCATGAAAGGAGCAGTAGGGCCGCCATCTAGTGGGAAAGCAACCCTGAGCAACTTGCTGAACTATTCCTCGTTCGGCCCCTTGTCGGTGTCCTCCTACTCTGGGGCTTCTGAGCGGTCCTCCGGGGGGCACACTCCTCTGATGGTGTTGAGGATTCTCAGGTGCGGGTCGGATTTCCGGTCGTCTGGCGGCTTGCGCCTCTTCCACATCCACGTATTTACTGGCTTTGCCCAACAGACTCTCAAAGTCCTTCGGGGGCTTTCGGATCAAGGATCTGAAGAACTCGCCTTCTTGCAGACCTTGAGCAAAGGCGCTGACCAATACCTCAGACGTAGCGGTAGGCACGTCCAAGGCCACCTGATTAAATCTTCTGATGTAGGCTTTTAGGGACTCCTTAGAGCCCTGCTTCATGGTGAACAAGTTTAAACTAGTCTTGTGATGCCGTTTACTACTCGCGAAGTGTTGTAGAAACAATCTCTTGAAATCATCGAAGTCTTTTATTGATCCTTCCGGGAGCCGGTCAAACCATCGCTGAGCTGGTCCTGCTAAAGTGGTCAGGAAGGCTCGGCACCTAATACCATCCGGGTACTGATGCAGCATCGAAGCATTCTCAAACTTCTTTAGATGTTCTTCAGGATCAGTAGCTCCTCCGTATTCAACAACGGACGGGGGTCTGAAGTGTTTGGGCAGTGGCTCATTCAAGACTTGGCTGGAGAAGGGGAATCCTGTGCGCTCAGTTGGGAACGACGCAAGGGGAGCCTTCCCTTTGCTAGCTCTGGCATGGCTAGATGTAGCTTCATGGGGATCCGATTGTCCTACTCCTTCAGCTGGACCGAACAGCGCCCGGTGGAAGTGAAGACTGCCCTCTTGTCGAACCCCTCCCTCAGTGCCTATGCGGGCAGTGTGCTCGGTCGGGCCCAGTGGGATAGGTTGGGCGGCTGCCTGCTGGGCCTCCGCTAATTTCCTGGCTCTAACTTTTATCAGCAGCTCCAAGTCCTCTTGTGAGAGAGTAACGGTCACCCGATTGGAGTCACTCATCCTCAGCTTTCGATCAGGTGAAGATTCCCACAGACGGCGCCAAATTTGATCCTGTCGACAAGCGAAGATCGGTTCTCACTCGGATGACTCGGTCTAACCAAGCCGACCCGGTCTGCTGAAGTTTGGGAGGTCGGACCGAAATAGAGCTCTCAATGTGGTGGAGTGGTTGCAAAATGGCAGCAAGCCTTTTCTAAAGTTCAAATGGGGTTTATATAGGGGGAAGAAAGGGTCTTCCCACGTGCGAGCTGTCACGTCTCATTAAGAGAAGATCAATCGACAGATCACGATAGCGACAGCCACATTAATATTGGGAAACTGTCACAGCCGCTTGACACCATGTCGGAGTTGTCTCTTCTGTCCCTCTTTAATTATTGACAGCTTTGCCAGACAATGATTATGCCAGAGGGGATTATCTTCTGAATATCTGATAAAAAAGGCTCATGCGATAGGAGAGGCTCGCAGTTGCTCGGTCGTCTCCGTGTGATCACGAGTACCTGACCTCGGACAATAGACTTCGGGGGCTGACCTCGAATGATCGGCCCCGAACGTCTCGACTTCAGACGACCGAACTCGAGGGTACCAACCTTGGATGACCGACCTTGAGGGTCTCGACTTCGGACGGCCGACCTCGAGGGTCCCGACCTCAGACGACTATCCTCGAGGGTACCGACCTCGGATGACCGACCTTGAGGGTCTCGACTTCGGACGGCCGACCTCGAGGGTCCCGACCTCAGACGGCTATCCTCGAGGGTACCGGCCTCGGATGACCGACCTCGGATGACCGACCTTGAGGGTCTCGACTTCGGACGGCCGACCTCGAGAGTCCCGACCTCAGACGGCTGTCCTCGAGGGTACCGACCTCGGACGACCGACCTCGAGGGTCTCGACTCTGGGGTGACCTTTGTCCTGGCTATTCACTACCGGTTCAGATCGGCCATCGAACCCGACCGAGCTCTCGACCCTTCTAAAAATCATACACCCGGATCAATCCGATAATTTTTTTGAGGGCCCATCTGTTGTTGGAGCCATTTTGCTAGTTTTTGTTATTATTATTTTTTTAAACAGTGAAATTTGAGATATTTGATTGGTATGAATCATACATATTTAATTGATAAAATATTTAATTGTGATATTTAGAATATTTGAATAGTATGTATTTGAAGGATAATATGAATATGAAGACCATCAATATTTAAGAGAAATAGATGTTATTACGATGTAAGTGTTGTCATTTTAAGGTTGAAAGATTAAAATTTGATAAAATTAGTGTGTCCACTTTCTACACGTATTAACTATAGTATTTAGGTTAGTAACCCATATAATTTATCTTCTTCGTCTTGATTCTAAGATGGATTGATAAGAATGTTGGACTGAACGAATCATCTTTTATTCCTATAAGAGCTACATCACTCTGCACTTCGATAAAAAAACTAGTCTTAAGCATTCTTTCGCAAATCTATAAGTACAATATTAGTAAAACAATGAGACACGTACTCTTCAGTCCCAAACTTAATTCTAAATTGGTAATTCAGATATCAAAATTTTTAAAAGACTTTTATAGTCTTAAAGTTGGACGTTTATATTTTTTTAATCACAACTTTTAAAAGTAATGATCTGGTCGAGTGGTTTTCAGAGAATGATCGGAGGCCCGGTCGGGTTCGATTGAGTGTGATCCGGATCGGGAAAGACTAAGCAGGGTTGTCCCCGATCTTATGAGCAAGGCCTGAGGCTCAGCAGAAAGAAGGGAGGTCAAGACAAATAAGGCCTCGGTTCGGGCTCAGATGGTCGGAATCACAGTCACCCGAGATTAGCTACTCGGGGCCGACCACTCGGGGTCAGCCACTCGGGTCAATCGCCCGAGGTTAGCTACTCGGGGCCGGCCACTCGGGGTCGGCCACTCGGGTCAGTCGCCCGAGGTTAGCTACTCGGGGCCGACCACTCGGGGTCGACCACTTGGGGTCGGCCGCTCGGGTCAGTCACCCGAGGTCGGCCATTCGGGGTCAGTCACCCGACGTCGGTCACTAAGCTCGGGTGTCTCTAGCCGAGCGCCCTGAGTTCGCCCCACGTGTAGAGGCTTAGGACCCGAACTTACCCGACCGACCTGAACTACGGGTCATGGCTAGCCGACCGAGCGATTAGGGGATCCCCTCTGCAATAATAAGATAGCAGACTTCTGACATAATCATCACCTGACACAACCACCTGACAAAGCCGCCTAGTGTTAATGAGAATCAGAAGAGGTAGTTCAGACAGGGTGTCAGGCGGCTGTGGCAGTCTCACAGGGGCAGTAAAGTTGCCACAGGTTCAGTCTACCAACTGACTCCTCCTTAATGATACATGACATCTCTGACATGGCAGAGGGCTTTCCTCCCCCTATATAAACCCCCTTGGGGCTCCAGGAAAGGGCTTGCTGCCATTTTGCAACCACACTACCACTTTGTGAGCCCCGGTTTGGTCCGAGTCGAGTGACTTGAGCCTTGTCCTCATTTGAGCCCGAGTCCGACCCCCTAGTTACAGCAGACCGGGTCGTCTTGGTCAGACCGAGTCATCCGAGTGAGAACCGGTCTTCGCTTATCGACAGGATCAAATTTGGCGCCTTGGGGCTCCAAGAAAGGGCTTGCTGCCATTTTGCAACCACACTACCACTTTGTGAGCCCCGGTTTGGTCCGAGCCGAGTGACTTAAGTCTTGTCCTCATTTGAGCCCGAGTCCGACCCCCTAGTTATAGCAGACCGGGTCGTCTTGGTCAGACCGAGTCATCCGAGTGAGAACCGGTCTTCGCTTGTCGACAGGATCAAATTTGGCGCCGTCTGTGGGAATCCGCCTGATCGAAAGCCGAAGATGAGTGACTCTAACCGGGTGACCGTGATGCTCTCTCAAGAAGACCTTGATCTGCTAGTGGAAGCCAAAGCGAGGAAGTTGGCGGCGGCACAACAGGCAGCCGCTCGACCCCCTCAGGCGGGCCCGGCAGAGCACACTGCCCGCGGGGGCACTGAGGGAGGAGGTCGCCAGGAGAACAACCCTCATTTCCACCGAGCACTGTTTGGCCCTACCGAGGGAGCGGGACAGTCGGACCCTCATGAAGCTTCATCCAGTCAAGCCAAAACCAACAAAGGGAAAGCTCCCCTTGTGCCGACCCCGGTGGAGCGCACTGGATTCCCCTTTTCTAACCAAGTCTTACAGGAGCCGCTGCCTAAACATTTCCGACTCCCGTCCATCACTGAGTACGAGGGAGCTACCGATCCAGAGGAACATTTAATGAAGTTTGAAAATGCCTCAATGCTGCACCAATATTCGGATGGTGTCAAATGCCGAGCCTTTTTGACCACTCTAGCTGGCCCAGCTCAACGATGGTTCGACAGGCTGCTGGAGGGATCTGTAAGAGAATTTGCTGACTTCAAAAGATTATTCCTTCAGCATTTTGCGAGCAGCAAAAGACACCACAAGACTAGCCTAAACCTTTTCACCCTGAAGCAGGGCTCCAAGGAGCCCTTGAAAGCCTACATCAAAAGATTCAATCAGGTTGCGTTGGACATGCCTACCGCCACGTCTGAGGTGCTGATCAGCGCCTTTGCCCAAGGTTTGCAGGAAGGCGAATTCTTCAGATCACTGATCAGGAAGCCTCCAAAGGACTTTGAAAGTCTCCTGGGCAAGGCCACCAAGTATGTGGACGTGGAGGAGGCGCAAGCTGCTAGACGACCGGAGGTCAGACCTACACCCGAGACTCCTCAGCACCATCAGAGAGCTATGCCTCCGGGAGGACCTCTCAGAAGCCCTCGCGCTATAGGACACAGACAAGGAGCCGAGCGGGGTATAGTCCAGCAGGTAGCTCAGGGTTGCCTCCCGACTAGATGGCAACCCTACTGTTCTTTCCATAACAACCACACCCATGACCTTCAAGACTGCTGGCAGGCTGGCCGAGGTCGGGGTCATACCGGCTGAGGTAGCCCGAGAGGAGCCCGTCATGGAGGTGGTCGTGGCCGAGGAAGAGCATCGCCGACCCAGTCAGAGACCAATGCCCGGTCGACCGCCCCTGCAGTCAGACAGTTGTTCCCTACCCCCAGATCGCCCGGGCAAGGGAACGCCAGCGAAGAGCAAGCTAATCAGCAGAACGTTGTGCATGGGTCCATTAACATGATCTCTGGCGGTCCCACTTATGGGGACTCCAACAGAGCGAGGAAGTCTCAGGTCCGGCGCTTGGACATCTATCAGGTGGGCAGCAGTGCCGCCCAAGCGCAAGGGCCACAGATCAGTTTTGGCCCTGCGGATTTACAAGGAGTAGAAGTATCTCACGATGATGCCCTAGTCATCACCGCAGTAATAGCAAATTATCAGGTCCACAGGACCATTGTGGATACGAGCAGTTCAGTAAATATTTTATACTTGAAAGCGTTCGAGCAACTGCAGATCAAGACCACTGAGTTGCAGCCTGTGGCCACTCCTTTGTTCGGATTCACTGGGAATGAAGTCCAGCCTCTTGGCCAAATAAAGTTGGTCATCTCACTTGGAGAGGAGCCCCTAAGAAGGACTAGATGGTCGACCTTCTTAGTAGTAGATGCACCCTCAGCTTACAATGCTATCCTTGGCAGACCAGCGCTGAACGAATTCTGAGCTGTGGCATCCACCTTCTATCTGAAGGTCAAATTTCCAGTAGGAGATTAGGTTGGCGAGGCTAGGAGGGATCAGAAGGTGGCTCGCCGGTGCTATGTCGATGATGTCCGAGTGGAAATGAGGAAGACCTTCCGAGCCCCGCCGTACAGTTGTAACATGGTGCAATCCTCGCCCTGGACTGAATTGATAGAGGAAAAGGAAGAGGTCCAGCTCCTACCCGACTGGGAGGAAGCCAAGGTCCGAATAGCCCCTGGGCTGCCGCCCGACCTCAAACAGCAGTTGATAGAATGCCTAACCGAAAATCAAGACATATTCGCCTGGTCCCAGCATGACTTGAAAGGAGTTAAACCTGAAATTATGGTGCACAAGCTGCATGCTTACCCGGATGCCCGACCCGTGAAGCAAAGGAAGAGAGACTTTAGTCCAGAGCAGAATAAAATCATCCAGGCAGAGGTGGAAAGGTTGCTAGAAGCCGGGCATATCCGAGAGGTACAATTCCCTGCTTGGCTGGCCAATGTAGTGCTGGTCTCCAAGCCGGGGGGGGGGGCAAGTGGCGAGTCTGCATTGACTTCAGAGACCTTAACAAAGTTTGCCCCAAGGATTGCTACCCGCTCCCCCGAATAGACCAGATGGTAGATTCCACCGCGGGAAGTGAACTCATCTGCATGCTAGATGCCTATCAGGGATATCATCAAGTGCCGCTGTCCCCAGACTATCAAGAGAAGGTTAGCTTTGTCACAGCCGAGGGTACCTATTGCTACACAGTTATGCCTTTCGGGCTCAAGAATGCCGGGGCTACTTACCAGAGGCTGATGAACAAGGTTTTTAAGGAGCAGCTCGGGAGAAATGTAGAAGTGTATGTAGATGATATTCTCATCAAGTCCCTCCGAGCTGCCGATCTAATAGCGGATGTGCGGGAAACCTGCTGCACTCTTCGGAGGTATGACCTTAAACTCAATCCGTCCAAGTGCCTGTTCGGAGCTAAAAGTGGAAAATTCCTGGACTACATCCTGACCGAACGAGGGATAGAAGCTAATCCAGAAAAGTGAAGGCTTTGCTGGACATGCCTCCACCCAGGAACCTGAAGGAAGTTCAGCGCCTGACCGGAAGAATAACCGCTCTCTCCCGGTTTATATCTCGGTCGGCTGACAGAAGTCTACCCTTCTTCAAAATATTGCGCAAGGCCACTAAGTTCCAGTGGGATGCTACATGCGACTAGGCTTTCGAAGAATTGAAGACTTACTTGGTCAGTCTGCCGGTGTTAGCTAAGCCAGAGGAGGGAGAACCATTGTATGTCTATTTGTCTGCTACTGAGGGAGCCGTGAGCGCTGTACTTGTAACCCAGAAGGAGACCGAGCAGCAATCGGTCTACTTCTTTGGGCACTTACTTAAGGAAGCCGAGTGTAGGTATACTACACTCAAGAAATTGGCTTACGTGCTTGTACTGATGGCTCGGCGATTGCGCCCATACTTCTTGGCCCATCCTATCCGAGTGCTGACCAATAGTACGCTCGGGAAGGTGCTAATTAACCTGGAAATCTCAGGTAGGATGGTTAAGTGGACCACTGAGTTGAGTGAGTATGACATTCAATACCAGCCCAGGACGGCAATCAAAGCTCAGGCGTTGGCCGACTTTCTCAGTGAACTTCACATTGAAAGGGAAGAAGAGACCTGGAAGGTGTACGTAGATGGCTCGGCCACTCGGGCCGGGAGTGGCATCGGAGTCTTCCTGATGTCCCCCAAGGGGGACCAACTTCATCTGGCTGTACGCTTAGAATATCAAGCTACCAACAATCAAGCAGAATATGAAGCTCTCTTAGTCGGCCTACAAGCAGCCAAACATGTAGGAGCCACCTGGGTCATCTTGCACTCGGATTCTCAGTTGGTGGCACGGCAGGTGGCGGGGCAGTTTGAGGTCAATGATGAAAAGCTATAAACTTATGTGGAAGCCTACAAACAGTTGCAGGCAGGGTTTCAAGAAGTTCAGGTCTTACAGATCCCCCGGGGAGACAATGTCAAAGCAGATGAGTTGGCCAGGTTGGCTAGCGTTGTCCATCCGGGACTCTTCCCTCGGCCTTCATCTCAGATTATGCTAGTGGATCAGACTGAAAGGGAGGCAGGAATAGAGGTACCTGGGGACTGGAGGACTCCATTTATAACCTACTTACGGGATGGAACTCTCCCGGACAACCCCAAGCAGGCAAGGATATTGAAAATAAGGGCAGCTCGGTTCACTCTGATAGGAGATGCGTTGTACAAACGAGCCTTTTCTCGGCCGCTACTTAGATGTCTTGGAGAAGAAGAGGCTGATTACGTGTTAAGAGAGGTACATTTGGGGTCTTGCGTACTCAGGAGGTCGGTCCATGGCGCGGAAGGTTTTACTGGCTGGCTACTTTTGGCCTACACTCCAGAAGGATGCCGAGAGGCTGGCCCTCTCTTGCCTTTCCTGTCAGAAGTACCAGAATTTATCCCATCGGCCGGTCGAGATGATGAAGACTTCCATCGTGTCTGCCCCTTCGACCAGTGGGGTATGGACATAGTGGGACCGTTCCCTCGGGCAGCTGCTCAGAAGAAGTTCCTGCTGGTGGTGGTGGATTATTTTTCCAAGTGGATTGAGGCAGAGGCTCTCGCTCGGATTACTGAACAGGCAGTAAAGAAATTCATGTGGCAGAACATTCTCTGTCGATATGGCATACCGCACAAGCTGGTCTCGGACAATGGGCGACAATTCCAGGGTCGGATCATCAGAGAATGGTGCGAAAGCTTCGGGATCAAGCAGGCTTTCACTTCAGTGGCTTATCCCCAAAGTAATGAGCAGGCTGAAGTAGCTAACCGAGAAATCCTGAAAGGGCTCAGAGCCAAGTTGGATCAAGTTGGTGGATCTTGGGTGGACGAACTACCCGGTATTCTGTGGGCTCTCCGGACTACCCTCAAGGAGGGGTTGGGGTGTACTCCTTTTCAGTTGGTATACGGCAGTGAAGCGGTGATCCCCATGGAGGTCGGCTGCGAGTCTGACAGAAGGCGTTTGTACGGGGATGACAACACTGAAAAAAGGCGAGTAGAGCTAGATTTGATTGAGGAGGTTCGAGCTAAGGTCGCGGTTCGTATGACTGCATACCAATAAAGGATGCGACATCGATACAACCAGGGAATTATACCCCGAAGCTTTCAAGTAGGGGACAAGGTATGGAAACGGGTCAAGCCGGTGGGGGAGGTAGGCAAGCTGGAACCTCCGTGGAGTGGCCCCTTCCTGGTGGTCAAGGCATTGGGATCGGGAGCTTACTACTTGCAGGATTCTCAAGGAAAGCAACTGGGAAGACCTTGGAGTGCGGTGCACTTAGGATTGTATCGTGAGGAGAGTTGAGTGAAATGATCCTTGTAACTGTACTCAGAAAATGTGATAGTAAGGCTCGAAGCATCCAAAAGATAGTTTCAATAAGTTATAAGTGGGCATGCTCCCACGCACCCACCTGACTCGGCGCCGATCGGGTGTGGCGTTCCACGTTCGGTCAGGCCCGGTCGGGCGTGGCGGTCCACGCTCGGTCAGGGTAAGTCGGACGGTGTCCAGACTCTTGCTCAGGCAAGTTATTAGTGGGCACGCTCCCACGCACCCACCGGACTCGGCGTCAATCGGGCGTGGTGTTCCACGTTCGGCGGGGCCCGGTCGGGCGTGGCGGTCCACGCTCTGTCAGGGTAAGTCGGACGGTGTCCAGACTCTTGCTCAGGCAAGTTATAAGTGGGCATGCTCCCACGCACCCACCAGACTCGGCGCCGATCGGGCGTGGCGTTCCACGTTCGGTTGGGCCCGGTCGGGCGTGGCGGTCCACGCTCGGTCAGGGTAAGTCGGACGGTATCCAGACTCTTGCTCAGGCAAGTTATAAGTGGGCATGCTCCCACGCACCCACCAGACTCGGCGCCGATCGGGCGTGGCGTTCCACGTTCGGTCGGGCCCGGTCAGGCGTGGCGGTCCACGCTTGGTCAGGGTAGGTCGGACGGTGTCCAGACTGTCGCTCAAGAAAAATATGAAGCAATATGTTTCCACAATATCTATCGTCGAGGCATGGCTTCCCACGTTCAGACAGCTGAGTTAAGTGGTCGGTCAGTCATGAAGGAGCATGCAGGAGCGCCGAGTCAGGGGTGCCGACTCGACCGAGCAACATCGCCGAGTCAGGGTGCCGACCCGACCGAGCAACATCGCCGAGTCAGGGTGCCGACCCGACCGAGCAACATCACCCAGTCCGGGTACACAACCCATGAAGCGGTTAAGAGCACAACGGTCTCGAGCATCCGACACTTAGCAAAAATTTTCTAATTGACCTAAAGAATCAAACTCGGGCGAGTGGCATATGTATCCCGAGTAATCTGTTGGAGCAATCGGCCCTAGGATGGTCCGGAGTGACCATGAGTTTTGATGTTTGGGCAAAGGGTTTAAGTTAGGTTTACCCTGTGTATTTGATATGTGTATGTTGAGTGTGCAGGATTGTACAGGTACACATATGGACTTGACTGGACGGCCTCAGTACGGTGAAGGATGGCATGGAGGTCAGCTGGAGGCTGGCGTGTGCATCTGAGGGACCATGGAGTGCAGAGACGATGAGCTGATGGGCGCGGACTTCGAGGCGTACGTGAAGGGTGGCATGGAGGCAAGCTGGAGGCTTGCGTGCGCATCCGAGGGACGAGGGCCGAAGATGAAGAGGGCGCGAAGGCAATAGTCGAGACTGCGGAGGAGGAGTCAGTCGAGTCGTGAGGGTACGAGTGCTGTGTGAATGTACTCGGGAAGTCCTAGGGGTCGAGTGCTGAGTGGAATGTACTCGGGGAGGCAAAACCTAGGCTGGTAAGCAGGGCAGTCGACTGCCAGGTTGGGCAGTCGACTGAGGGGACTCACAGAAGGTTTTTCCTTCAGAACAGTCGACTGCCACTGGGGCAGTCGACTGGTGAAGTCTGGAAACAGCTAAGAATTCGAACGTTGGGGTGTAACGGTCGGATTTTAGCGGTACCAGTCGACTGCCCCTGGAGCAGTCGACTGGTGGCGTGATTTCCAGCCCGAGTCTATTTAAAGGGGGACTCGATCGGGCTCGGGTTTCTTGATGAAACTCGCTTGGGTAAAGCGTGTTAGTAGTCTTTTGTGCCCAGATAGTGTCCGAGGTGTTGTGGCGAGGTTTCTCCACCCACAAGGAGCGATGAGGGCTAGCCGGAGGTTATCCGGGGAGTGATCCACCGACGGATTGTTGGATTAGTCACCCGGCCGGGGTGGATACCAACTAAATCTGAGGCGTTAGCATTGGTTAGTCTTTGTTCTTATTGTTTTACTTGTATTTCCGCTGTGCTAACATCTTGTAGAGAACGAAGACATCGAAAGATAGCTATTCACCCCCCTCTAGCTAGGGCAAAGATCCTAACAATTGGTATCAGAGCGAAGGACCGCTCGTGATTGGACTAACTGCCAAGAAGAGCAAAAGCTAGAGGAAAGAACATGGAAGATAAGTTGGGGGAAGACATCAATGCACCACCATCCTACAATCATGAAGGATTCGGCCATTGGAAGTCAAGGATGGAAAATTGGCTAGGAATGGATTGGGATTGTAGGATGACCATTGAAGACCCTTTTGAAATTCCGAGAGACAAGCACGGGAAGAGGCTTCGCCCAAGATACTGGACAAATGAACAACAAGAGCAATCTAGGGCAAATGAAAAGGTAATCAATAGTTTAGTTAGTATTTTGCCTACTAATGTTTTGAGTCGTGTAGGAGAATATCAAAATGCATATGAATTATGGAGCAAATTGCAAGAAATTCATAAGAACCCTACACAAGATCAATTAGTAGAAGAGGCTGAGGAAGTAAACTCAATAGCCCAAGAAGAGGAGAAAAAGAAAGAAGAATCATCTACCTCCTCAAGTGAAATGGAAGAAGAGAGTGAAAGGTCCTCCATCTCATCTAGAGAAGAAAAAGAAGTATCAACGTCAAGTATTGAGGGGGAGGAGAGACCCTCAACCACCAAAGCCAAGAGAAAGGAGAACATCACATGCTTTGGTTGCAACGAAAAGGGACATTACAAGGATAAGTGCCCGAAAGGTAAAATGGAGGTAAAATCTAAACCTAATTCCATTCAATTTAAATCTAACATAAATTGTAGGAATGGAGGAGTCCAAGAACGGAAGAAGAAAATTAGATGCTTCACGTGTGGAGAGCTAGGACACTATCACACAAGATGCCCAATGAGTGGAAAGCTCAAGAAAATGGAGCATCTAAGAAGATGGGAAAAAGAAGAAAGAAAGAAGAGAAGAAGTCCACATCAAGGAGGGACTACAAGGGTAAGGGAGGTAATTCCTAAACCTAGTTTAAATTGTCATTCATATTTGAGTTCCTCCATGAATGCTAAGAATCATGCCAATTACTCATTCATGAATATTAGAAGTAATGCAAATCATTCATCCATGCATGCTAGATTTCATGAAAATTGTCTTTTTGTGCATAACCATGGTTTTAAATATCATGATAGGAATAAGGATAACAAGGTAGATCATCACTCTAGAAAAAGCATGCATCATGATAGGCCTAAGACCTATATATCCAAGGCTAAAGGCATTAATCCCAAGGAAGGGAAACAAATACCTAAGAAAATGGGTAGGCTTAGAAATGTCCAAGGTGGACATATGGACACCAAGTTCAAGGACTTAGAGAGGGAAAATCAAGCCTTGAGGGCAAGGCTTGATACTTTAGAAAAGACCTTAGAAAGATTCAAGATTGGATCTAAAGGTCTAGACATGGTGTTGGGTAGTTTGAAACCCAACTATGATAGATCGGGATTGGGCTATCGATCTAAGACTTCCAAGGCCAACAAAAAGAAATATGCTGGGAAGGCATATGATTATGGCAAGAAGGGGGAGTGCAAGAATGGCAAGGGAATGCCATCAAAAGGAAAGGAAAAGGTCTTAACTAAGGACAAAGGGTCCAAGGTTAAGAGGGTTGAGTTCGTAGGCCAAGAGTCACCGGAGGTTCACCGGTGTGGTTTAGCATTTGTTGAGTCACCTAGGGAGGTGGCTAGGGCTAAGAGCTCAAGGGAGAGTTCTAGAAGCCTTTGGGGTCCATGGTAAATGGATCTCAAAAGTTTTTCTCTTAGGAAATTAAGTGAAATGTGCCACAAGGGTTGGGAGACTTGGGTAAGTCCTAATCCTAGATTTTGGCACATCAAAAGGAGAATTTAGGGAGAAAAGATGAAAAAGGAGCTATATTTCACAAAATTGAGATTTAATGGTGGAATACCATGTATTTCAGTGGTAGAAAAGAATTATGATCAAGTAGAAGTGAATGCATTGAAGAGAAGTGAGAATTAGAACTTCTAGGATGAGTTTATTTGATACACTTTGGAAGAAGTAGAGTGTTGTGCCAATCTTGGGATCCGGAGTACATTTATTTGGAAACGTATTTTTCCCAAGTAGATGTTGGCTTCACAAATCTCCCCACAAAATTTCAGATTTTTTGGAGATTTGTAGAATTTCTACGACATTTCTGAAATTCACCAAAGAGGGCTGAAATTCAGCCACCAGTCGACTGTCTCAGATACCAGTCGACTGGTGGCAGGCGACTGGGGGTCGACTGGGAGGTTGACCGGGATCTCTGTACGCAAGAAAAACTGAAGGGCAGTCGACTGAGAATACCCCAGTCGACTGAAGCCAGTCGACTGGGACCATCCCAGTCGACTGGGCTAGCAATTTCCTATATAAAGGGGCAGTCGACTGGTCCGTGGGCTGAAATATGAAAATGGCTATTGGATGATAGAATATGATCCTTGATTATGCTGGTTTAGTTAAGGAGAGCCTCATGGGTTAATGGTGGTTCTACTAAATGAGGCCATATGGAAAATTTTCAGAAGTTTTATAAGTTTCTCATGTGTATCTAGGATTTAGAGATAAAAAGGGGGAAACTGTCGTCATATTAAGGGTATGGACAAAGAAATGAATTGAGGGCAACTCCATGTGTCAAATTATGATGGGTAGATTTGACAAACACATGGAATTAGAAACGAATTTGAAAGTTGATACTTAAATCCTTAAGAAACTTAGATGTGTACCAAAAGACAAGCACACTTGATATTTCCATGATATTATATTTTTCTAGGATAGGGTATATCCTAGCAAGTGTGCTTGCAAACTTTAAAGTTTTTTTATGTTGTTGAGTTCTTATTGACACTAGGGATAAGGGTGCTTGGGGAGCAAGCCTTTAATGGTGTTCAAAGGGAAAAGAACTCGGGTGTTAGGTTGGGAAGAACCTAACTTGGTGTTAGGAGGTTAAGTTGGGTAGAACTTAACCCTTTGAAAATGAAAATTGGGAGAAGGCATGGGTTAAGGGGGAGGTTGTCTCCTATTTGCCTTAATTTTCATAAGAAAATTTTTGAGTTTTGTGTCAACCTTGGGAATGGTGATAGATACATGGGTAGATGTATTTTTCCCAAGTAGGTATAGGTTCCACAAAGTTGTCCACGAAGTTTGGAAATTTTTGGAAATTTGTGGAATTTCTGGCGTATTTCTGAAATTCGGCCAGAAAATTGATATTCAGAGTATCAGTCGACTGCCACTGTTGGCAGTCGACTGCCAGAGGCTGATTTGGGTATCAGCAGCTGGTTTGAGGTCCAAATGATTAAAAACAAGTGTATGGGGGGGGTTAGTACACATTGTTTAGGACCATTAGGGATTAAAAAAACTGATAATTGGGATATTATTGGGGTCTTTTTGATGTATGTCAAAGGGGGAGAGATGTTGGGCTTAAGTTGGGAAACCAAATTTACCTTTGCTAGAAACCCTAGGTTTAGGGGGAGTTGAGATTAAGGGGGAGCATTGTTGCTCCATTATTGGCGTAAGGGGAACCTTGGAGAGGTTCTTAAAAAGCCTTTGTAAGTCCAATGCAGGGGGAGCTTGGGAGAAGTTTTAAAAAGCCCGATTTGGTTGGAAATTCCTAGCTTGGAGGGCTAGGTGTAAAATTCCTAACTCGGAGGGTTAGGTGTAGGATGCCTTGGGATAGGATCCATTCTTGCATTGCATATGCATTTATTTTAGCATGGTATTTGCTATTACTACTATCTTGCTTTCCCTAACTTAAACGAATTGCCAAACATCAAAAAGGGGGAGATTGTTGGAGCAATCGGCCCTAGGATGGTCCGGAGTGACCATGGGTTTTGATGTTTGGGCAAAGGGTTTAAGTTAGGTTTACCCTGTGTATTTGATATGTGTATGTTGAGTGTGCAGGATTGTACAGGTACACATATGAACTTGACTGGACGACCTCAGTACGGTGAAGGATGGCATGGAGGTCAGCTGGAGGCTGGCGTGCGCATCTGAGGGACCATGGAGTGCAGAGACGATGAGCTGATGGGCGCGGACTTCGAGGCGTACGTGAAGGGTGGCATGGAGGCAAGCTGGAGGCTTGCGTGCGCATCCGAGGGACGAGGGCCGAAGATGAAGAGGGCGCGAAGGCAATAGTCGAGACTGCGGAGGAGGAGTCAGTCGAGTCGTGAGGGTACGAGTGCTGTGTGAATGTACTCGGGAAGTCCTAGGGGTCGAGTGCTGAGTGGAATGTACTCGGGGAGGCAAAACCTAGGCTGGTAAGCAGGGCAGTCGACTGCCAGGTTGGGCAGTCGACTGAGGGGACTCACAGAAGGTTTTTCCTTCAGAACAGTCGACTGCCACTGGGGCAGTCGACTGGTACCAGTCGACTGCCCCTAGGGGCAGTCGACTGGTGAAGTCTGGAAACAGCTAAGAATTCGAACGTTGGGGTATAACGGTCAGATTTTAGCGGTACCAGTCGACTGCCCCTGGAGCAGTCGACTGGCGGCGTGATTTCCAGCCCGAGTCTATTTAAAGGGGGACTCGATCGGGCTGGGGTTTCTTGACGAAACTCGCTTGGGTAAAGCGTGTTAGTAGTCTTTTGTGCCCAGATAGTGTCCGAGGTGTTGTGGCGAGGTTTCTCCACCCACAAGGAGCGACGAGGGCTAGCCGGAGGTTATCCGGGGAGTGATCCTCCGACGGATTGTTGGATTAGTCACCCGGCCGGGGTGGATACCAACTAAATCTGAGGCGTTAGCATTGGTTAGTCTTTGTTCTTATTGTTTTACTTGTATTTCCGCTGTGCTAACATCTTGTAGAGAACGAAGACATCGAAAGATAGCTATTCACCCCCCTCTAGCTAGGGCAAAGATCCTAACATAATCAACACTGGGTAGAAATTTGCCACGTGGTATAAACGTCGACCTTCACAGAATAAGTCAAACACGCCGAACGAATAACACTTAGTAAAAATTGCGCGCATCATAAACAAACGAATACGGTGATAAGGCAAGAAGAGTGAAGGCATGAGGAACCAATATAACTACAGTAAGGCCCGGGGCCATCACAAAATTGGGCCTTGCAAGCCGAGTCAGACAAAATCACGTTAACACCAAAAATTTTAAGGCCTCAAGGCCGAACAGTGATAGGACCAGGAAAGATCTAAACCTAATCTAGGTGAACGGGGGGAAGGCATCGTCAGGGATCGCGGCTCTGACTCGAGTAGGCTTCACGGCGTTGGGGGGAAGATCTGGAGGGAGATGGCCGACCTCCGTTAATTGCTGAATAGCGCCCCGCACGCCGAACATGATCATGCCACTAGTACGCGCAGTCACCTGGTCGAGGAAAGCGTCGGACTGGATGTAAGCCAAGCGGGCCGCCTCGATCCTCGCTGACTCGCCCGACTTGTAGTCCTCCAGCTCCTTCTTCAGTCGGGCGAGTTCGGAATCCTTTCCTTGAATAGCGGTCGCCCGAGCTGCCAATTGTTTCTCTTTGTTTGACAGTTGAGCCTCGAGGGCTCGAAAGGCTTCTTGCTGCGACGTCAACTCCTTCTCTTTATTCGCTAGCTCTGCCTCTTTATTCTTCAAAGCGAGCTGGGTTTGATTATGAGCTGTGGTCGACTCCTTCAGTTGTTGTTGGAGGCCCTTAGCCTCTGCAGCTTTCTTGTCCCAGTCGGAGCGAGCTCGGGTATTGCGGGCCTGAAGGATCTTCTTTTCCCCTTCTAGATGACCGACCCGATTGGACAGTCGCTCCACTTCCATAGCTGCTTGGGCCATAGCCTGTTGTTCTTCTTCCGATCGAGCTTCCAAATCCGATAACTGCAACCTCAGGGAGGTTATTTCTGAGCGCAAGTGATCCCGACCCTCGTCACCAGGGGGAACAACGAAGTGGGTCAGCTTATCTTCCAGCTCTTTTATTCTCATTTCAGCCGCCCGGCGCTCCCTAATGTTAGTGATCAAGGCCTGACCGACCGATTGACTCCTAGCCCATTGCTACGCAATAGTAGAGATAGTATTAGAGTAAACAAAAATGAGACAGGGGATGAGAAGAAGGGAATACCTGAGTGGCTTCTATGAAAAAAATATCGGCTAGACTCATAGGGTTGGTATCCGTGGTCAGCGCCCGTCCTTGGTCCCAGCTGGCCACCAAGCGGTCGTGTAGGTTGAGTGGTTGAGGCTGGACTATCTGGGTCAAGGAGGTCGCCGAGGGAAGCTGGATGTCTACCATAGGTCGGGGAGGTGAGTGCATGGCCAGAAGAGCCTCGGCGGCATCGACGTTCGAGGTGTCCGGCAAAGATATTCGAGGGGATGGGACAGTGCCCGAGGTCGAGGCTCCCGAGCCATGCCCTACAGAGGGCAAAGTCAGGACACCTGGGCGAGCGGTGGTTGTAGCCGAGCCCAGAATGCTCGACCGAAGGGAGGCTGAGCTGGAAGGTGGTGCCCGAGTGCCGGCCTGAGCGCGAGTCGCAGGAGCAGGTGGTTCAGCCTGACCTCCCGCAGCCGATCCCTGAGCGGGAGGTATGCCCGAGGAGACAGCAACACGACGACGTTTCCTTGTCAGGCTCTCGGTAGCAGCCTGCTCGACTTCTTCTTCTTCTTCCTCTTCTGCTAGTCCTGCTGACCCTTCGTCCACTACTTGGGGAACCGCGTCTGGATCTTCGGACAGAAGGTCGTCCGCTGCGTCGCCCCCGGCTTCGCGTCGCTCGGGGGCCGGAATAACATTTACCGGCGGCACTGCCTGACCGGCCGCCAACTTCGCTGCTAGGGCCTCCAATGCCTCTTCCTCCAAGGCCATTGCCTCAGTGATCTGGGCTGCGTACATGGTTTCGGCTGCACCAGGGAGAGAATTTTAGTTAGCATTAACAAACTTACAAACCGAGTAAAAACTTACCAAACGTGCCAGGCAGCTCTGCTGGGATATGACTCAGCTGAAAGAGATACAGCATGCCATCGATTAGCAGTTTGCCCGCGTGATAGAGGGTTCCCCCGAACTTCGAGAAAGCAAACTGATATCTTGGGTCCGAGCGAAGATCCTTGGGCATTAAAGGCTGGTCAAGAAGATTTTCTACCCACTCGGTGGGCCATGACGGAGGGGGGACAGACTTAATGTAGAAGAAATGAGATTTCCAACCTTTGTTGGAAGACGGGACCTTCTCCAAAAAGGCCGACTTGATCCGAGCTTGGAAATAAAAGTTCCCGGGCTCTTGCTTCTTAAGGTAATAAAAGTAGTTGAACGCTCGGGGTACTAAAGGGACCTCATAGGTGGTGAAAAGGATCACCGTGCCACACAAGATCCTAATTGAATTAGGGGCCAGTTGAGATAAAGATATTTGGAAGTATCGGCAAATCTCGCGAAAGAAAGGATGGAGAGGAAAACGCAACCCGGCTAATAATTGGTCGGAAAAAATAGTGAAGTAACCCAAGGGAGGTCCGTGGGGTCGATCCTGACGGCCCGGGAAAGCCATTAGATGATCCTCAGGTATTTGGTAGTCTATACGTAGGGTTTCTAAATGACCTAGGGTCAGTGATGAGCGAGTGGTTACATACCACGGCTCGGGGGGAGCGGATGACTCGACCATCCAAATGAGGTCAGGAAAAACAAAGAACAGACTCGGCGAAGGAATGGAGTACCTAAGGACGAGGTTCGCCGGAAACACTGGTCGCCGGAACTCGAGGAAGTTGGGCGGCGGAGGTCGAACAAGAACGGAATAAAAAACAGGAGGCAAGGTGAAGAAGGGTGAAAATGAGGAGGTGGGACTATTTATACCGGGACCACAACAACAAGGACCGTTGGATGCAGAAGGAGAAAAAGGCGGGCTCAAATCCGGGCCATCCATCTCCTGCCATTTCCCGAGGTCGCGAAGCTTCGCTCTAACGCCGCGCGAGCCATGCCGATGACGCCTTGATGTCAGAGGCTCCCAGTCGGGAGGCAACACGTGGCCTTGCATTAATGGGTGATTTGACAGAAGATTTGACATTTAAAGAAGAAGATTAGGAGTGCGAGGTGACGCTCGGGAATGCGAAGAGGAGTGCGGCCGACCGGGCCAGGAGCCTAGTCAGTCGGACTATGCGCCTCCTTCGACTAGACTTGAAGGGGAGGCTTGTGATCCGGGCGAGTGGTTTTTGGAGGAGGATCGGAGGCCCGATCGGGTTCGGTTGAGTGTGACCCGGATCGGGAAAGGTTAAGCAGGGTTGTCCCCGGTCTCATGGGCAGGGCCTGAGGCTCAGCAGGAAGAAGGGAGGTCAAGGCAGATAAGGCCTCGGTTCGGGCTCAGATGTTTGATGATGCCCGAAATACTAGGTTAAGTTGTCACGAATGTGGGTTCATCAGAATTTAGAATATTTATAAAAAGCTGGAAACCCTTTTTGCAATCAAGAATAAAAGCGTAGTAAATGGGCCACAGGTCGTATTTTTCCTAAGGACTAGTTGAGAGTTTGTTTGATTCTAGCTCGTGTTTATGTGTCGTTGATTAATTTTGGGTTTCAAATAAAATCGAGGGTTTGGTTTGCAATTCAGCAATGAAAGCACAAAGAAAAGGAAGAAACTTAACCAAGAAAACTTAAACAAAGTAATGGCAATCCATGGACTCAAACAAATGGAAACTTAAATGTAACTTAGCTCAATTTGGAAAACAAATCTGATATTAAATCAATCAATTCCGATTAATACTAATGCAGATATTAGCTTCAAGAATTTCCACTCAAAACAACCCAAATGATAAGCAATCTATGAACAATTAACACAAAAATGGTGCCGAAGCTTCACTTGATACCAAAGTGCTGAAATGCAAGCTGGTTTACCAAAATAAAGATGAAAATTCAGAAACAATTGAGTTGTAAAACCAATTTATTCCGAGCACAATACAATCTGACAAGTGGGTTTAACTTCAGCTAAATTGGAACTCAACACAACCAAATGCCCATCAAGCTAATCACTAATCCGAAACAAGTTTTCACTTGGCACAAACTTGCAGAAATAAACTGATCATGGCATGCAGGATAGGGAAGCTAGTTGCCGAATTCTGATACTAAATGCAGAAGGGATACTACAATTCAGGCACGTTGCAGAAATTTTGAAGGAAGAAGTGCAGCCACTGATTGGAATGTAGAGTTTCCAATCAAACTGCTGCAGAAATTGACTGCAGAATTTTCAGCAACTTGAAGACAGGATTGCAGATTCATATCAAATGCAGAACATATAACCAAACTGAGATCGATACATGAATTTACTTCAGCAAGATTCAAAGAACTACTAACTCTAATACGCAATTTAGTTCATTTGATACAACCTTCAGCACATCCAAACTGATACAATTGTAGAAATGTAATTGAAACTTAAGCAAACTGATTCATAGGCTTGGAAACACGAATGCAGAACTCTAGATCACTTGCTATGCAGATTGAAACAATCTTCAAGGTGAATTTAAAGGATAGCAACAAGGTTCTCTTGATACAAAAGTCAGGTCATCAAACTGAGTTCAGAAACAAGGATGCGCAAAAACTGAAAACTGCAGAATTGGGGTTTGATACGAAATAAATTTCAGAAGTAAAACCGACTGCAAAATAACCTCAAATCTAATGCATTAACACCCTAAATGTTGTCTTCAATTGCAGGGAGTAAACTAAACACAAATCGGATTCAAAAGAAACTACAAAAATCAGAATTAAAACTTGGCACGCAGAAACAAACAGGCACGCAACAATACAGCTGAGTCCAATTTGCAGAAATGGATACCAGGGTTTTGAAAATGAAACAAACTGAAAGGTAAATTCAGAAGAAGAAGCTAAAGACAAGAACTGATATAAAGGAAGAAAGCTGATACACAATGCTATAAGTGGAAAACACACACTGTAATCTGAAAAATTGATACGCAACTATCAAACTGGCACGTAAGCTAAAAATAGGAAATAAACTGTGATTAATTCTAAAGGATTCACTAAAAAGCAATCTAACTAACTACTTGCAACATTGAAACACTAATTAGAGTTGGAACAATTCAGAAATCGAAACTAAGTGGCTGATACGAAAAACAGAAACAGGGCAGTTGCAGAAATTGAAAATTACAGCTAAAACTGGAATTGCACTAAGAAATCTAAACCACAATCCTTCCCTAGCTCAATGTACTCCTTGTTCGTCACGCAAGGGTGAGCCTCGAACCCGTAAGCTCAACAAATCAGTGAGAAAACTCAATCTGCGCTTGAATTCAGCACAGCTTGCTCAAATCTGAAATTTCCCTTCGATTTCTTGGATTTAACTGTGTCCGCGTGCGATGGTGAGTTGGGGATGCTCCGAGCACTCTAGGGAACCCCTCCAGATAGGTCAGGTGGAAGGAAGTGGAGCGCAGCCAATCCGAAGTCAGCAAATGGCAGAACTACGAAAACCTCTCAACAACCCTGTTTCTTGGGCAAATTGAACCTGGAAACTTCACGGATGAGTCTTCCTAATGACCTAGAACATGATCTAGTGAAGAAATTGAGGTGGTCGCGCCTCGGATTGAAGAAAACAGCTGAAGAAACGAAGAACACGAAGAAGAGGATGAACAGTGCGGCGGAGACGCGACGAGGAGAGCTGGGGCGCGTTTCTGATTAAGTACTTAGCATTGGACGGTTCAGATTGATTTGAGGAAATCCAACGGCTAATCTTGCTCTGATTTAATCCAAACTTTGATGATGATGATCAGGGGTCAGGATCTGCCTCGTGGTAGCTCAGATCCTCCAGATGTGCAACGGATGGTCCATATCAACCTAATCTTTGAATGGACGATCTAGAGCCCTCCGAGCTTGATCCAATGGTTGAATGAGCTCTGATTGGGATGAAACCTTTAGATCTTGATCAGAGTGCTTGATCAACCTTAACCCTAGCTCGGATTGCTTCAGATGGTCCCGGATGGCTCAGATCTAGCCGCTTTTGAATCGGACGACCCGGATTAATCCGAAGCTTGATAACTCGATCCGGGTCCACTTCCGACTCAAGTTTGACCCAGTATGCCCTAGGTCCATGAACCTTTCATGCCTACAAAAATAGATCAAAAATTTAGTGGTCAAATAATCCAAATATGTGCAAATTTGCAATTAAGTCCAAAATAAGAGGAAGTCTTAAAATCTAGGGTAAAATCATAATTAAGCAAGTAAAACATGGGTCAAACATGGATTTTAGCAATTAAAATAATCAACAAAATGGTACTTATCAATGTTCGGAATCAAAATCGCTCAAGGTCGGCTGCTCGGGGTCGGTCATCCGAGGTCGACCGCTCGGGGTCAGTCACTCAAGGTCGGTCACTCGGGATTGGTCACTCGGGGTTGGCCACTCGGGTTCAGTCACCCGAGGTCAGTCATCCGAGGTCGGCCGCTCGGGGTCGGTCATCCGAGGTCGGTCGCTCGGGGTCAGTCACTCGAGGTCGGTCACTCGGGGTCGACCACTCGGGGTCAGCCACCCGATGTCGATCACTCGGCTCGGATGTCCCTAGCCGAGCGCCCTGAGTTCGCCCCACGTGTGGAGGCTTAGGACCCGAACTTACCCGACCGACCTGAACTACGGGTTAGGGCAAGCCGACCGAGCAATCAGGGGACCACCTCTGCAATAATAATGTAGCAGACTTTTGACATAATCATCACCTGACACAACCGCTTGACAAAGCCGCCGAATGTTAATGAGAATCAGAAGAGGCAGTTCAGACAGGGTGTCAGGCGGCTGTGGCAGTCTCACAGGGCAGTAAAGCTGCCATAGGTTCAGTCTGCCAACTGACACTTCCTTAATGAGACATGATAGCTCTGACAAGGCAGAGAGCTTCCCCTTCCCTATATATACCCCCCTTTGGGCTCCAAAGGGGGGATTGCTGCCATTTTGCAACCACGCCACTACTTTGTGAGCCCCGTTTTGGTCCGAGCCGAGCGACTTGAGCCTCACTCCTACTCAGCCCGAGTCCGACCCCTCGAGTTACAGTCGACTGGTTTATCTTGGTTAGACCGAGTCAGCCGAGTGAGAATCGATCTTCGCTTGTCGACAGGATCAAGTTCAGAAACCAAGAGTTGATACTGTATAACTGAACATTTTGGATTACTACTCAAAGGTCAAGTAAAAATAAGTATTAAATAAAAAAAGGCAAGCAAAATAGATTTAAGGTAAATTAACTTACTCAGATAATAAATAATCATGCATTTAAATACAATAACTACTGAATACAATGAAAAAGTACCCGCCTTTAATGTCGTCTATGTATCGGAGAGATTCTCCCGCGATCAATTGCACACACCCGATTAAAGTCCTATGTCGAAAAGATATAATTTAACTATTTATAAAATTGAATGATTAGTTAAACTACACATAAATAAAAATTAAAATAAATCTTAATTACAATATTTAAATAATTAAATCGTAAATAATAATGAGTTTCTTTTTAACCTAATTTTCACCATTAGGTTAATATGTTAATTTCCGAATTAACTTAAGTAACTCCCATGACTACACTCCAATCCTCGTAATTTGATCCAAACCTTAATCCCCTCATAACACAGCTTGATAGTTAAAGGATCAACACAAGGCTCACGACAAGTATCAAGAAAGGCTCACGGCAATAGGGGGCATCTACACTCCAATTGTCATTTCATTAGGTATTCCCATAACCTAGATCAAAGCTCTAGTGCCATCGCATGACAAAACCTAGTTTGAACAACTCATCACCAAGCTACATCCATTTAAAGGAGACTCTATACATATGGACCAATTCTCCAAAACAGGACACGCTCCAAACAACGTTCCACTCAAAATCTTGTCTCATGACAGTATATGCTAGAATCAAAGAAGACCAGTCCCCACGGGATCCGGAGTGGTTAGTGTTGGAAGTGGGAGACGTGGGGAAGTTATCCACCCTCACGTCCCCACTTCTCCCCCTTCCCCCTTGCTCCTTACTATAAAAAAGGGGGAAGGGGGGTGCGTCCAAGAAGTGTAAGAGACAAGAAGGAATCGGTAGCATCCGAAGAGCTTTCGGCAACGAGTTTTCCACAGAGGAAAATTGCGCCGGAAGAGGGATTTGATTTGTGGACGACGGAGAAGTTTCCGATCGTGATCGTTCTTCCGACGACAAGCACGAAGAACAGCGAAGGCCGAGCATTGAATCCACTGTAAGCGTTTACAGTTTTTCAATATGTAGATTCGTTCAGAATTTCATGCTTAGATCAACAATGGTATCAGAGCTTAGATTCGTTCTAAATAGCATGAAATTGCTTCGCCGGAAAATTACGACTTTGTGTCGGCAGATTTTTTTCGAGTCGGTCGACTTTGTGTCGGCAGATTTTTTTTTCGAGTCGGTAAAATAATTGTTAGCGTTGTGAACCGACGATCCCACTCGGTCGTGTTGCACACTACCGATTAACCGAGTTCGTCGTGGTGAAAACTTTGGACGGCCGAAAAGAAATGCAGGCGGCGGAAGCTGCAAACTCGAAAAAACAAATAAAATAAAATAAAACGGTAAAAAAAACGGTGAAAAAATAAAATTTCTTGCATGTAAATTTTAATCAGTTGATACAAAAATGTGCTTTAATTAAATTGCATGTGGTTTTTTTTTGTTGCTTCCATTAAATTAGCAAATTTAATCTGTTGATTAAAAAAAAATTGCATGTTTTTTATTAAATTAATTAGCTTTGTGCTTTAATTAATTGCTTGGTTGAATTTGTATTAAAATTTAGCTATTGGTTATTGGAACTAGACCAAAATTTGATTAAATGGATTGGATTTTAGTTAAAATTAATTAAATCCGATTAAGTTGGTTCATTTCAACTGGAATTTAAATTATTAGTTAATTTAATCAGACCAACTTGAACCAACTATGTTTATGTCTAGTTCGAACCATTAGTTGGTTTGACTATACCATATTGATCTAATAAAATCAGGATCTAGTTCAAACCACTAGTTAATCAGATCAGTTTAATACAAACCAGAACCAATTTGTCTGGTTCGAACAATAGATTTGACTTTAAATTAAGTGAGCAAACGACTAAGATAAGTCATCCCTGTCCGATTAGATTAGTTCTAATGAGGATAATGGACCCAGACTAAGGATTTGATTTCCCAATCGATCGGGCCAAGGTGTTAGTCAATAGAGCTCCCAAATCAAGAAAATTTGTTTTTCTTATCTGTTTATGACATTGTGGGTTTATGCATAATTGTGAATTGAATTGAACCAGTTTTGTTACTGGTTTGTCGGTTTTGTACTGACATTGTGTATTTCAATTCCAGATGCCGAGATTTATTACCACAATGACTCGTCGAGATGTGCGACGGAATCATTTGAGGGAACATATAGAGAAGATTGACTACCGCCTACATCTAGGCATCCAAGGGCATATGAGAAGGCTTGATCGTCTATTTTGGAAACTCGAACAGGAAGAGTTTCCAGTTCTAGATAACTACCGGATCGGGGCATTGATTAGTTCATTACCGAGGCGTGCTAAAGTAGCTGCAAGATGTATCTGGGGATGCTATGAAGGGCGTATCTCATATACTGAGTTGTGTAGAGAACTACTTCGCCAGAATTTTTCAGAAGAGGATCTGGAAGATTCTGAGGACGATCTGGAAGAGAATCCTGAAGAATTTGAAGAGGATCCAGAGATGGATCTGATTGTAGAATTCAAGGGGGATCCTGAGGAAATCGAGTGGGATCCAATTGTGGAATCTAAGGAGGATCCTGAAGCTGAACCACTTCAGATAAAGTCTGGGATGAAAGGGATAATGTTTACCACTGCGCTAGTGTTTGTCCTAGTGGGAGTAGGACTAACTTATCTAGTTTATTAGAGTTTGTCTTTGTTACTGTTGTTATGTACAAACAGTATTTGCTCATTTAGTTTTTAGTCATGTAGTGTTTACTGTCGTTGTGTATGAACAGTTTTATTCTATGAAAAGTTTTGTTATGTGTTAACAAACATATTAATGATTAGTTCATTTCAATGATAAGTTCATTTATGATTAGTTCATATGTTGGGATGTATGTAAAATAACTAATCAATGTCTATTAGATTGGATATACGGAGGATGAGTGGGAACGTAGTTACCACTTGATTTTGTAAACCAACTCTAATTTACAATGAATTAGTTGTTAATTACATGTATATGAGTTACACTGAATAACTAAATAATGCGTTTATTTATATTAGATCATGGCAACGAAGAACATAATAGCTGAACTCAACAAAGGTGAAAAATTAAATAGGGACAACTACAAAATATGACACCTTAAGATATAGTATGTACTTGAGGAACAAGAAGTTCTAGAAGTTGTGAATCAATTTATGGTAGAACCTGCAGATGGTTCTACAGCCCAGCATAGACGAGATCTTGATGCCTATAAGACATGGAAGAAAAAGGACTCCACTGCCAAGGGTATTTTGATTAGTTCAATGGTAGATGACCTGGTATATGAGTATGAGCCATTGCCATCGGCTCATGCAGTCTGGGTTACCCTAAGAGATAAATACAGTGGAGTTAGTTTAAGCAAGCTTCGTCAGCTGACAATCAAGTTTGACAGCTGTAAGAAACGCCCGAATATCTCCATGACCCAACATTTGAGGGAAATAGGGAATATGATTCGAGAATTGAAAACTGCTGGTCATGAGTTGACTGATGAACAACAGGTTCAAGCAGTTATCCGTTCCCTTCCTGATTCTTGGGAATCGATGAAACAGAACCTCACACATAGTGAAAGTATTAAGACTTTCATTGACGTCTCCCGCCATGTTGAATTAGAGGCGGAGAGAATAGAATCCGTAAGGATTTCTGGACAAACTTTTGTAGCTGAAGGCTCTGGATCCAAGAATAAGAAAAAATGGTTCAAGAAAGGAAAGGGAAAGGGAAAAGGGAAAGAAGCTGCTACTGCTGGGCAAGTCCTAATCAAGAAGAATATTAAAGGAAAGAAATATGGACAAAAACCGAAGAGCAAGTTGACTTGCTATAACTGTGGCAAGAAAGGCCACTTTGCTCAGGAATGCACTGAGCCGAAAAAGGTAGATCCATATTTGTTTTCTATTCACGAGCATTATGTTGCTAGTTCAGTGCTGTTGGCTGATTCTTATCCTTTGTGGATTATAGATTCAGGAGCAACGAACCATGTAGCTCGTGATCGAGCTACATATGTGGAGTACCGTCGAGTACCAACTGACAATAAGTGGATATATGTGGGAAACAATGCAAGAATTGAAGTCAAAGGAATTGGCACTTGCAAGCTCAACCTACGTGGTGGACATACCATGTTTCTGCATGATGTCTTTTATGCTCCTGAAATTCGACGGAATCTAGTTTCTGTAACTAGTCTTCTTGATTTGGGTTATTGCATAAATTTTTTCAGTCGTTGTGTGGAACTTCGTATTAACTCCGTGTTAATTGGATGTGGTTATGTAATGAATGATTTCATGGTTCTTGATGTAGAACAAGATATTAATTATGGAATTAATAGTTGTTTTTCAAACATTGCTCTCACTAGTGATGCTAATATTAATGAGAAAGTTTGGCATGCTAGATAGGACATATCGGATAAGATCGGATGAGTAGATTAGCTAAGGAGGGTCTATTGGGCACTCATGCTAAGATTAACCTGTCCATATGTGAGCATTGTCTTGCTGGAAAAGCAACAAGGAAACCATTTGGTAAGGCTATTAGAGCTGATTCACCATTACAATTAATTCATTCGGATGTATGTGGTCCAATGAATGTGAAGGCTAGACATGGAGGTTCCTATTTCGTTACATTTATTGATGACTTCACATGTTTCGGTCATGTGTATTTGATTTCTCATAAATATGAAGTATTAGATTGCTTCAAACGTTATTTGAACGAAGTTGAGAATCAATTGGATTGTAAGGTTAAAACCTTACGCACTGACCGTGGAGGTGAATATTTGTCTGATCAGTTTAAGACAATATGTTACGAAAAAGGGATTATTAGACAGCTAACGATCCCTGGAACTCCACAGCAAAATGGGGTTGCTGAAAGAAGAAATAGAACTCTTCTAGATATGGTTAGGTCTATGATGGCTCAAGCTAATTTACCTATTTCCTATTGGGGAGATGCATTATTAGCTGCTACCTATATACTTAACCGAGTACCTTCTAAGTCTATTCCATCTACACCATATGAACGTTGGACAGGCAGAAAACCAGATTTGAGTAATCTGAGACCTTGGGGGTTAGCTGCCTACGTTCATGATAAGACTCACAAATATGGAAAACTAGGACCAAGGGGTAAAAAGTGTATCTTTATAAGGTATTCTGATACTTCTAAGGGTTATGTTTTTATTGGTGAGCAGCAAGATGGAACCATCTCTGAAATAGAGTCTAGAGATGCGATTTTTCTCGAAACTGAGTTCCCAACAAGAGGTGAAGTTGATAAATCGATTCCTCTATTTGCTATAGAGGAGGAGGATATTGTTCCTTTATCAACAAATCAGGAATCACAGGAGAACCCTGAATCTAGTTTACCCAGTGGGAGTGATTTGCCAATGAATGAATCAGTTTCAGTTTCTCAACAGTCAGACCTGCGAGGAGTAATCGCAAGATTATTCCTAAAAGAAGGTTTGACATTGAGAATGAGCATTAATGATTCTCCCTATTGACGATGAGGAACCTCGAACGTTGAGGAAGCATTGAGATGCTCAGTTAGAGAAAAATGGAGAATTGCAATGGATGAAGAAATGGAGTCTATGAGAAAGAATCAGTTTGGGATTTAGTCGATCTTCCTCCGGGCCGAAGGCTATTGGGAATAAGTGGATTCTCAAAATCAAGAGGAAGGCAGATGGATCGATTAATAGATACAAAGCTCGTCTGGTTGCAAAAGGATATACTCAAATGGAAGGTATTGATTTTGAAGAGACATTTTCCCCTGTTGTGAAGTTTGTGTCAATACGTGTCATTTTAGCTATAGTAGCACATTATGACTTGGAATTACATCAGATGGATGTAAAAACGACTTTCCTTAATGGTAATCTTGACGAGGAAATCTATATGGCACAGCCAGAAGGTTATATTGCTGAAGGCCAAGAGGATAAAGTATGTAGACTTAAAAAGTCTATATATGGGCTGAAGCAAGCGTCGAGACAATGGAACATAAGATTTAATGAAGTCATTTTATCTTATGATTTCGAAATGATCAATGAGGATCATTGTGTATACCTTAAGGAGGATAAAGGAAAGATTGTCATATTATCGTTATATGTTGATGATATGCTAATAGCTGGAAATGACATACAGTTTGTGATAGAAATCAAATCGTGGCTTTCATCACAATTTGACATAATAGATATGGGAGAAGCGGAGTACATCTTAGGAGTTAAGATCATTAGAGATCGATCAAAAAGACTTTTGGGTTTGTCTCAAGAAGCTTATATTACTAAGATGTTACAACACTTCAATATGTCAAACTGCAACATTGAACAAACTCCTGTAGCGAAAGGTACTGTTCTGAGCAAAAGTATGTATCCCAAGACTCCTAATGAAATAGTCGATATGAAGAAAAAAAACATATGCTAGTGCCATTGGTAGCTTAATGTACACTATGTTGTGTACACGTCCTGATATCAGCTATGCTGTTGGCTTAGTTAGCCGTTTCCAGTCAAACCCAGGATCGAGACACTGGAAGGCAGTGAAGAGAATATTCAGTTATCTTAAAGGGACGGCAGATTATTGTCTCTGCTTCCAAGGATCAAAGTTGAGCCTGAAGGGCTATACAGATGCAGATTGGGCAGGAGACCTTGATGACAGAAAATCCACATCGGGTTATGCATTCTTGCTGAATGGTGGCGCCATCTCATGGAATAGCAAGAAACAGGCTTGTGTAGCACTGTCGACAATGGAAGCCGAATATGTGGCTTGTGCAACGGCTGTACAAGAAGCTGTCTGGTTAAGAAGGTTCCTGAAGCATTTGAAGATTGCTGACGATAGTGGGAGTCCCGTTACATTGTATTGTGACAATCAAGCTGCAATAGCTTTTTCCAAGGATCCCAAATATCACAGTAAAGGCAAGCATATAGAAATTAAGTATAATTATGTAAGGGATATTGTGGACAAAAGAAAGGTAGTTCTTGAGTATATTCCTACCCGTGCTATGCTTGCAGATCCTTTTACTAAGCCATTGACTAAAGAGTCATTTCTTGGTTTTGTGAAGTCTTTGGGACTTCGTAAAATGTAACACATTGTAAAACAATCAAATATATGAAAGTGCCATGATTTATTCAGTGTATATTGATGTTATATTTTGGATAAAGTCTCGATAAGCATGTTGGCAGGTTGAGATTGGTCCACTCACATGGACAATCATCTCTATTTGTTGAGTATAAATAGAGGTAAGATTATTACTTATGGGATAGCTTATGTAGCTATAAATAGAGACATACTCATAAGTTGGAGTCGCCTTGATTTTGTATCAAAATGAGATCATTTATGTAATGATCGGAGTAAATGAACCCACCATTTACTGAATCTGCTTAAAGTCAGATAGGAATTCATAAGTTGAATTCAGGATTAGACATTAGGTATGTCTAGATCAAATCTGTACGATGTTAATTTTGAGAAAACATGCACTCTTTTTGTTAAAAGAGAAAAACATCGTAGCATGTGATTCATACCACATGTGCTATAGCGACAATAAGGGTAGTATGAGAATGGATCCCTGCTTCTCTACTATGTGAGACCCTTGAGATTATAAGTTAATCTCATATTTACCCTATGTGACTATTTAGCTGTCTGCTTGAAATTTTAATCAGTGTCTGCTACCTTAGCATGTATCCTATTGGCTATGGATGATTCGGTCTATGGAGCATAACTAGGAAAGCAACTGATTATAATGAATAGATTCAAGCTAAATAGGAAGACTAAGAGAGATTTACATTATTGACACTTATTCACTGGTCGACCAATTACATTTTTTGTTGAGTACTTAAAATGTGATTGTGAATAATTGTATTGAATGGAAATACTGAACATGCTCTTGACTCAATGGTCATTACGAGGGATTAGAGATGTTCATATTGATGTAAACGATTTAGTCTGGGGTAAAAGCAAGTGATTGATGTCTCTGATTCATGTGATAGAGCAATTAAGTAAAGTGTAACAACTTTCTTGGTGTTGATCGCTCAGAGAGCAGCTAAGTTAAGTGTCACAATTTTCTTAGCAATGATTGCTCAGTATGCTTGCTGTCGCACGAATCATTTTCCCTAAAGTATGAATTGGATGATCTATTAGTCTATGTGACTATATGGTCTTTGTGACCTGATTCTTGTATTAGTCTATGTGACTATATGGTCTTTGTGACTTGATCTATGTGACTTGACTTGGACGAGTGGGAGATGTTGGAAGTGGGAGACGTGGGGAAGTTATCCACTCCCCCACGTCCCCACTTCTGCCCCTTCCCCCTTGCTCCTTACTATAAAAAGGGGGAAGGGGGGTGCGTCCAAGAAGTGTAAGAGACAAGAAGGAATCGGTAGCATCCGAGGAGCTTTCGGCAACGAGTTTTCCACAGAGGAAAATTGCGTCGGAAGAGGGATTTGATTTGTGGACGACGGAGAAGTTTCCGATCGTGATCGTTCTTCCGACGACAAGCACGAAGAACAGCGAAGGCCGAGCGTTGAATCCACTGTAAGCGTTTACAGTTTTTCAATATGTAGATTCGTTCAGAATTTCATGCTTCGATCAACAGTTAGTGCATGAGGGTATTGTCTAAGAGGTACTGGGTTCGAGTCGCGCAAGGCGCACTGGATTAAAACTCTGGGTGTTTGGTGTATCAATTCTCGGTCCAACTGTGCACTAATTACTCCGGGGACTGTAATTTATCTTCCTCGTGATGGCCTTGGGACGGGTATGACGGGGGCGCTGGAGGCGAGCGATTTCACCTTTTGTCTAGAATCAAAGAAGACCAGGATACAGTTAAATCCCTAAACCCAATCTAATAGAGTTCCCTTCCACGGTTCACAACTCAAACAAAATTCAGACACATCCCTTCACAAGTGGCGCACGGTAACAATTCAAGGTCAGAAATTACTATCCCAAAATCCCAAAACAGCAACCACCTTTAGATTCAAACGTAGCACATGATAGAAACCCCATATTGAAATAAAAAACAGAACTCTAATTCCTAACCAAGATCAAAGTGGTAAGCTACAATTTAATCCTTAAAACAGAATCCATTCACCAATAGAATTGCTACCAGGGAGTGGAAAATCGAGCAACAACCTCCCACTATCAAGAGTAGTATTAAAACAGAATCCTTAAAACAGAATTCCTTGTATATTAATGTTCGATTAAAAATAATTAAGAGTAATATTATATATATAGACATACACATCCTCCCACTATCAAGTAATTGATATAATATAAATTATAATTTAATACCCTAAGACATTATTATACTTATTCACCTAACACAAATGTGAAATAAATATAATACAAATGTAAAATAAATATAATAATTATAAACTTTGTTTTTTTATTAATAAAATAGATAAAAAAATTCCAAATCAATCTTCTCATAATTGACTCTAAGATTCATATATATATATATATATATATATATATATATATATATATATATATATAATTTTTTTTGCCCTAAGGACTTTACTATACAAACTCTGTGTACACTTTAAATAATTTTTTAATTTGATTTTTTTTTATGTTTAACACTATAATCCAACTCTTAAAATTTAAAGATAAAATCTTAAATAACAAACTAAAAACAAATTAAAATCACGTAAGCCGCAGACACGTCTGCGACTTATTTATATATATTGAATTTTTATATGATAAAAATTTTATCGTGCAATAGATCTTAAATATTTTTTTAATTTAATATTTTTTTATATTTAATATTATAATTCAACATCGAAATTCTAAAAATAAAATTTTATTGACATAATAAAAAACTTTAAAAAATAAAATAAAAAATAACATTAGGCACGGATCCGTAGCCTAACTTTATATCATATATAATTTAAAATTTTACTAAGAAGTAGATTACTATTATTTCAAAATAGAGAACTATTAGAAACTTTCTAGAGTTTACTCTACCTTTGGAATTTTATTTTTTTTGAGCCCTTTAATCCCCTATTAAGGAGCGAAAAGAGGAGATTAGGGAGTTCAAAAAAATAAAATACCACATGGAAAGTGAACCCAGTTTCCCTTTGGGGATTTTTTTTTTTTAAATTCCCCTTGTTTCAAAGCTGTAGGACGACAGAGGCCTTTTTCTGATAGACATAGGCTCGGGCAAAGTAAATGAAGAGAATCAATTCGACGGCGCTGAGCCCGGCGAGGAGGAGGTAGAAGTAATCAAGATGGGCGCGGTTGAGATTATTGGAAAACCAGCTATCGCCTCCTTTCCTCGTAGTCTTATCGATCACTGAAATCAGAAATCCACTTATGAAGCTACCAACTCCGAAGATGCTCAGGTAGAAAGCAAGGCCCAGGCTTCTCAACGCATCAGGGACTTGATCGTAGAAGAACTCCTGCAGCCCAACCATGGTGAAAACGTCCGCAATCCCGGATAGAACGTACTGGGGAACCAGCCACCACAGGCTCATCGGAATCATGGCTTCGGGTTGATCCACCAGCCCGAATTCTCGAGCGGTACGGAGCCTCTTAATCTCCACCGCAGCCGCTATGATCATGGAGAGTAAGGAAACTACCACCCCGGTGCCGATCCTTTGGAGCATTGTGATTCCCGACGGGAGCTTTGAGAATTTCCTAGCTGTGGGGACTAGAATTCGATCGTAGATGGGGATGAAGGTGATGATGGAGGCACTAATGAAGCTCTGCAAAGCAGCCGGCGGCACCACAAATTTTGAGCCTATTCTCCGGTCCATGGTGCTGCCTTGCTTGGTAAACAGGGTCGACCATTGGGCGAAGACGACGGCATAGATTACGCACGTCGCCCATATGGGGAACAGCTGAAGCAACCCCTTCGCTTCAGCTAAATACTCAGCGCTGCCACAAAATCAGCCACACTTCAACTTTCATCACGAAATTAAGATTTCGAATCCATGTACAGATGAAGGCACTCACTTGACCGCCTCCTGCTGTTCGCTTGAATCGCTTAACCGATTTCTGGCGATGGCGTTGAGTGCTTTGGCAGAGCGAGAGAGAGGGCTCTGCTCTTTCAAGGGGTAGAAGCGATACGTCGCGGTTCCCATCAGGAGCAATGCAAGGGCGCTGAGCATGCCGGCGCATGGAATGCCGAAGCCGAGAGCCCAGCCGAGGTTGTCCTGGATGTAGTTGAGGATGGTGACGGTGAAGAGGGTGCCAAAGCACATGCCGAAGTACCACCAGTTGAAGAAAGCACTCCTGGCGACGTTTTCCTGAGGGTCATTCTCGTCGAACTGGTCGGCGCCGAAAGCCTGGACGCACGGCTTGTGCCCCCCTTGGGCGACGGCCATTAGATACAAGGAGAAGTAGAAGATGGCGACTTTGAGAGCAGAAGGTGGGCAGCTTGACGATGTGTCGCCGGCGTCCCCACAATTTGGCGGATGGAGGGATGGCAACGCAGCCGAGAAGGTTAGCATGCCTAAACTCTGGAAGGAAGATTACATACAATATTAAAAATCTACGATTTCCAATCATGAAGCAACTACACTCATCGATCCAGACAGCATACTCTCGCACAAGCACGAATCAATCATGTTGCGGGACGATTAATTGATCGAATAAAAAAGTTGTATGTTATTGATCGAATCAATCATGGATTTAGCAGTGATAATGAGTGGGTAAGAAGAATTGTGATCGGCAGCGGGACAATTAATTGGATTGCTGGATGCAAAAGGATATTTCTAATGTGGGAAAAGAAAGACGATGGTACCAGTATGTAAAGAAGGGAGGCAACGACGATGGTTCGGTAGCGCCCCATGTAGGAGTCAGCAACGAAAGCGCCAAGGAGAGGTGTCATCGATGCGACGCCGCTCCACACGTTGATGGCGGCTGCTGCCGTCGCCGTCGACTCATGGAGAGGCCCCGTGAGGAAGGAGATCAGGTTTGCGGACACCCCGTAGTAGGCGAACCGCTCGGCGATCTCCACCCCTGTGCCATCGGCAGATCCAAAATAAGGGGGGAAACAGAAGATTGGGAAGAAGAGTGGAGGATCCGGAAGCGGAGAACATGTACCTATTATGAAGAGGACGGAGGACCAGCCGCCGGAGGCAGATCTGGAGGCGGGACGGCCGCGGTAGTCAACAACGCCTTCCATTGACTCGAGGAGCCGGCCTCGGGAGCTTAGGAGAGGATCCGTTGCCATCGCCGCTGGTTTGCGCTATTTAAACCGCTCTGCTCCCGTTCTCGCTTCTGCTCCTCTGCACCGATCTGCCCCTTTCTACTTCTCACACTCCGCTCGACCGGCGTCGGCTCCGGACAACAAGTAGGAATATCTCCAGAGGGATAAGATAGTGTTCATTGAGGCAAATAGGAAACACAATAAATACTGCTAAAAATGGGCCATTTGTTCTAATGATATGTACACGAAACCTCACTTACCTGTCTGCTGTTTACGCAATCATGTGCGATACGATCGGAGTCCGCGTGTGATAAAAGGATGTGATCAGAGTCAAATTTATAAAGTTGATATCGTATATTCATTTTACACTTATTAATTTTAGAAATTCAACTTATAGTTATTAATTTTAGAATGACTAATTTAATTTCAAAAAAAATTTCATCGATTATAAAAAGAAATTAACAAATATTCATAATCTATAACACATTAATTTAAGATTTTTAGATCTACCGTCAATTAAAAAAATTTATCTACTAATTCATTAACATTTGATCTTTAAATATTTGAAATATTAATAAGATGTTACAACTGAAGAATAAAATAAGTGGAAAGATGAAGACCTTCTAAAAATAGAAATAAGACATTCTCTATCGAGTTTTGTAGAATTAAATTTTCTCATATCAGAAACTTCCTAGAATACCTCAGTTGAAGGTTACACGAGTTAGTGCACATAAAGAGATGCAAGCATACCAACCACACGGATTTTACGAGATTCAAAACCTTCGTTCATACTCCATACTTACGAATCATCGGGGAGTCAACCCAAAAGTCACTAATTAATTTTTCATGCGAACTCGCGAGAGCAGATAAGATGTCAGAATTGATTGGGCAATCGATTCAGATAGTGCTAATCGATTAGATCAATTGATTAAGCTATGTTTTTCACACAAACAAAAAACCTTGAATCAATTGGTGCAATCGATTAAGGCAATCAAGTGGGCTATGTTTCTCTAGCGAACAAAAATGATTAGGGGAATCGATTANTCAGTCTGCTTTCTCTCGTGAATAGAAAATTTCTGAATCGATTAAAACAATTGAATAGAAGTTACCTAATCGATTGGGATGACTTGTCAATCGATTAGGGGTTCAAAAAAGCGTCATTCTGCAGGTGTTCGAATGACCGACCGACTGACATAGTAATTGATTATGAGTAAGCCTAATCGATTAGAAACATCGAGGTAACCCTAAAAATGAATTTTTACAAAAATTTGAAAGTAGAGCTCAATATCACACTTAACGCTAGTTTATAGAGTAAAGTGCTATTGTATTTCCAAATATCAAGAGGATGATCAAAGAAAGAAAAGAACAAGCAAAACAAAGTTTATTGTGTTGGTACAAAAAAGCATCAGGCGTGACACAGTCAACCTCTAGTATTTCGATATTTGATAATATATCAATGTCTGGTCAAAGTGATCAAGAGTTAAGGCAAACAGGACCTGATGTTTGACAGAGTGATTAGTACCCAGGGTTGGCCAGGTTGACCAAGGGTTAGCCAAATAAGACTTGATGTTCAGAGTGATCAAACCTAGATCTGACATGTGTGACAATATACCGATGTTTGGTCAGTTAGAACAAGGGTTGACCAAATAAGATATGATGTTTGACAGAAAATCCAAGGTTGATCGGTTAGACCAAGGACTCTTACCAAATAGGACCTGATGTTTGACAGAGAGGAATCTAATCAGGATTAAGATGACTAGCAAAGAAGTCCTTGTCAAGGCACCGAAGTCCTGGTAAGTAAACCTGGGCATGAAGTCTTGGTTTGGGGAATTCGGCACGAAGACCTTGTTGATGCAGTTTGACCCTGATTGTTGTTTTGGTGTTGACACCGATTTTAGTTTAGGTTAATAAGATGAGTCTGGATTAAGTCCTGGTCGGGACTGGGCACGACTCCCGGTGAGTGAGGCCGGGTGACTGAAATCCTGGTAAGTTAAGCCAGGTGATTGGAAACCCCGGTGAGTAAAGCCGGGTCCCGGTGAGTGAAGCCGGGTCCCGGTGAGTGAAGCCGGGTGATTGGAAACCCTGGTGAGTGAAGCCAGGTCCCGGTGAGTGAAGCCGGGTGATTGGAAACGCTGGTGAGTGAAGCCAGGTCCCGGTGAGTGAGCCCGGGTGATTGGAAACCCTGGTGAGTGAAGCCAGGTCCTGGTGAGTGAAGCCGGGTGATTGGAAACCCTGGTGAGTGAAGCCAGGTCCTAGCGAGTGAAGCTAGGTTGAATGAAGTCCCGGTGAGTGAAGCTGGGCACGGAGTCTTGGTCCGGGGGACCAGGATGAGTCAGAGAAGGCTAGGGAGGTCATTCTCTTGACTTAGAGTTGAATTGGGAGTCGCTGGATCGGTTTGGTGACCGATCAGGGAGTTGGCATGAACTCCCTGTTTTGGATCGGTCTAGTGACCGATCCAGGGAAGTCTGATCGTTCTGGTGAACGATCAGATAGAGAACAAAACCTACTATTCGGCTCCTGATCGTTCTGGTGAACGAGCAGGGAGAGAACAAATATGCCTCTGTTGGGTCTCTGATCGTTCTGGTGAACGATCAGAGAAGAGACAGTAGGCTTGTGTGAGAAAGCTTGATCGGTCCAGCCGACCGATCAAATATCGCGAGTTCCTCACCCGGACCGATCAGGATGGATCCTGATCGGTCAGGGAGTGGCCTGATCGGTCACCAGACCGATCAGGGCACGACCTGATCGGTCAGGTGACCGATCAGGGGCGTTGGTTGGAAAAGGCAGAAGGTTCTGCTTCAGGTGTTGGATCGGTCCGGTGACCGATCCACGATCTATGATCGGTCAGGGTGACCGATCACAAGAAGGTCGCGATTCCTGGTTTCTCACTGTGGACCGATCAGGCTGGAGCTTGATCGGTCAGGGCTTACCCTGATCGGTCTGGTGACCGATCAGGGTCCTCTCTGATCGGTCCAGTGATCGATCAGTAGCTGACAGCTTTAATTCAATTACGCTGTCAGACTTTTGATCGTGTTCTGATTTCTTTCTGATCACTACTGATATATGCTCTGATCGTCGGATACTTGATTTTCTGTTGATTTGCTGTGCTAAACAACTGCTAAGTGTGCAGGTAACTCAGGATTACTCAAGGAGGGTCAACTGACTTCTTTTGCTACATCAGGTTTGACAGTTTTCCTTCGCAGGATACAACGTCTACTGGCGCGAGCTGGCAACGGCTGAGGAGCTGACCTGGGGCTAGACTTGAGGGAGTCCACAAGAGGTCAGCTAGCTGGGCTGTTACAGATGTGCTGGTAAGCTGTAGAGGAGCGTCTGGTGACAGCAGGTTAAGTGTTGGCTGGAGAAGAAGAGAACTCGTTCGATCACTTGATCACTGCTTGCGACAACGCTCATTCATCCTGCACTTTGAAGTATACTCTTGAGCATTCATTCGACATCTTGAAGCGATCTCTTGCAAAGCTGTAACCTTGAGTCTGTGGAGGAAGTTGTGAGTGGATCAGCAAGCAAACAAAGAGCTGAGAGTTCTTGTGTTGGTGGTGTTGTGCTGTGCTCGGTGATCTGTTCTCCTATTCTCATCCTTGTGCTTTGTTAGCAATCTGTAAGATCTTCCTTTTCGTCTCTGTGCTTAATTTCTGATACTCTTGAGATTATTTGTGTGGAGAGGTTTCTCCACCGAGAAGGAGGATTTGATATCCGAATTTTCCGGGGCTTATCTGCCGACGATCAAGGGATCACCCACCTTACGGGCTTGTCAAGGAGTAGGGGCAAGTTATCCCCGAACCTTATATATCCTCGTGTTAGGGTTTTGGTTTGTTCTTTGATTTCTGCATCTCTGTTTTCTGTTTGCTTTGCTTCCGCTGTTGTTAACCTCTAAGTGCAGAAAACCTAAAAGAGTAAAAGATTTTAGTGTCTGGCTACATTCACCTCCCCTCTCTAGCCATCCAAGCACCAACAAGTGGTATCAGAGCTTAGGGCTCTATTCAAACGGACTAACACCCGAGAGTCAACAAGAATGACAATGAGAGAAGGATTTAGCACCAGCTGACCTCCCTTCTTCGACGGATCTGATTTTCAGTATTGGAGATCTCGCATGGAGTACTACCTCAAGACCGATATTGGAATGTAGTTCTCCGTGAAGGAAGGATTCATCCCTCCGAGAGATGCCGAGGGTAAAGAGTTGGAGTCCTCGCGATGGTCGGCTGAGCAAACTCGCAAAGGAGAAGTCGATGCGAAGGCGGTGGTTACCTTGCAATGTGGAATGACCAAGGACCAACTAATCAAAGTTGGTCCCTTCGCAAGCGCAAAGGATTTATGGAACAAGCTTATCGAACTCCATGAGGGCACCCGGGACTCAAGGATAGCCAAGAGGGACTTGTTCCTTAATCAACTACAAAATCTCTTCATGAAGGAGAGTGAAACGGTAAGTGAACTTTATGGTAGATTCAAGGAGATACTCAACGGTCTCCACTCCATTGATGAAAAGGTCGAGAACCGCGACCTTGTGAGGTACGTTTTAAAAGCTTTTCCAAGGAATGCCTTGTGGTCATCCATGGTGGATGCCTACAAGGTTTCCAAAGATTTGTCAATTGTTAAATTGGATGATTTGTTTTGTGAAATGGAGCTACACGAAATGGCTAACAAAGGCCCCAAGGAGAAGGGGATTGCTCTTGTGGCAGGGGACAAGACCAAGAAGAAGGAAAAGAAGAAGGAGAAGGAGGTCTCTTCTTCTTCGTTCGAGTCCGAGAAGGATGGCAGCGAGTCATCTTCATCCGAGATGGCAAATTTCGTAAGAAGGATGATGAGGAAGAGCCGCCACTACAAAGTGAAAGGTAACCCTAGTGAAGTTAAAATTGATAAGACTAATGTTACTTGCTTTAAGTGTAGCAAGAAAAGACATTACAAGAGTGAATGTCCAAGTGAATGTCCAAAGTTAAAGGAAGAGAAATCAAAGAAGAAGAAGAAGGCTTTGAAGGCCACGTGGGATGAATCTTCTTCTAACTCATCCGAAGAAGAGAAGGAGGAGAAGAGTACCCGCTATATAACACTCATGGCTATTGAAGATGAGGAGAGCTGTGATGAATCCATGGACTCCTCAAACGCGGCTTCATCATCTTCGGATGATGGAGAGGTAATTTATCCCGAATTAGATAAATGTTATAGAACTATTGCATGTTTAACCGAATTGTTAAAGATGTCAAAAGAAAAGGTTAAATCATTAAAAGTAGAATTAGAACAATTGAAATCCTCTAAGGTTGAGGATATTGATGATTTGCATGTAGAAGTGTTAGAAGATGAAAACAAAGCCTTGAAGGGTGAGGTTGAGAGACTCAAGAATATTCTTGAGAAATTCTCAACTAGCTCCAAGACTTTGGATATGATCTTAAATGCACAAAGGGCGGTTTACAACAAGGCCGGTATAGGTTACCGACCTAAAGAACCGTCTTTTGTTTCCTTAATGTCTAGGACTCATGTGAGATCACCTAAGACTTCTAGGGTTCAAAGGAAAGTGGTCAAGGCATGGGTGCCTAAGTCTTGCATTGTAGGTGCTTTAGGTCCCAAGATTTGTGTACCTAAATCTTCTATCTTTCGTATTGTGTAAGCCTTGATTGAGGGGGAGCATCTATCAACTTGGTTCGTTGATAGTAGGTGCTCCAAACATATGACCAGTGATAGATCCTTATTCACTACCCTACAAAGAAAAAGTAGAGGTAATGTATCTTTTGGTAACAATGGTAGTCTCAAAGTTGTAGGGATATGAGACATTCAAATATCCGAATGTCTTAGGATTAAGAATGTTCTTCTAGTCAAGGGGATGACATTTAATCTCCTAAGTGTCAGTCAATTGTGTGATGCAGGTTACACAATTGATTTTCATTCAAGTTAATGTCTAGTTAGACAAAATGACACACTTGACACGGTACTAGTAGGCACAAGGGTAGATAATATTTATCAAGTTTCTTTTAAAAGTGCTATTAATGCTTCTGTTAAGTGTTTCATGTCAAGAGAAGATGAGTCCACCCTTTGGCACCGGAGATTGGCACACGTGAACATGAAGAACATCCGGAAATTGGACAATAAAGGACTAGTTCGTGGCTTACCAAGCATCAAGTATGAAAAGGACAAGCTTTGTGATGTATGTCAAATGGGTAAGCAAATGAAATCTTCACACAAAGGTAAAAACACTGTAAGTACTTCTACCGCTTTGGATTTACTACACATGGACCTATTTGATTGTAGTACAATTATATCTTTGAATGGTAGTAGATATTGTTTTGTGATCATTGATGATTTTACTAGATATACTTGGACCTATTTTCTAAAATATAAGGATCAAACCCTAGATGTTTTTATTTCATTTTGTAGAAGAATTGAAAATGAAAAATCATCAACAATTAAAACAATTAGGAGTGATCATGGAGGAGAATTTCAAAATCAAAGATTTTTAGAATTTTGTCAAGAGAGAGAATATAGACACGAGTTCTTCAGTCCTAGAACACCACAACAAAATGGTGTTGTAGAGAGGAAGAACCGAGTTTTACAAGAGGCTGCATGAAGCATGCTCAATGAGTACTCTTTACTGAGTTACTTATGGGTTGAAGATGTGAACACAGCTTGCTACGTGCAAAACCGAGTCCTCATACATAGATTTCTAGGGAAGACTCCTCACGAACTTTGGTTTGGAAAACCACCTACAGTTAAACATCTAAGGGTGTTTGAGTGTAAGGTATTTATTCTAAACACCAAGGACCATCTTGGAAAGTTCACAGCGAAAGCTGATGAAGGGATACTGGTCGGGTATTCTCTTGTCAGCAAGGCTTATCGACTCTACAACAAAAAGTCTAGATTGGTCGAAGAATCTTCTGATGTTGTTTTTGAGGAGATTCCAAAATCAATTGATCAATCAGAAGATGTAGAAGGAGTTCAATTCGAACTTAGGAAACTAGGTTTGAATGAAAGTCCGAGTGTTGGAGATGGTGCTGATGAGTCTGATGACGGTGAGCCTAGACAACATGAAGTTCAGCTGGACCCTGAGGCTGAGCCTGTGTCTAGTGACACCATCCAAGAAGCACCTCCAATACCAAGGCAAACTAGGTTAGCCTCTAGTCATCCCCAAGACCAAATTGTTGGAGACATCCATCAAAGGGTTAGAACTAGGTCATTCTTTAGGAATGAGGCTAATGAAGTTGCCTTAATTTCAGAAATTGAACCTAGAAAAATTGACGAAGCATTAGATGATCCCAATTGGATCATTGCCATGCAAGATGAATTAGGTCAATTTGAGAGAAGTCAAGTTTGGGACTTAGTCCCTAGACCTAAGAAGACCACCATTATTGGAACCAAATGGGTCTTCAAAAATAAATTGAACCATAAGGGAGAAATCGTAAGAAACAAGGCACGCTTGGTAGCCAAGGGCTATAGTCAAGTTGAAGACCTTGATTACGATGAGACCTATGCTCCCGTGGCACGATTAGAATCCATCCGATTGATGCTTGCATTTGCAGCACATCGAGGTTTCAAACTCTATCAAATGGATGTCAAATCGGCCTTCCTAAATGGTTTCATAAGAGAAGAGGTCTATGTCGAACAACCTCCGGGGTTTGAGAATTCCGAATTTCCAAACCACGTGTTCAAGCTCAAGAAGATGCTCTATGGCCTTAAACAAGCACCTCGAGCATGGTATGAGCGGTTATCGACATTTCTAATCGAAAAAGAATTCGTGAGAGGACAAATAGACCCTACACTATTTCTACGAAGAGATAGTGACAATATATTTGTAGCCCAAGTATATGTCGATGACATAATTTATGGCTCCAACAACAAGGGCTATTTGAATGAATTTATTGGACACATGGAGAGTGAGTTTGAGATGAGTCTAGTAGGAGAATTGACTTTCTTCCTTGGACTCGAAATCAAACAAACTCGAGATGGAATCCATGTGCACCAATCCAAATACACTCAAGAGATGCTCCGAAAATTTAACATGAGTGATTCGAAAGAGGTGACCACTCTCATGGCAACAAACACACGATTAGACAATGATGAGAGTGGTAAGCCTGTTGACCTAACCCAATACCGGAGCATGATAGGTAGTTTGTTATACCTCATAGCTAGTCGCCCTGATATACTTTTTGCTGTGGGTATGTGCGCTAGGTACCAAGACTGTGCCAAGGAATCTCATTTGATTGTCGTTAAAAGAATTTTGAGATACCTTAAGGGCACAATTAGAGTTGGTCTTTGGTACCCCCGTACTGAGTCATTTGACTTAATTGGCTACACCGATTCCGACTATGCTGGATGCAAGTTGGATCGGAAGAGTACAAGTGGGGGTTGCCAATTCTTAGGATCATCATTAGTTAGTTGGTCAAGTCGAAAGCAACATTGTGTTGCTCTCTCCACGACTGAGGCAGAATATATCGCCATGGGAGAGAGTGTATCACAATTGTTGTGGATGATACACACACTAGAGGACTATGGATTAACCTACAAGGATGTGCAAGTGTTGTGTGACAACATAAGCACGATAAACCTAACAAAGAATCCAGTCCATCATTGTAGGACTAAGCACATTGAAGTGCGTCACCACTTCATTAGAGATCATGTTGCTAGAGGAGATATTGTACTCTCACATGTAGAGTCAAAATCGAACCTAGCGGACATTTTCACTAAACCACTCCCCGAGAATGAATTTAGTTTCTTACGAAGGGAATTGGGAATGTGTCGTGCTTCATAGGATTGAAAAAGAACAAAACCCTTCATGATCATTTCATATTGTTGGGAACAATCATTGGGCAACTTGGGGACATCTCACACAAACTATAAGGATTAACAAAATATTTTTGTTTGCTAGAAATGGGGTGAGATGTTAGGATCAACCTAATTACTCAAAATGTTAATGCATCCCTTGAGAAATTAGGTTGACGAGACAATGATCATTAAGTTGACCAAGTATGGGAAAAACCAATGCATAATACATATGTATTTGGCTCCATGATCATACTTGGACATTCCAATCAAGGAAACTTGATTAGAGACTTGTGTTGATACAAACTTGTTTTTCTTTAGATGGAGGCTCTAATTGGATGGATGTTTTGATTGAGTTTGCCTTCACTTGGTTGGGGCAAATTGATTTGTTAAATCCATAATGACTTTTGATTCTTGTTAAGGAATCAATTCTAGTCGAGGAAACACCTCCGGGATCAATAAACTTCCATCTGAACTTATCCGATATCGAGAGGGAGTCTATAACTGAAGTCTCTAATCATATTAGAAAATTTTTGATATCTGGATCGGTCCACAGACCGATCAAAGTTGGGTTGATCGATCCATAGACCGATCAGAGAGCTCATAGAGGTATATCCGGATCTGTGCGGTCCCTGATCGATCCACAGACCGATTAGGGACCTCCCTGATTGGTCACCGGACCGATCAAGAGTTGGCCTGATCGGTCACAAAGACCGATCACAGAATTCCTCGACAACCCACAGAAATCTTTCTGTCTTGGTTTTGTTCGGTCCACTGACTGATCTGGCCACCTTGGTGATCGGTCCACCGACCGATCAAAAGGTTCTCAAAAATCTCGCAAACTCTCTGTTCGCTTCCTGATCGATCGGCAGACCGATCAGGGGATTCCCTGATCGGTCACCCGACCGATCTGGACCCAGCCAGACCGATCAGGACCCAGCCAGACCGATCAGGAGGTTCCCTGATCGGTCTGGGCATTCCTAGATCGAACGGTGGATCGGTTCGATCACATTAAATCTGGTTGGTGGACCGGTCCACCAACCTATTAACTCTCTATTCTCTTCATCTCCAACCCTTGCACCGAAACCCTCTTCTTCCTCCTGTGTTTCTTCTTCCTGCGTTTCGGTGAGAACTCAGCGAGTTCTTCGATCGACGAGATCTGCTCCCTGTGAGGGTTTTGTGAGTGCACGAGTCCTCTTCACTGCAAGCTCCTTGTGTGCTCTCTGGAGTTTCTCTGGAGGTCAAGGTCTTGAAGCCGCTTGTGTATTCCTCTCAACCAAACTCAACCGCAAGTTGTGTGATCTTCTCTAGAGTTTCTCTTCATGGCTCCTAAGTAAGCTTGCTTTCAGGTTTTCACGAGTCCTCTTCCCAATGCTCATTTTGAATTGGCCTTTCACAGTCGCACTTTCAAACTCCTACCCTGTCGAACTGTGGACAGAGCATTTGTTTATGAACACTGTCCGTCAGTGCGACAGATCATTGAGTTTTACGAACTGAGATTCATTCTTTTTCTTGAGCGGCCGATCAATTTTAATTTGGTTTCTGAGTTTTATAACAACCTTGTCAGTGCCGAAGGTACGGGGTATAGGACCCGAGTCGCCCGAACCAACCTCAATTTTGATTTAGCCGCCTTCACGGCCTTTCTAGCTTGTCGACGATCAAATAATGACTTTCCGCTCTTCCCGTATGTTCAAAATCCTATACCGACCCCTTTCGATGGAGTCACCCCTGACTCTATCTACGAGTATTTTTTCGGCCATCCTAGGCCGGGGGGTCTTTGTGAGCCTGCCGGTGATTTCCCCACGTTTGTTGCTCTCAACTTATCCCCACCTGATTATGTTCTTTTCAAAATCATAATCAACTGTCTTGTGCCTATTACCTCGAAGCCCCTAGCAGAGATTCGTTCCTTTCACTGCTTGATGCTCTACGGGATGCATCGACAGCTAGACTTTGACATCGTGACGACCATCTATTTCTCTATGGTCTTCGACAGTCAGATCGATCGTCAGACAGTCTACATGCCTTTTGGGCACATCATTACTGACTGGCTTCAGTCAGTCGGTATTGATGTGACCAAGGGCAGGACCATGCCGATGGTTCGGCAAGACTGCAGACTTGGCCGATGCTCGTTTGTCAAGTCTGGCATTGTTGTTGTACCTCAGGGTTTTAGATGGAAGGATGGTCGGGGATTAGGGAAGTTACCTAGGGTCGCACGTATTCTAGGAGCTGTAGACCAAGCTGGACATCATGATGCTCCTACTGCCGTGGGAGACCACTACGAGGCGGATCCTGATCTCCGCTGGCAGATTGCTGAGCTGGAGCAGACTGTCCAGCATGGACTTCATATTTCGGAGCTCTAGCGGCAGGATGTCAGGTCTGAGATCTCTAGGCTACGTGCTGATCAGCGTGCGACTGATTCAAGGGTTTCTGCGATGCACGCCCAGTAGCAGGCGTGGTTTGAGGAGTGGCGGGCGTGGGCAGCTGGTCATCCGTACCAGCCTACACTTTCTGGAGTTGCGCCCTCCAGCAGTATTGTCCCGAGGTCTTTCCTACCAGATGATGACACTACATTTGACCCCATGCAGTCGGATGACCCCCCCCCCCCCCCCACCCGCCGAGGATTGATTGTGTTTGTATTTTGATTCTGATTCTGACAGACTTGTGATGTCTTTGACTATGCTTTCATGCTTTACTGTGTATGATTATCTGACTGGATTTCATGTCATAACTGTTATTTTCTGCTTTGGATGTTAATATTTATTTTCATATGACGCATATGTATACTCTGTCTTGCTTTATCTTTACCATATGTTGCTCATATGCTTTCTTAATCATATCCTTTGTTGTTTTTGGGAAAGACTCCTAGGTTGAGGGGGAGGTATTTCAAACTTAACAACCCGTCTACGCCCTTTTCGGTGTTTGACAAAGGGGGAGAGTGTGGTTAGTTATGTTTAGGATGATTACGTGTATTACTATTGTAGGGGGAGGACTTTGTTTCTCCTACGATAGTGAAACTTGTTACAATTGTTTTCAAATTCCTAAACATAAAATTGGGTTGTCAAACAACAAAAAGGGGGAGATTGTTGATGCAGTCTGACCCTGATTATTATTTTGGTGTTGACACCGATTTTAGTTTAGGTTAATAAGATTAGTCTGGTTTAAGTCTTGGTCGGGGACTGGGCACGACTCCCGGTGAGTGAAGCCGGGATACGGAAACCCTGGTGAGTGAAGCCAGGTCCTAGCTAGGGAAGATAGGTGATGAAAATCCCGGTGAGTGAAGCTGGGTGATTGAAACCCTGGTGAGTGAAGCTAGGTCCTAGCTAGGGAAGCTAGGTGATGGAAATCCCGGTGAGTGAAGCCGGGCGATTGTAACCCTGGTGAGTGAAGCCAGGTTCTAGCTTGGGAAGCTAGGTTGAACGAAATCCCAGTGAGTGAAGTTGGGCACGAAGTTTTGGTCCGGGGGACTGAGCATTGCGTGTCTTGGTCCGGGGGACCAGGATGAGTCATAGAAGGCTAGGGAGCCGTTCTCTTGACTTAGAGTTGAATTGGCAGTCTCTGGATCGGTCTGGTGACCGATCAGGGAATTGGCACGAACTCCCTGTTGTTGATCGGTCTGGTGATCGAACCAAGGATGTCTGATCGGTCTGTATGACCGATCAAGGAGAGAACAGAAGCATTTGGTTTGGCTTCTGTTCGGCTCCTGATCGTTCTGGTGAACGATCAGGGAGAGGTCAGTAGGTTTCGTTAAAAACCTTGATCGATCAGCTTGACCGATCAAATATCGTGAGTTCCTCACCCGGACCGATCAGGGCTTACCCTGATCGGTTAGGGAGTGACCTGATTGGTAAGGTGACCGATCAGGGGCGTTGATTAGAAAAGGCTGAAGGTTCTGCTTCAGGTGTTGGATCGGTCCGGTGACCGATCCATGATCTGTGATCGGTCAGGGTGATCGATCACAAGAAGGTCGTGATTTCTGGTTTCTCACTGTGGACCGATCAGGCTGGAGCCTAATCGGTCTGGGCTTACCCTGATCGGTCCGGTGACCGATCAGGATCATCTCTGATCGGTCCGGTGACCGATCTGTAGCAGTAAACTTTAATTCAAATGCACTGTCAGATTTCTGATTCGTTCTGATTCGCTCTGATTTCGTTCTGATAACTCTGATTTCCTCTGATTCACGTTTGATTTCATTTGCTAAACTTCTGTTAAGTGTGCAGGTGACAAGGATGATTTCAAATAGTGGAGGAGGGTCAACTGAGATCTTTCGGTGCCATAGTTTTGACGTTTTCCTCTTCTCAGGTTTCAACGGACGACTGCAACAGCTGAGATGCTGACTGGGGCTCGGCTGAGGAGAGCTCAGGGAGTCCAGGAGAGCTCAGTGGTAGCTTGGGCTGTTGCAGATGAGCAGCTGGTGAGCAGAGCGCGCCTGGTGACTAGCGGTGTGAGCTGCAGAAGCCAGATGCTTAAAAGTCTTGCGAAGTGGAGAAGGAGGGGACCTCATCTTTTCTTGCGACAACGCTCATTCACCCTGCACCTTGAAGCACACTCTTGAGGGTTCTATTGTTGTTGCTACTTGAGCACTTGGAAGGTTTTGATAGCGTTGCAAGGTGATCAACAAGAAGACGAGGAAGAGGTGAGTGAAGGCTCTTGCCGAGGTTGAGCTGGGTTATGAGTATCGCTTTGTAGATGTTTCTCCTTCGCATTGTGCTCTGTAAGTTTGTTTTGTCTTTGTGCTTTCATTCCATATATTCTATTGAGACTTGCTGTGGAGAGGTTTCTCCACCGAGAAGGAGGATTTGATATCCAAATTTTCTAGGGCTTGATCTGCCGACGATCAAGGGATCGCCCACCTTACGGGTGCGCCAAGGAGTAGGGGCAAGTTATCCCCGAACCTTGTATATCCTCGTGTTAGGGTTTTGGTTTATTCTTTGATTTCTGCATCTCTATTTTCTGTTTGCTTTGCTTCCGCTGTTGTTAACCTCTAAGTGCAGAGAACTTAAAAAGAGCAAGAGATTTTAGTGTCTGGCTACATTCACCCCTCCCCCCCCCTCTCTAGCCATCCAAGCACTAACTGAGAAGAGCTATCGCTCGGATCCAAAATGTTAGCAGGCCTTCTCAAGGATCGGGGGTCTCTGGTTTCATGGCATCCACCTGCTCAGCAATGCCATTCTATATATCTTCGGCTTGAGCAAGATTCCAGCCGCCCTACCTCCTTCATTTGGTAAGTTTTTATTTTTTTTTTGTCGAACATTGTTTGGGCTAACTAAAATTTTTCCTATCTTGCAGCTCAAATGATGTGGGGCACCACTCTTGAGGAGATGCTTGGCCTAGAGGATGCTGAGCTAAATGTTGAGGCAATCTATCGTCGGGACTGACCATGTGTTTTGATGTTTGGGCAAAGGGTTTAAGTTAGGTTTACCCTTGTGTATTTGATATGTGTATGTGAGTGTGCAGGATGTGCATGTTACACATATTGGCTTAGTTGGACAGCTTTGGTACGGTGAAGGGTGGCATGGAGACAAGCTGGAGGCTTGTGTGCACCCGAGGGACCTTGGAGAGCAGGGACAATGAGCCGAGGGGCGCGGACTTTGAGACATACGTGAAGGATGGCATGGAGGTAAGCTGGAGGCTTGTGTGCATCCGAGGGACGGGAGCCGAAGATGAAGAGGGCGCGAAGGCAATAGCCGAGGCTGCTGATGAGGAGTCAGCTGAGTCGTGAGGGTACGAGTGTTGAGTGATTGTACTCGGAAAATCCTAGGGTTCGAGTGCTGAGAGAAGTGTACTCGGGAAGGGAAACCTTAGGTGTGTGAGTGGACCAGTCTGATAAAACTCATAGAATGTAGTCAACCTGGGACCAGTCGACTGCCCTGGGAGCAGTCGACTAGTAGCGGCTGGTTGAGTAGGCTAAAATTAGAACATTGAGTTACAACGATCGAATTTCAGTGGGACTAGTCGATTGCCCTGGGGGCAGTCGACTGGTGGCGGCCAAACAGAAGGTAAGTCCTATTTAATAGGGCTTCGTTTTGGCTGGGATCTCTGACGAATTTGGCTTTGGTTAAAGGCCAAATAGTAGTCTAAGGGCTCAGATATTGTCGAGGTGTTGTGGCGAGGTTTCTCCACCCACAAGGAGCGACAAGGGCTAGCTAGCCGGAGGGTATCCGGGGAATGATCCACCGAAGGATTCTTGTATTAGTCACCTTTAGGAGTGGATACCAAGTAAACTCTTCTTGTTAGCATTGGGTTTCTTATTGTTCATTGTATATTTGTATTGTGCTAACCCTTTTGTAGAGAAATATTCGAAAATCGCTATTCACCCCCACCCCCTCTAGCAACCGTCAACGATCTAACATTAAATGCCCAAGTGGCGACCGAGCTGGCTAAGCGGGATGTTCCTCACCTTGGTGAAGCGACGACATCGGGTGACGAGGTCCCTCCGACCGGCGGGAGCCTGAGTCAGTAGGCGCCCGGTGAGGCGACCGCTCGAGAAGCCTTAGAGCCCCCAGTCGGCAAAACACCGAATGAACTAGCCGACATAGAAGCTATTGAAGCGGTCGTGCCTTCCACTCAACTACGAAAGCGGAAGAGATGTTGGCCGGGCGCGGACCCCCCCCCCCCCCCCCCCCCCCCCGCGTCCCTCTGCCACCGAATTGGTGACCGAGGCATGCGATCTGATTGTCCCCGAGCTATATCGATCGATCGGTGACAAGTGCCTTCGAGCTACCTAGCCTGGCTCACTGCGATGCACCTGCCAGGAAGGAACCTCTCACAGTGAAACCTTAGGGCGATCTCCTCCCCCATTGGTTCTCCAGAAGTTGGTACCTCAGCGGGTCCGGTTTCCTCCTCTGCAGCTGAAGCTTCAGCCCAACCACCTAACAGTGTGGATGTCCCCTCAGTAGATCCCAACTCCCCCAACGTACTAGTATAGCACTTGAGACTACACGGCGGCCTAGTCGAGTGTTGATACCAAGGGGTGATGTCTACTCACTACAAGGCCCCAATCTACCTAGCGGACAACTTCTTCATGGATGCCACTCAGGTAACATTCTAGGTCTGGGCTTCTGCTCATTCTACCCTCTCCATTACTTGCCACATTTTTTTCTCTCTCAGTTTTGGGCGAACTGCAAGGGCGTGGCCCAGTCTTTGGTATACAATACTCGGGGCGACGAGAGTCTGAGTGGTTCATCCAAGATATGGAGACAATGTTGAGTCGCTTGACCATGCTGTCGGGTGATAAAGGGATGCGCGCCCTCCGCTCGAAGGTGATCCAGCTTAAGACCCAACTGTTCGGGCCCACCGAGCAGTTGGAGGAGGAGAAGCTCAAAATGGCCACGGGCGAGCAAGCTATCATACAATCCTTAAATCACATCAATAACCTGGACTCCTAGAAGAAAATGGCGTTGCGTCGGCAAACTCGGGTCTGGGCGGACTTGGAAAAAAAGACGGCGGAGGCCAAGGCTTTTAGCCGATCAGCTGAAGGAGCTTGGTGCCTCCCACCACCAAGTTCAGCAGGTGTTGTCCCAAAAGAACTTCGAGCTGTCTGCCAAGGACTTAGAGGTGGTCGCTAGAGAGGAAACTCGGCACGATCTCGAAGAACGACTAACTGCTTGGGCTTTCGAGTTGTCAGCCCAAGACGAAGATATCAACCGTCTGCACATTGAACTGGCGGCAGTGAAGGCCTACCAGTTAGAGGAGGCTGCTCGGATGGAGGCTCATCAGGTGGAGTATATCAACTCTCTTGTTTTTGGCCAGCAACTTGCCTGCTGAACGACTAACATGTTCAAACATGAGGTTGAGAGTGCATTTCAATAGATAAAGGAGGTCGGCCATCTTCCTAGAGATCTGCCTCCCAATGTCGTGAAGCTTACCCGAGTCAAGGAAATTCTTCCTTCAGATATTTTCAGTCTGTTTATCTAGGCTTGGTTTAGCTTTTATCCTTTTCTTTCTGTAACCTAACTTAGCTTTTTGTTTACTCAACCCCTTGGGGGTTTTTTAATGAAATGCTCCCTCAGGGGTTTTCACCCTATTTGTTCCTTCACTTGTTCTTTCGATTGGCTAGGCTTGCTTTAGTTATTTTCGCCATAGACTCCTCGCTCGCGTGGTCGTCTGAACCCCTAAGCACAGTGGGTGGGTGAGTGAGGCATGATCGTGCCTATTTATCCCCCGAGGCCTTTCGCTTAGGCACTTAAACATGAGCGAGGCCTCCCATTCAGTGTCGCTAGTACCATCGAGTCCCCTTTGGAGCATGGGCAGCAACATCCGGTCAGACTCCGATGTCGGCGGGGGATGCGTGGGAACAAATCCACATATAACTCTCTCGGAGGTGAGAGTCATGATGCTGCATGAGGTTCCCTTTGGAACATAGGCCGCCACGCCTGATCGGACCCCGAGGTCGGCGGGTGCGTGGGAGCAGACCCACTTATAACTCGCTCGGAGGTGAGAGTCTGGATGCCACTTGGGGGATCCTTTGGAGCGTGGGCAGCCACGTCAAGTCAAAGCCTGAGGTCAGCGGGTGAGTTGGAGCAAGCCTACTTATAACTTGCTCGGAGACGAGAGTCTAGACGCCGCTCAGGGGGACCCTTTGGAGCGTGGGCAGCCATGTCCGGTTGAACCCCGAGGTCAACAAGTGTGTGGGAGCATGCCCACTTATAACTCACTCAGAGGTGAGAGTCTGGACACCACTCGGGTGGACGCTTTGGAGCGTGAGCAGCCATATCCAATCGGACCCCGAGGTTAGTGGGTCCGTGGAAGTAGACCCACTTATTACTCACTCGGGAGTGAGAGTCTGGACGTTGTTTAGGGGACCCTTTGAAGTGTGGGCAACCACGTCTGGTTGGACCTCGAGGTCGGCGGGTGCGTGGGAGCAGGCCCACTTATAACTCACTCAGAAACGAGAGTCTGGACGCCGCTTGGGAGGACCCTTTGGAGCATGGGCAGCCACGTCCGGTCGGACCCCAAGGTTGGAAAGTGTGTGGGAGTTGGCCCACGTCCGGCCTGGATGCCGCTCGGGGGACCCTTTGGAGCATGGGTAGCCACGTCTGGTTGAACCCCAAGGTCGATGGGTGCGTGGGAGCATGCCGACTTATAACTTGCTCGTAGGCGAGAGTCTGCATGCCACTTGAGGGGAACCCTTTGGAGCATAGGTAGTCACATCTAGTTGGATCCTGAGGTCGGCGGGTGTGTGGGGGCATGCCCCCCTTATAACTCACTCGCAAGCGAGGGTCTAGACGCCGGTTAGGGGACCCTTTGGAGCGTGGGCAGCTACATCCGGTCAGACCCCGAGGTCGGCAGGTGTGTGAGAGCAGACACACTTGTAACTCGCTTGGAGGCGAGAGTGTGGACGCCACTCGGGGGGGGGGGGGACCCTTTGGTGCATGAGCAGCCACGTCCACTCGTACCCCGAGGTCGACGGGTGCATGGGAGTAGACCCACTTATAAATCGCTCGAAGGCGAGAGTCTAGACGATACTCGGGGGACCCTTTGGAGCATGGGCAACCATGTCCAGTCGGACCCCGAGGTCGGCGGGTGTGTGGGAGCAGACCCACTTATAACTCTCTCAGATGCGAGAGTTTGGATGCCACTCAAGGGGACCACCCTTTGGAGCATGGATAGCCATGTCTGATCGAACCCCGAGGTTGGCGGATGCATAGGAGTAGGCCCACTTATAACTTGCTTGGGGGCGAGAGTCTGGATGCTACTCGGGGGGACCCTTTGGAGCGTGGGCAACCACGTCCGATCGAACCTCGAGGTCGGCGGGTACATGGAAGCAGGCTCACTTATCACTCGCTTGGAAGTGAGAGTCTGGACGCCGCTTGAGTGGACTCTTTAGAGCGTGGGCAGTTACGTCCGGTCAGACCCCGAGGTCGGCGAGTGCGTAGGAGCAGACTCACTTATAACTCGCTCGGGGGCGAGAATTTGGATGCCACTCGGGGGGAGCCTTTGAAGTGTGGGCAGCAACGTCTGGTCTGACCCAGAGGTTGGTGTGAGCGTGGGAGCAGACCCACTTATAACTCGTTCGAGGGTGAGAGTCTGAACACTACTTAAGGGAGCCTTTGGTGCGTGGGCAACCACGCTCGGTCGAAACTAGAGGTCGGCAAGTGCGTGGGAGCAAGTCAGCTTATAACTCGCTCGGGGGCGAGAGCCTGGACGCCGCTCGGGGGGAGCCTTTGGTGCATGGGAAGTCACGCTCGGTCGGACCCCGAGGTTGGCAGGTGCATGGGAGCAGACTTACTTATAACTCGCTCAAAGGAAAGAGTCTAGACATCGCTCAGGGGACCCTTTGGAGCATGGGCAGCCATGTCCAGTCGGACCTCGAGGTCAGCGGGTGCATGGGAGTAGACCCACTTATAAATTTCTTGGGGACGAGAATCTGGACACCACTCAGGGGGACCCTTTGGAGCATAGACAACCACATCCAGTCGGACCCCAAGGTCGGCGGGTGCATGAGAGCAGACCCACTTATAACTTGCTCGAAGGCGAGAGTCTGGACGCCTCTCGGGGGGCCCTTTGAAGCATGGGCATCCAAGTCTGATTGAACCCAGAGGTCGGTGGGTTTGTGGGAGCAAGCCCACTTATAACTCGCTCAGGGGCAAGAGTTTAGACACCGCTTGAAAGGACCCTTTGGAGCGTGGGTAGCCATGTCCAGTTGGACCCCAAGATCGGCAGGTGCATAGGAGCAAACCTACGTATAACTCGCTCGGATACGAGAGTCTAGAGGAGTTGATGCACACTCGAAACCCTGCATTGTTATCTTCAAGTGGGTAGCAAATTAAGCATTACATAGGCTTACAAACCTATTTTTTGTACAGTCGGAGGTGAATGTTGATCCAAGGCTGACCTAATTTTTTCCCTTGAGCGTCCTGCAAGTAGTACGCTCCTGACACTAAATTTTGGGTTGCTTTGAAGGGCCCACCCCATTGATGTTCTAGCTTGCAAACATCGCCAATCGGCTTGATCCACTTCCACACTAGGTCGCCGACTTGGAAGGCCCGACCGAGTCCGCACCCTTTGATTATATTGCTGCAGCATTCTTTGACAATATGTGGTCATCCAAGTGTCGTCCGGTCCCAAATTTCCTCGACTAGATCCAAGTTTAGGCGTCATTGTTCCTCATTGTCCTCGTCATAATGCCTTCGCCGGTCAGACTCGCACCCAACCTCCACTGGCACTACCGCCTCGCTCTCGTAAATCAACTTAAAAGGCATGCAACCCAAGCCTTCTCTTGGTAGAGTTTTTTGGGCCCATAAGACGCTGGGCAGTTCATCTACCCAAGTCCCACTCATGTGGTCTAACTTCGTCTTTAACCCATGAAGGACCTCCCGATTGGCCACGTCTGCCTGTCCGTTGCTCTGTGGGTAGTGTTAGTAGGAGCCCTAGAGCCAATTATGTGATGATTGACTAGGGATTTTTTGTATCATATTCTATCATTAATAAAGGCATGTTTGGTTATTATACTTACTTTATTATTTGTGCCAAATAACTAAGTATAATAATGTCCTTGTGTAGTAGGTTCTTATCTACATTATATCGATTGGTTGAATCGATAGTGAGATAATGTAGAGAACACTACACTAAATTATTCCTAGTTAAACATTAATATTCAGGGACAATATTAATACATGGAGACTAGCATGTAGGTCAATTGATGACTTGAGCTCACAAGTCATGGATATATGATATCAAGTTGGCACATGGGTATACATTAGAGAATGTGTACTGAATTGACCCGCCATGAGAAAGTTTCATAGATTGTCATATGAGCGTCATAAACTTTCTCATGTGACTATTAGTATGAATAGTCCTTAGACCTGAAGTCACTACGGTTCCCTACATAAGGAGTTATGTACTTTGGTATCGTCAAACGTCACCCGTAACAGGGTGAACTATAAAGGCGATCACTGGGTATGTAATAAATTATGCGGAGGGATGTGAGTGATATAGATGGGATCTATCCCTCCCATATGACGAGAGTGATATCTGTGGGCCCCTTGATCGAGTAGGACTACTAAAACGCATGGTCATGCTCAAATGAGTCAATATGAGATATTGAGCTCATTTGTTTGAGTGAGTCTACTCGGGGATCAAGAAACACAAAGATTGATCGAGGATGACACGGTCTATGCCTCATTGGTCAATCTAGATATCAAGGATAGAAGGACAAGGTCATACGTTATCATAGTCACGGAGGTTTAGTCGGATCTCGACTTTTCTTGTTACTTGGGTAGCAATGATGCATTGCTAGATGTCGCTTATTGCTTATGTGTCTAAAGTATTTAGGCGGATTGCCAACGTCACGAGAACCTATTGGGTCACACACTAAGGACATGATGCTTCGGGAGATCCGATCAGGAGATCTGATCGGGAGCTCGAGTTGGGAACACGGGAGATCTAATCGGGAGCCCATGTTGGGAACTCGGGAGATCTGATCGGGAGATCTGATCGAGAGGTCGAGTTAGGAACTTAGGAGACTAGTTCGAGAGACTCGGGTCGGGAGCTCGGGTCAGGAGCTCAGGGACTTGGTCGGGAGCTCGGCGCTCGGCAGACTGGGTCGGTGCTTGACAGACTGGGTCGGGAGCTCGACGCTTGGCAGACTGGGTCAGGAGCTCGGCAGACTGGGTCGGGAGCTCGGCGACTTGCTCGGTATACTTGGTCGGGAGACCTGGTCGGAAGCTCGAGAGGCCCGGTCGGAATTGCAGGGGAAATTCATTAAAGTGTTTAATGAAGGAAAGAGAAAAGTCTCTCTTCATTGGATGAAGAGAGGTGAAGAGTCATATGAAAAGATGTGCGCTTTATTGGCTTTAATGTAGGGAAGTCAATGAGATAAAAGACTCTTCATATTCATGGGATGAGTATAAAAGAGAGTCTAGTCATTTTGAATGAAAAGGGAGTGTTTTCCCTTCCTCTCTTCTCCCTCTTGGCCGAAACCCCTTTGGGGTTCTTGGAGGTCTTGTGAACTACCTCAAGTTGCTAGCACAACTAAGGTAGTTCTTCCCGAAGTTGAGAGATCGTGTCCGTGTGGATACGAATAGAGGCACGGACACTTCAACGTGCAAGAGATCCGGCGCATCTTGGATGAGCGGGATAAGCGAAGGGTACGCTCAAAAGGTATACACTGTAGATAGATCTATTAGATAGATGAACTTCGTACGAGTTTTCTTTCGCATGGATCGCTCGAGGGATCTTATTTCCGCTACGTTTATGTGTTTTGGTGCCGGGAGATCCCAATAGGTAGAAGACTAAGGTGAATGTCTGTTTGATTCTATAGGTCGAGTATCAATTTTGGATTTTTCTACCCTAAAATTGCTTGCCATTATTAGGGACCAATTTGTGTGGTATCCCATAACAACACAAGATATCTTTCCAAAGATAATTTATAACTGCCTTCTTCGTGATCCGAGCTAACACCACGGCCTCTACCGACTTGGAGAAATAATCGACCACCACTAACAAGAATTTCTTCTGAGCGGGCACAATCGGAAAAGGTCCTACAATATCCATCCCCCATTGATCAAAGGGGCAAGACACTGTGGATGCCTTCATTGTCTCGACCGGCCAGTGAGACCGGCTCTGATACTTTTGGCAGGATATGCAGGTTGCGACCAGCCTGTTGGCATATTTGTGTAGCGTTGTCCAGAAATATCCCGCGAGCAGAAGCCTCTGAGCCACCTGCATGACTACCACGAGATCCCAAGTGTACCTCTCTTAACGCATAATCCGTGTCTTCTTCACCCAGACATCTAAGTAACAGTCTGGAGAAGGCGTGCTTGTACAGTGCGTCACCGATCAGAGTGAACTGGACGACCCACTTCCTTAGCAGTCGAGCTTGCTCTGGGTTGATCGGGAGGTTCCCTCATTGTAGATAGGAAATAATGGGAGCCCTCCAGTCGCTTTCCAACTCCAGCTTGGCCTATTTCTCTATTTAGGCGATGAGCACGGTCTGGGCAATGGGCTAGGCCAATATCCATGGAGTAATCGCTCCAGCTAGCTTGGCCAACTCATCTGCCTTTAAATTAATCTCCCTGAGGATCTGACGCAATTCTACCTCCTGGAAACCTGCCCTCAACTGTTGATATGCATCAACATATGCTTGGAGCCGCTCACTATTCACCTTGAACCGGTTGACCAACTGTTGTGTGGCCAACTGTGAGTCCGAGTGAAGGATAACTTGGGAAGCACCAACGTGTCTTGCGGCTTGCAACCCGGTGATGAGAGCTCTTCATACTCAACTTCGTTGTTAGTGACCCGATACTCCAGCCGGATAGATAGCTGGAGATGGTCTTCTTTGGGAGATACCATAAGGATTCCAATGCCACTCCCCTTCCGAGTTGAGGAACCATCCACATAGATCCTCTACACTCCTTCGGCTTCTTCCATGTATAACTCGTTGAGGAAATCCGTGAGTGCTTGAGCCTTAATGGGCGGCTGAGGTTGATATTGTATATCGTACTTGCTCAGTTCGGTTGTCACTTGATCATCCGATTGGACTCCTCTGTGTTGACTAATACTCATGACAGGATGCTGTTGGTAAGTACTATAATCAAGTGAGCTAGAAAGTAAGGTCGCAGGGGTCGAGCGGCTAAGACAAGAACGTAGGCCAATTTCTCAAGTGCGCTATAGTGGCACTCTGCATCTTTCAATAGGTGTCTGGAAAAGTATATCGGCTGCTGCACAACCTCTCTCTGCTTCGCCAATACAACACTCACAACCTCTTGCACGACCGATAAGTATACGTACAGGACTTCACCATCCTCTGGTTTAGCTAACACAGACAGACCGGCCAGATAGGTTTTCAGCTCCTCAAATGCTCTGTCATACATTACATCCCACTGGAACTTGGTGGCTCAGCGTAACGATTTGAAGAAGGGCGGGCTTCGGTCGGCCGAGCGGGAGATGAACCATGACAGCACGGTGATTCTCACAGTCAGCCACTCGGCTTCCTTCATGTTTCAAGGGGCGGGCATGTCGATCAGAGCCTTCACATTGCTAGGGCTGGCCTCGATGCCCCACTCGGTAACGATGTACCTCAGGAATTTCCTGCTCCTTGCTTCGAAGAGACACTTGGCCGGGTATAACTTCAGGTCGTATCTCCTCAGAGTGCAATAGGTCTCTTCAACGTTGGCTATGAGGTTGACCGACTGGGGGGATTTGATGAGGATATCATCAACATACACTTCAATGTTCCGTCTGATCTGCTCTCGGAAAACCTTGTTCGTTATTCTTTAGTAGGTGGCACCTGTATTTTTCAGTCCGAACGGCATCATTGTGTAATAGTATTTACTGTCGGCGGTGATGAAACTGACTTTCTCCTGGTCGGCTGGTGATAGTGGGACTTGATGGTAGCTTTGCAATGCATCCAACATGTATATCAACTTGTTGTCGGTAGTAGAGTCCACTATTTGGTTGATTCGGGACAGGGGTAACAGTCCTTCAGATAGGCGTGATTGAGGTGGCGGAAGTCGATGTAGATCCACCATTTGTTGCCCAGCTTGGAAATTAATACGATGTTGGTCAGCCATACTGAAAATTATACCTCCCAGATATGCCCAGCCTCCAAGAGCTTCTCCACTTCTACTCGGATGATCTTGTTTTGCTCAAGGTTGAAGTCCCTCTTACACTGTTTTACTAGCCAAGCATTGGGATAGAAGTGCAGCCCATGCTCCATGACCTTCTATCGGATGCCCTATAAATCTCCCATCGACCAGGAAAACACATCCTGATTCTAAGTCAGGCAGCTTACCAATTGCTTCCTCAGCTCATTAGGAAGGCCAATGGCTATCTTTACCTTGGTCTCTTCTCAGTCGTGGAGAAGTTAAACTTCCTCCTTGCCCTCTCGCAGCTCAGCCTAAGGTGATGGTTGCACCAAATTGCAACTTGCGAGTGGTGCTCTAAACGTTTTCGAGCCTCTGTCCGGATGTCATCCACATAGCAGGACCTTGCCACCCTTTGATCCCCCTTCGCCTTGCCCACACCTGTCTCCCGCAGGAAACTTGACTTTGAGGTAGAAGATAGAAACAGTCGTCTAGAACTCATTCAGGGTCGGCTGGCTCAGTATTGTGTTGTAAGTGGATGGGTTGTCTACTACTAGGAAGGTGGACCACCGGGTCATCTTTAATGGTTCACCTCCCAGGGAGATGACTAGCATAATCTGGTCGACCGACTGGACTTCACTGTCCGTGAATCTAAATTGGGTCGTGGCCACCAGATGTAATTCAACGTCGTTAATATGCGATTGGCCGAATGCCCTCTTGTAGAGGATGTTGATCGAGCTGTCGATGTCGACTATAGTATGATAAACCTAATAGTTGGCTATCACCGCCACTAGGACGACGCCGTTATCATGAACCGCTAGGCCCTACAAGTCTTGAGGACCAAAATTGATTTGTGGCCTTAGGTCTGGGTGTTGCTAGTCCTGACCTGATGGATCTCCAGCCGACTCACTTGGGATTTTCGGTCCCTATTGGAGTTGCCGTACGTAGGCCCCACTGAAATGACATTCACTTCCTCGTGTATGACATTCCTCAGGTTAGCCTACACTTCACTCGCCTCCGCAGGCTCGTGCTGATCGGTCGGTTGGAACAATTACATGGCAGTTGGGGATTGTCCTGCGGGAGTTGCTCCTTGTGGTCCGCCAAGTTGTCCCTCTGGGCCATGGTGCTCCTCTGAGGGATCCACCAAGGAAGTCTTCGAGTGGTAGGGGCTTGTCCCCGCCTAGCCTGACGGCAGTCCTGTGTGCCGTGGGTGTTGCTTTAATGGAGCGAGTCGTAGGGCTTCCATCTGGTTGGGCCGCATCCTTAGGCTACTTGTTGTACTTGTCTATGCTCCATCCCGGGTCGGTTAATGGCGGACCGAAGGTTGCAAATAGGTCCTCCTGAGGAGTTGGCTTTTTGGCTGGAGGAAGAATTGGGGTCGGACCTACCTCCTTTCGCCGAGAAACCTGTGCCTCCTCCACATTAATGTACTTGCCGACATTCCCCAAAAGAATGTCAAAATCCTTGGGCGGTTCTCTGATCATCGAGCGGAAGAATTATCCATCTTATAATTCCTGAGAGAAAGCATTGATTGTGACCTCTGGTGTAGCGGTCGGCACATCTATCACCACCTGATTGAATCTCTTGATGTAGAACCTCAGGGATTCTTTCGGGCCTTGCTTTAAAACGAAAAGGTTGAGGCTTGTCTTATGATGCCTCCAGCTACTCGCAAAGTGTTATAGAAAAAGTCTCTTGAAATCTCCGAAACTTCGTATGGTCTCACTCGAGAGTCGATCAAACCACTGCTGGGTCGGGCCGGATAAGGTGGTCAAGAACGCTCGGCATTTAATATTGTTTGTATACTGGTGCAACAGGATGACGTTCTCAAACTTAGTTAAGTGCTCCTCCGGGTTAGTGATTCGCCCATATTCTGAAATGGCAAGAAGTCAGAAATGTTTGGGCACAGGGTCTCGGAGGATGCGGTTGGAGAAAGGGAGGCCTATCCTGTTTGGTGACATCTGATCGGCAGGGGTTTTTCCCTTGTTAGGCTTACAGGGGCACCGTATGGCTGGAGGAGGAGATCTCCATGTGGTCTGACTTGGCTTGTCATCCTTGGGTCGGAAGAATGCTCAGGGGAAGTATGTGCTCCCGCCCAAGACGGTGATGGCCTCCGGCTTGACGGGATAGGTGGCTGCTAAAGTTACAGGGAGACAGGTGGCCGGGCCATCACTCAGCTGTTGTTGTTGTGACAACTTTTGGGCTTCTTTGACAGCGACCAATAGCTCGAAGTCTTCTTGTGAGATGGTGATGGTCATCTTGTTGGAGTCACCCATCTTCGTCTTCCAATCAGGCAAAAGTTCCTACAGACGACGCCAAATTTAATCCTATCGTCAAGGGAGAAGGTGTTGGTTTCGATTATGCATGGGAATCCTCTCCATGTCTCCGGATTAAAATTTTATTAACTAAAACAAATTCAGATGAAGATTGATTACCCAAGCAACCGCTTCATCATCGTACTAATCAACTTGAGTGACCGCTTGAACAAACTTGTTGTTCAAGCAATCTAACTCGTCTAGTCAACTAGCTGCGGAATAGACGATGAATAGATTGCCGGTTTTTGTGCTTATCTTTGAGGCCCATGTTAATTAACAACATACAATAATAAGATAAGAAAGAAGGAACCAAAACAAGAAATATACCTCTTGTTTACCTCGTGATCTTCTATTGTATGACCTAACCTCTTCTTGGACGTCGTGTGGGCGACGATCTTCCAAGAAACGAAGTCACCAAGACAAAGCCCTAGCTTCCTTCTCCTTCTTCTTCCTTGCGCCAAAACCCTAGGGTTTCTTTTTCTCTCTTTGTTGCCGCCGGAACCGTAGAAGGAGAGACTCCTTCTTTGCGCCGTCCACCAAAGAAAGAAGAGAGGAAGAAGATGAAGATGAAGAAGAAGAGAGTGAACTCTCTCCTTGCTAGAAAACCAAGCCACGTCACCTCCCCCTCTACTTCCTTGCCGCCGGCCAAAAAGAGAAGAAGAAGCTCCATTTCTTAACTGTCGGCACCGAACAACCCTCTCACTTCAAATCAGCGCACGCCCTAGGATGGAGAAGACCAAGTGAAGAAGAGAAGAGGATGAGAAGAGCTCTTCCTTTCCTTCCTTCTTGTCGCCTCCTCCACTTCTCCCTTGCGGCGTCGAAACCCTAGGAGAGAGGTTGTCAGAAGGAGAGAATTAGGTTATGGGTTATTTGTTATTGGATGCCTTGGTCTCATGACACATGAGGTATATATAGGCTACAATAGGGACCATGAGGAGGAGTTGGGTCTTGGCCTCCTAATGGATTAGAGCCCGATCCATTAATGATAATCCAATCCACTAAAGGATTATCATTAAACTACTTCACCAACCCCCATAATAAATATGGGTTCCACCATATTATATGTACAAATTCTTCCCGTGTTTAAGATCTTGAATGTCCATTAATTAATTAAATTATTGACAATTTAATTAATTAATATCTAACTCCATCAGTAGTACTACTCAACCTTATCATCATGTCGGACCAAGTCCACCTGCAGGATTTAACATGATTAGCTTTATGAGCTCCTCAAGGGGACATCATCATCCTAACGCATTAGGACACAGTTTCATTTTATAATCAACGACACACCATGTAAATAATATTATTTTCCTATTTACCGGGCCTATCGATTTAACAAATAAATCTCGTCCACTGGTAAATCAAAGAAATAGATATTAAGTACATGTGTTCGTTATAATATCGGGATTAAGAGCATGTACACCATAATATCTGAGGTCTGATTCAATTATATAGTCAGTATAAATTGAATCACCTCTATATCGGTCCTGCTCAATACACACAAATTATACTAGTGTAATTCTATGGTCAAGATAGACCAATACCAAATTACACTATAACCATGTCAATGATTTGTCCAAAATCATCTCGGTTGTGAGCCTCTACTTATACTCTACAAGGGACTGATAACATGATCTTCTGTGTGACACCACACACCAAATTATCTATAATGTAAAGTATTAGACAAAATGCACACTAATAATAAACATAAATATGTAAACAATGATCATGTGATTCTCATTCCAAAATATAGATGTTCATACAAAAGTTAGGCTTTTAGTATACATCCTAACAGAAGAGTGACCAACTGATGACGCGATTGAGAGGTTGACCGAAGACTGACTGTTAGCTTGCCAGATGGACTTTCGGGGTAGCCGGCCGGATGCTCAAGAAGAGGCGAACGCCGGTGCTCTGCAAGGAAAAGGACCGTTAGAGGATGACCAGGGGGTCTCCGGTGTAGGTACTCGAACGATCAAGTGAACACTCCAGTGAAGAGAAAATAAAAGTGGAAACAGTAGAAGAACTGTAGAGTATACATGTGCGTGAAGAAATAGAGACCTTGATATAGGCGAGGGCAGCAGACCAAGCCTGCCAAAATATCCTATCAGACTTAAATGCTCAAATTTGAGGACAGGCTTTGTGGGTGAGAAAGGGGGACGGGTATGTCACTCTACTGACCAGCTATCAGGCCTAGTCATATGACCGCTCACATTTCTTAACTGTCTGTCACTTTGATTAGCATGTGCCTGCTTATTGTCTCCTCGCCAGACTTTGCTAATCCACAGAATCTATTCGTACGCTTGGGGCGTTTAAGCCGTATCTTCCGTATAATACTCTTGGCGGCTCATTCTCCACTCCTAGGCCTCCTTTCTGACTCCGATCGGCCACCTGGTAGGCTAGGTCCTTCGAGAGGAGGCGAGAACCCTTTTTAGAGCTCTAACAGGGTGTGACGCCCGGTCGAACAACCCGAGGTCATCCGATCGGGAGAAGGTCCAGCCAACCGGCTGGTCAAGGGACTCGGTTGGCAAAATAATTGAACCGGCCTTTGTACCCTTGCCTCGCATGGCCCGATCAACTAACTAGCCGATTGGTCAGCCGACCGACCCCGTGCGGATCATCCGGGGTTTCTTCCAACCGCCCACGTGGCCCCTCGCTCGGTCCCTCGAAGCATGGTCAGTCACAAAGGTACCAGTTAATAGGGGTCGGACATCCGACCGGATCAACGCCTTTTAGTATATTCGAAAACCCGAGCGCGTGATTTGATAATCAAATTGCCGTTAGGGATTCAATGAGTAAGAACATGAAGTTTGTTTTAGAAAACAGAGGTCGGACTCGAAGGAGAGAAAACAAGAAACCAAACAGTTGTTCACAATCACTAGAAGACAGAAGGAAATCCATATAGCAGTAAATACTCATGATCTGCACGCAAAAGCCAATAAACACTCATTATTTATCCAGTGATCGAAAGAGTTGTTCGATAAAGGAAACATGGATCTTTATAAGCATAGACATTCACTTGATCATGGAGTTCTGATAAGAGATGTAGACATTTGAGCCTAATTCTTGGCCAGATAGATCCTCTAGAACACAAGGCATACAGGGGACTAGGCAAGCAATTTGAAGAAACTATGTTGGTTGGTTCAGTAAAGAAACGATCCACCTACGAAACCGAGTAAAGGAGCGATTTTTGAAGCTTGAAATCTACTCCGACCGGCTTGCAAATCTCTCGACCTCGGCGTCGCTGAGATTAATCCCGACCATGGCCTCTCCAAGGCCGGAGCTCACTTCCGCAAGGATCTCTGGGTCGCTGTAATGGGTTACGGCCTGCACGATGGCTCTCGCCCTTTGCGCTGGATCGCCACTCTTGAAGATGCCAGAGCCAACGAACACGCCATCACATCCGAGCTGCATCATAAGGGCGGCGTCGGCCGGGGTGGCCACTCCGCCGGCAGCGAAGTGGACGACAGGCAGCCTTCCCAGCTGTTTGGTCTGCATGACAAGGTCGTAAGGGGCGGCAATGCGCTTGGCGAAGGTGAAAACCTCGTCGTCGTCCATGTTGCGCAGGGCGCGAATGGCGCCCATGACGGAACGGACGTGGCGAACGGCCTCGATGATGTTGCCGGTGCCAGCCTCGCCCTTGGTGCGAATCATGGCGGCGCCCTCGCGGATGCGGCGGAGGGCCTCGCCGAGGTCGCGGCAGCCACACACGAATGGCACGCGGAAGTTGTGCTTGTTGATGTGGTTCTGGTCATCGGCAGGGGTCAGCACCTCGCTCTCGTCCACATAGTCGACGCCGATGGCTTCCAGGATCTGCGCCTCGACAAAGTGTCCGATGCGTGCCTTGGCCATGACAGGGATGGTGACGGCGCGTTTGATCTCCTTGATGAGACCGGGGTCGGACATACGGGCGACGCCGCCCTGGGCGCGGATGTCGGCGGGGACGCGCTCCAGCGCCATGACGGCGCAGGCTCCGGCCTCCTCGGCGATGCGGGCCTGGTCGGGGGTGACGACGTCCATGATGACGCCGCCCCGCAGCATTTGGGCAAGCCCCACCTTGACAGAGAAGGTGGAGGACTTCTTGAGCTTCAGGGCAGGGCCGTTGCCGTAGACCTCGACCACGCCGTCGTCGGACATGTTGGACGAATAGCTAGCTAGCTACTCTTTCCGACCTGCTGACGATAACGAAATTGAAATGGCGGCGGCCAAGCCACGCGAGCCCTAAAAAAATTACATAGCGAGCCAGTCGTGGAAGCTTCTCGACTTCTTACTCATCGAATATCTGTTGAGGGCGCACAGGTATTTGTATGCGACCCGGACGAAAGCGGTTGGTCGGCCCATATTTGACCACTTGTTCTCTTCTCGATTTAATCCCTTTATTTTATTTTGATTTCGGAGGAAAAAATAGTAAAAATTTAAAAAGGGATCGTTATTGTCAAAAAAAAAAAAAGTTACAAAAAGAGAAATGATCCGGGCCAGCTGTTCTTTGGAAAGATAAGGGGGCCGATCGGGACCGATTTAGCATAACTCGGGTCGGGGAGAGTTAAGCCCGGTCATCCTTGATCTCACGGGCCAGGCCGAAGGCTTATCCAGAAGGGTGGAGGTTGGGGTGCGCAAGGCCTCAGCTCGGAATCAGACTCACTTGAGGTCAAGCACTCGGGGTCGGCCACCCGAGGTCGGGCGCTCGGGGTGCTCGGGGTCGGCCACTCGAGATCGGGTGCTCGGGGTCGGCCACCCGAGGTCGGGCGCTCGGGGTGCTCGGTCATCCGAGGTCAGGTGCTCGGGGTCGGCCACCCGAGGTCGGCTATTCAAGGTCAGGAGTCCTTGGGCGAATGTCCTGGATGCACTCCATGAGTGTAGGTTCAGGATCTCAGCTCACCCGACCGACCCAGCCAGAAAAACATAACTAGCCGACCGAATAGTTGCACCCCATCCCTGTCAGTAGTGATGTATCAGATCTCTGACATCATCACCATATGACAGAGCCGCCGAATATTAATGAAAATCAGAAGAGGCAATTCGGGCAGGATGTCAGGCAGCTATGACAGTCTCACAAGGTCAATAAAGCTGCCACCGGGTCAGTCTGCTCATTGATCATTCCTTAATGAGACAGGACAGCTCTGACATGGCAGAGAGCTTCCCCTCCCCTATATAAACCCCACTGGGGGCTCCGGAAAAGAGATTGCTGCCATTTTGCAACCACACCACCACTTTGTGAGCTTTGTTTTGGTCCGAGCCGAGGGATTCGAGCCTAATCCCCATTTAAGCCCGGGTCCGACTCCCCGAGTTACGGCAGACCGGGTCGACTTGGTCAGACAAAGTCATCCGAGCGAGAACCGGTCTTCGCTTGTCGACAGGATCAAATTTGGCGCCGTCTGTGGGAACTTGCCTGATCGAAAGACGAAGATGAGCGATTCCAACCGGGTGACTATGACACTTTCGCAAGAGGACCTCGAGTTGCTGATAACTGCCAGAGCTCAGAAGCTGGCGGCAGAGCAGAGAATGGCCGCCCACCCCACTCAGGAGGGTCCGGTCGAACCCACAGCCCGAGTGGGCACTGAAGGAGGAGTTCGCCAAGGAGAAATCCCTCATTTTCACCGAGCACTGTTTGGCCCGGCGGAGGGAGCAGGACAGCCAGATCCTCATGAAACCTCTTCTAGTCAAGCTAGAGCCAACAAGGGAAAAGCTACTCTCAGTCAAGACCCGGTTGAGCATACCGGGTTCCCCTTTTCCAGTCAAGTTCTACAAAAACCAGTCCCCAAGAACTTCCGACTCCTAGCCATTCCCGAATACGGAGGAGCTATAGACCCGAAAGAGCATCTAATGAAGTTTGAGAATGCTGCCCTGCTACATTAATACTCGGATGGTATTAAGTGCCGAGCCTTCCTGACCACCTTGGCAGGACCAGCTCAGAGATGGTTTGACAGACTCCCAGAGGGATCTATCAGGAGCTTTGCCGACTTCAAAAGATTGATCCTCCAACAGTTCGCAAGTAACAAGAGACATCATAAGACCAGCTTAAACCTTTTCACCCTGAAGCAAGGTTCCAAGGAGCCCTTGAAGGCCTACATCAAAAGATTCAATCAGGTCACGTTGGACGTACCTACCGCCACGTCCGAGGTGCTGATCAGTGCCTTTGCCCAAGGTCTGCAGGAGGACGAATTCTTCAAGTCACTGATCCGAAAGCCTCCCAAGGACTTTGAAAGCCTTTTGGGCAAAGCCACCAAGTATGTGGATGTGGAAGAAGCGCAAGCCGCCAGACGGCCAGAAGCCAGGCCTACGCTTGAGACTCCTCAACATCATCAGAGGATTATGCCTCCGGGAGGACCTCTCAGAAGTCCCCGAGTTATGGGACACAGGCAGGGAGCCGAGTAGGGCATAGTTCAACAGGTAGCTCAGGGCTGCCTCCCTGCCAGATGGCAGCCCTATTGTTCTTTCCACAATAGTCACACCCACGACCTCCAGGATTGCTGGCAGCCCGGCCGGGGTCGAGGCCGTACCAGCCGAGGAAGCCCGAGAGGAGCCCAATAGGGGGGGGGGGGGTGGCCGCGGCCGAGGAAGAACACCGCCGAATCAGCCAGAGCCCAATGCCCGACCAACTGCCCCTGCAGCCAGACAGTTGTTCCCGACCCCCGACTCTCCCGGGCAAGGGAACGCAAGTGAAGAGCAGGCTAATCAGCAAAATGCTGTGCATGGGTCCATCAATGTGATTTCTGGTGGCCCCCACTCATGGAGACTCTAACCGGGCTCAGAAGTCCCAGGTTAGACGTCTGGATATATATCAAGTGGGCAGCGGTTCAGCCCAAGCTCAGGGGCCACAGATTAGTTTTGGCCCTTCCGACCTACAAGGAGTAGAAGTACCCCACGATGACGCATTGGTCATCACGGCAGTCAAAGCCAATTACCAGGTCCACAGGACCATTATAGACATAGGCAGTTCAGTCAACATTCTGTACCTTAAAGCATTCGAACAGTTACAAATTGAGACCACTGAGTTGCAGCCAGTGGCCACACCTTTGTTCGGATTCACGGGGAATGAAGTCCAACCCCTTGGTCAGATCAAGTTGGTCATCTCACTTGGGGAGGAGCCTTTGAGGAGGACTCGGTGGTCAACCTTCCTAGTTGTGGATGCACCTTCAGCTTATAATGCTATCCTGGGCAAACCAGCACTTAATGAATTTCGAGATGTAGCGTCCACTTTCTATCTGAAGGTCAAATTTTCAGTAGGAGACCAGGTTGGTGAAGCCAGAGGGGATCAGAGGGTAGCACGGAGGTGCTATGTTGATGACGTCTGAGTGGAGGTGAGGAAGACCTTCCGAGCCCCTCCCGCCAGCTGTAATATGGTGCAGCCTTCTCCCTGGGCTGAGCTAATAGAAGAAAAGGAAGAGGTCTAGCTCCTGCCTGACCGAGAAGAAACCAAGGTGAGAATATCCCCTGGATTGCAGCCCGACCTCAAGCAACAATTAGTAGAGTGTCTGACCGAAAATCAAGACATCTTCGCCTAGTCCCAACGAGATCTGAAAGGGGTCAGACCCAAGGTCATGGAGCACAAACTGCATGTTTACCCGGATGCCCGACCAGTGAAGCAAAGGAAGAGAGACTTTAGCCCAGAATAGAATAAAATCATCTAGGCTGAGTGGAGAGGTTGCTGGAGGCCGGACATATCCGAGAGGTACAATTCCTTACTTGGCTAGCCAATGTGGTGCTGGTTTCCAAGCCAGGAGGCAAGTGGAGAGTCTGCATAGACTTCAGAGACCTTAACAAAGCTTGCCCTAAGGATTGCTACCCACTCCCCCGAATAGACCAGATAGTAGACTCCACCGCGGGGAGTGATCCAGCACCTATCAGGGATACCATCAAGTGCCACTATCCCCAGATGATCAAGAGAAGGTCAGCTTTGTCACAGCCGAGGGCACCTACTGTTATACGGTTATGCCATTCGGGCTCAAGAATGCAGGGGCCACGTACCAGAGGTTGATGAACAAAGTATTTAAAGAGCAGCTTAGGAGAAATGTAGAGGTGTATGTTGACGATATTCTCATCAAATCCCTCAAAGCCGCTGATCTGATAGCAGATGTGAGAGAGACTTGTGTTAGTAGGAGCCCTAGAGCCAATTATGTGATGATTGACTAGGGACATTTTGTATCATATTCTATTATTAATAAATGCATGTTTGATTATTATACTTACTTTGTATTCTGTGCCGAATAACTAAGTATAATAATGTCCTTGTGTAGTAAGTTCTTATTTACATTATATCGATTGGTTGAATCGATAGTGAGATAATGTAGAGAGCACTACACTAAATTATTCCTAGTCAAGCATTAATATTCAGGGACAATATTAATGCATAGAGTAGGTCAACTGATGACTTGAGCTCACAAGTCATGGATATGTGATATCAAGTTGACACATGAGTATACATTAGAGAATATATACTGAATGACCTGTCATGAGAAAGTTTCATAGATTGTCATATGTCATAAACTTTCTCATGTGACTATTGGTATGAATAGTCCTTAGACCTGAAGTCACTACGGTTCCCTACATAAGGAGTTATGTACTTTGGTATCGCCAAACGTTACCCGTAACAGGGTGGACTATAAAGGTGATCACTGGGTATGTAATGAATTATGCAGAGGGATGTGAGTGATGTAGATGGGATCTATCCCTCCCATATGATGGGAGTGATATCTGTGGGCCCCTTGATCGAGTATGACTACTGAAACGCATGACCATGCTCAAATGAGTTAATATGAGATATTGAGCTCATTTGTTTGAGTGAGTCTACTCGGGGATCAAGAAACACAAGATTGATTGAGGATGACACGGTCTATGCCTCATTGGTCAATCTAGATATTAAGGATAGAAGGACAAGGTCATACATTATTATAGTCACGGAGATTTAGTCGGATCTCGACTTTTCTTGTTACTTGGGTAGTAATGATGCATTGCTAGATGCCGCTCATTATTTATGTGTCTAAAGTGTTTAGGCGCATTGCCAACGTCACGAGAACTTATTAGGTCACACACAAAGGACACAATGCTTCGGGAAATCTGATTGGCATACTTGAGCCCGAGTTGGGAACTCGGGAAGTCAGTTCGGGAGCCCGAGTTGGGAACTCCGAAAGCCAGAGCCCGAGTTGGGAACTCGGGAAGCCCGAGCCCAAGTTGGGAACTCAGGAAGTCCAAGCCCGAGTTGGGAACTCGGGAAGTCTGAGCTAGAGTTGGGAACTCGGGAGATCTGAGCTAGAGTTGGGAACTCAGAAGCGTGAGTCGGGTGCTCGGCACTCGGCAGACTGAGCTGGGAGCTCGGAAGACTGAGTCGGGAGCTCGACACTCGGCGGACTGGGCTGGGAGCTCGGCAGACCGGGTCGGCACTCGGCAGTCGGGGCTCGGCACTCAAGAGACTTGGTCGGGAGACTTAGTCGGAAGCCCGAGAGGCCCGGTCGGGATCGCATGCAGGAAAAAGGAAAAGTCTCTCTTCATTAGATAAAGAGAAGATAAAGAGTCACATGAAAATATGTGCTCTTTATTGGCTTTAATGAAGGGAAGTCAAAGAGACAAAAGACTCTTCATATTCATGGGATGAATATAAAAGAGGGACTTGTCATTTTGAAGGTGTGTGTGCCTTTTCTTCTTCCCTTCTTCTCTTCTTCCTCTCCTCCCTCTTGGCCGAAACCTTATTGTAAGGTTCTTGGTGTTTTTCGAGCTACCTCAAGTTGCTAGCACAACTAAGGTAGTTCTCCCGAAGTTGAGAGATTGTGTCTGTGTGGATACGAATAGAGGCACGGACGCTTGAACGTGCAAGAGATCCGGCACATCTTGGACGAGCGGGATAATCGAAGGGCACGCTTCAAAGGTATAAACAGTAGATAAATCTATTAGATAAATAACTTTGTACGAGTTTTTCTTTCGCATGGATCGCTCGTGGGTTCTTGTTTCCGCTGCATTTTATGTTTTTGTGCCGGGAGAACCCAACAACTTGTTGCACTCTCAGAAAGTATGGTCTCAAGCTCAATTCGTCCAAATGCCTGCTTGGAGCCAAGAATGGGAAATTCCTCGGATACATCCTGACTGAGCGGGGAATAGAAGCTAACCCGGGCAAGGTAAAAGCCCTGCTCGATATGCCTCCACCCAGGAACCTAAAGGAAGTCTAGCGCTTGACAGGAAGGATCATTGCTCTCTCCCGATTCATCTCCCGGTCAGCTGATAGGAGTCTGCCCTTCTTCAAAATTCTGCGCAAGGCCGCCAGATTCCAGTGGGATGCCGAGTGTAACCAAGCTTTTGAAGAATTGAAGACTTACCTGGTCAGTCTGCCGGTGTTAGCTAAGCCTGAAGAAGGAGAGTCATTGTATGTTTATCTGTCCGCTACTAAGGGAGTTGTGAGTGCTGTACTTGTGACCCAGAAGGAGACCGAGCAACAGCCGGTCTACTTCTTTGGGCATTTACTCAAGGAAATCGAGTGTAGGTACACTACACTCGAGAAATTGGCCTATGTGCTTGTATTAATGGCTCGGCGTTTGCGCCCCTACTTCCTATTGTTGGTGCAATTTGCACTAATAGTTAAACCTGAGTTTTGATGAATGACAAATAGGTTAAAGTTGGACTTGCTTTTGGTTTTGACCTCTTTACTAAGTGTGCAGGGTTGAAAGACTTAGGACCTGACACCAGGCTGAAGTCCAGGGTGGTTGAGTCCTGGCGGGAAGTCCAGAGTGGTTGAGTCCTGGCGAGAAGTCCAGTTGGGTTCACGGGGCCTGACAACTGGCTGAAGCCCAAGTTGGTTGAAACTTGGCAAAAAGACCAGGGTGGTTGAGCCCTGACAGGAAGACCTGGTGGGTTAAGAAGTTGAGTAGAGCTGCACGAGGTAAGTGAGGTAAGTCACTGGAGGAGCGAACCAGTGAGGACGGGTCCTATTTTAGGACTGTAGGCACGGTCCAACTTAGGCTCATTTTGGTGACCTCGGTTGAGTCCTGGTTAGATCCTTATCCAGGTTTGGACGGGGTCTAATTAACTCTAAATGCATTAACTCTATTTTACAGAATTTATTTAATTAGATTCTAAATGCATTAACTCTATTTTACAGAATTTATTTAATTAGATTCTAAATGCATTAACTCTATTTTACAGAATTTATTTAATTAGATTCTAAATGCATTAACTCTATTTTACAGAATTTATTTAATTAGATTCTAAATGGATTAACTCTATTTTTAAGAATTTATTTAATTAGAATTTTGTAGTTGAATTTTATAAAATTATTCCTTATCTAAAGCCTTGGTGGAGGATAAATTATTATTTAAATTATTCGTATTTCCTTCTTTTTAGAGAATAAAATTATTCCTACTAATGCTTAAAATTCTCACGTAAAGCTTAGCTGGAAGGATAAAATCTCCTTTTATATTATTAATTAAAATTGTAAGAGGATAAATCCTCTCGGTTAACTTTTCAATATTCTGTATTTATATTTTATTTAAATTATTTTCTTAATTGAAGCAAAGGATAGAAACATTATCTTTTTTTATTATTTTATCTTGTTGATGGATAAACTTTGAGCTGAGAAGATCATGCATCGAGGCACTATAAATAGAAGCAAGCAAGCCCTCTAACAGATAAGAAAATTTGATTCTGGTTCAAGCTTTGGCGCTCTCTTGCTTCCACGCTCCTCTGCTGCGGTTTGTGCTTTGACTCGACGCTGTCCGACCGCTGCTGGAAGATCGCTCCCAACACCCAACCTGCTTCAGATAAATCTAAGTGTTGGGTAACGAATTTTTTTTTTGCACTTAAATTATTTAAGGGGGAAGTGTAGGGCTGTTACACTTCCGCCCAATCTTGTATTCGAATCACTCTATCGGTAATTTATCGGTAGAGGTTTTTAGTGGATTGCCCACAGGAAAGGTTCAAGGAACCTGGGCCTTCGAGTAGGAGTCGGCGAAGGCTCCGAACGAAGTAAAACTCCTCGTGTAATTTTTTTTTTATTTTTCGCTTTCGCATATCGTTTTAATTTTTCCGCTGCGCACGTTATAAAAAGCATCGTACAATTTTCTATCGACTCTGATTTTCTAACGAAGATTTTAAAAGTCACGTGATTCACCCCCCCTCTCACGTGCATCGGTCCTACAAGTGGTATCAGAGCGAAGTTCGCTCTGTATCGGTGCAACCACCATAAGAGCCGGGGGAAATCCAATTCTTTTTCGTTTGTTTTTGTGTTTTCGCTGCACGATCTAAATTAGGTATTGTTGCCTAAATTTAGATATTTTCTATCGATTTTACTCGAATTTGGGCAACACCATTTCGAGTCGTTTTTTGTTTCTTTCTTCTCCTTTTCCTACCACACTACTAATCCAAGACCTAGTCTTGGAACAAGTGTTTTTGTTGTTGTCTATTTCAGATGGCTCAAGGTGAAGGATATAGTACTGCCCGTCCTCCGCTCTTCAATGGGGAAGACTTCCCTTACTGGAAACGAAGAATGGAGGTGTACCTAAAGACTGATATGGATCAATGGTTCGCAATGCAATCTGGCTACGAACCACCAATGGATGAGGGAAACAATGCACTACTGAAGCATGACAGATGGAACCTAGAAATAAAGAAAAGGGCTCAGATTGAGTTCAAAGCACAGAACACACTCCAATGCGGACTAACCAAAGAGGAATTGAACCGTATCGGCCCAACTGAATCTGCCAAAGAACTTTGGGACAAACTGTTTGAACTGCATGAAGGTACCTCAGATGCGAAGGTAACAAAAAGAGATTTGTTATTGAATAAATTATTTAACATAAAAATGCAGGAAGGTGAGTCTGCAAGCCAACTCCACGCCCGGATCAAGGACATACTAAATGGACTCCACCTCATTGGGCACAAACAAGAAAATAGAGATATTATAAGGTATGCACTAAATGTCTTTCCTAGAAACTCTTTATGGGCATCCATCATAGATGCTTATAAAATTTCTAAGAATTTTTCCAAAATAAATTTAGATGAACTATTCTGTGAATTAGAACTGCACGAACAAACTAACGCCAAGGCCGAGAAAGGATTTGCTTTGTTTGCAGGTTCTTCAAAAGAAGTCAAGTCGAAGAAGAAAATTCAAGAATCAGAAGAAGAGTCAGACTCAGACTCAGATAACGAGGAACAAAATGGTTAATTTAGTAAGAAAAGTCCTCGCCAAAAAGAAAAAGCAAATTCTCGAAAAGAGATTTCCAAAAGATAATGAAGCCAACCAGTTATGGAGACAAAAGCAAAATAACCTGCTTCGGTTGCAACAGAAAAGGACACTTCAAACATGAATGTCCCTACAAAACGGAGGACCAATCAAAGAAAAGCAAGAAGAAGAAGGCTCTTCAAGCCACCTGGGACGAGAGTTCGGATGACTCTGACTATGAACCACCAAAGAAGACAAGCTACCTCGCGCTAATGGCAACTGGACCCGGGTCAGACTCGGAGCACGACGAAGATTCCGAATACGAGTCGAGTCAAGAGATCGGACTCTTTTCGGACGACTCGACTAAGGTATATTTAGATTCAGTTAATGAAATTTTTTTTAAGATTATTTCCATTTTAAATAAAAAATTACTTGCATCTGAATCTAGGAATGACCAGCTCCTTAAGGAAAATCAAGACCTTAATGAGCAATTAATTAATACCAGAACATTAACTGAACAAACTCAAAATCAAAAGACAATTGAGCTTGAAATTGAAAACTCCACTCTAAAGGGCGAAGTCCTAAAACTTAAGGATCTACTAGCAACTTTCACAACCCGATCCAAGAACCTTGACCTCATTCTTGGATCACAAAAGGGCATGTACAATAAATCTGGGATAGGATATAAATCAGGATCAGCCCAAAGATCCTTTATCTCCTTTTTCCACCCCCGCAAAAATCAACGAAAAGCGTGGGTTCCGAAAGCTTACCTAACAAAGCAAGTAGGTCAGAATCAACTTTATGTCCCAAAAAGGGACATCCACTACATTGACCCTAGACACCCAGTCTACAATTTAGGGGAAGCTCCAAATTAGTTGGCACCTCAAAGTCACCCTTACCCGTCTGGGTACCTAGGACTAGTTTCAAAGTTAGTCTGACACTTCACTACCAGTACCAGGGTAGGGCGAGCTGATTGTACGTTAGGGAAGCTGATCTAAGGAGTCAGGTAGGGAAGGCGTCCTCTATTTGGTCTTCTTAGCCCAGTGGAACTAGCCGAAGCTACCTCACCACATCCTAGACTAGTTTAGACCAAGGAGTTTCAATAGGTAGGTTAAAAGTACAACTTCCTTAAGCGGTTTGCCTAGAAAGTGGTTGTTGATCCAATAAGGCTTCGGCC
>JAGFNQ010000162.1:200477-220013 GCA_024364735.1 Boesenbergia rotunda
CAGAAGCTCACGGAACCCCTTATTCGATGCATCCGGGATCCACCAAGATGTATCAAGACTTGAAGGAGAAATTCTGGTGGTCCGGTATGAAGAGAGATGTGGCTCAGCATTTAGCACTTGCCTGACCTGCCAACGAGTGAAAGCAGAACACCAGCGACCCGGAGGAGTTCTGCAGCCACTTCCAATTCCGGAATGGAATGGGAAGATATCTCTATGGATTTTATTTCAGGACTTCCCAGGACACAAACGGATATGATGCGATATGGGTAATTGTGGACAGGCTGACGAAGTCTGCTCACTTCCTCGCAATCAAGATGACTTATTCGATTGAGCAACTAGCCCAATTATATGCCAAGGAGATAATCAGACTTCATGGAGTTCCCAAGACTATCATCTCCGATAGCGATGGTCATTTTACCTCACATTTTTGGGTGTGCGTCCAGAAGTCTCTCGGTACTAAATTACGATTCAGTACCTCTTTTCACCCTCTGACTGACGGGCAAACTGAACGAGTAAATCAAGTACTGGAGGACATTTTGAGCTTGTGTCCTGGATTTCAAAGGGAGTTGGTGCCGATATCTATGTTTAGCGGAATTCGCTTACAATAATAGCTACCAAGCTACTATCGGAATGCACCTTATGAAGCTTTGTACGGGAGGAGATGTAGGTCTCCGATCTGTTGGTACGAAAGTGGTGAAAAGAAGGAAATGGGGCTCACAACGGATCTTATCGACGACACCACCCGAGCTGTACAGAACATCCGACAACGGATAGAAGCTGCTCAGAGCCGGCAGAAGAGTTATGCGGATGTCCGGCGTAGACCACTAGAATTTAATGTTGGAGATTTGGTGTTCCTCAAAGTGGCTCCTATGAAAGGGGTGACGAGATTTGGGAAGAAAGGAAAACTAAGTCCGCGTTATGTGGGACCGTACCTGATCCTGAAAAGAGTCGGCCAGGTGGCATATGAGCTAGAGCTGCCTCAAGAGATGTCAGCTATCCATAACGTGTTCCATGTGTCGATGCTCAAGAAGTGTATTCCAAACAGAGAACGAGTGATCGAGCCGCAGACAGTACAAATTCAGGGGGACCTAAGTTATGAAAGCCGACCTATCCAGATCTTGGATCGGGAAGTCAAAAAGCTAAGGAACAAGGAGGTACCCTTAGTCAAGGTCCTATGGCAAAGTCAACGGTTCGAGGAAGCTACCTGGGAACGTGAGGACGAGATGAGACGCAAGTACCCGGAGCTATTCTAAGTTCGAGGACGAACTTTCACGAGGTATGGGGGATTGTAACGACCCGAAAAATTTTTTCAATATTTTCTTTAAAATATTGATAATGTCTAGTTAGTTTTTGAGGAACTTAGAAATACTAGTATGAACTATAGCCTAATTATCCATGATTTTCCCATATAAATTGAGAAGCTAAGTACTAAGGGGTCTTACATGGGCTTTTCTAGTACCATGGTTATTAGTGGGTTCTGAGTAGAATTTAATATAAATAGAAATGGGTTTTAATTAGGAATATTAGCATGATTATGGGTGGGTCTTAGGGGGCAATTATGAAAATAATAAAAAAATAAAATAAAAATAAAGTGCATGCACCAAGGATTGAACCTTGGACCTAGTATCCTACCATGATTGTACTAACCAATTCACCTAGCAAGGGAGTGCTAGTGGAAAAGGGAAGGGATTTTAGTTGAGGCTAAAGGAAGTGAAGAGTCATTGCACCATGTCTCTTCATTTGCCTCCTTCATCTAGTATATAAGAGGGGGAAAAGGAAGAGACAACTTAACACTTAAGTTAATTGCCTTCTTCCTCCACCAAGCCTTCTTCTCTTCTTCCTTCTCTCCTAGCCGAAACCTACAAGGTGGGTTTTCCTTTAGAAAAGTTTCACAGGAGACCTCTTCTTCAAGATCTAAGGGCTTTCTACAAGGCTACAAGGGATAGGGTAGTCTAAGGTCAAGGAAATTTCTTTAGCTTCTCTATTCAAGGTGATATCAAGATAACCCAAGGTAAAGACCCCCTCACCTGTGGTATAATGGTTTTCAAGTTGTTTTCATGATATAAGAATTTGTTTGGACTATATGTGAAGAAAACTAGGGCTAGGGCTTTTTAAGGGTTTCGGCCAAGGTAAGATCTAGGGCTTAGGATGATGTTAAAGCTTCACTAATGTTTCCCAATGTTTTTCCATGATGAATAAAGTATGAATGATATGTTATATGAATTTTCCAAGGATTTGTGACTCCCAAAAGTTTCGGCCACCACCCCTATACCATGATGAGAATTTGATCTAACCCTTCAAGCATGTTTATATGGTTCCTCTATGACCTAATTGATATTATGTGTGGGTTATATGAATTTTTCCTATGGATTTATGGTCTTTAGGGTTTCGGCCAAGAACTTTTCTAGGGCAAGGAAATTAGGGTTAGCTCCAATTATGGGGTTTAATGGCTCCCTATGGCTTTGTATGTAATGTATGGGTTTTTCTTTTACTCATGGAACATTTTAGGTTGATTGAATGATGGAGCCTCCTCCTTCGAACTTTCGGCCAAGACCATAAGTTAGGGTTTGGGTTGGGTTAAGTTTTCAACGATACTTGTTTATGGTTTACTAAGATGTATGTAGATGATTAAGCATGTTGTAAGAATTTTTATGTGACATAAAACCCTAGCTTCATGTATAATGTATCATGACTTTGTATGTTAGGTCATGTGCTATGTTTATTCATGAATGTTTAGACCATGTGCCATGAACCTAGGGAATATGTATCATGTATGAAAAGATCTATGCATGTTTACCTATGTACCATGATCATGCATGCCTTATGAATTAAGATGCTAATTATGTATGTGTGTCATGCTTTATGAATGATATGTATGTATGTGATGCTTTACGAATGATACGTATGTATGTCATGTTGTATGAATGGAATGATGAATGAAATAAAGTTCATGCCTTCGAGGCATAATGATGATATGGAATGTAAATGATGAATGAAATAAAGTTCATGCCTTCGAGGCATAATGATGATATGGAATAAAAATGATGAATGAAGATAACGTTCATGCCTTCAAGGCCTAACGATGATGTTAAGCAATTAAGAATGAATGATTATGCCATGTATGTTTTATGAATGAAGAAGCATGTGAAATTATTTTACGATATGAATGGGCTTGTACCGGACCAAAGTAAGGTCCACGGTTCTGGACTACCGATGAAGCTGTCCACGGTTCTGGACTACCGATGAAGCTGTCCACGGTTCTGGGACTACCGATGAAGCTGTCCACGGTTCCGGTCGAGATTAACTACCTCGTATTTACTTAGGGATTACCTAGATGTATGTTAGCGTAAAGCCGTCTTTTGGCCACCGTAAGGTGTGAAGAAAAAAAAGACGGGCGTTACAGCTTGGTATCAGAGCCAATTGCCATCTCACTACACACACATTAAGTCTTCTTTCTGGAGCTTCTAAGTAAGTACCTCTATAAATACCTTATGTTCTTTTATGACTCTAGAATATGCAAGTATGAATGATACCTTATGATAGCAAGTACTTCTAGGATATGTAATGTGAATGATACTTTACCTCATTTTAGGAAATTCAAATACATTAGCATTTGATATGCGGGTAGGAATATATATAAAAAAATTATTATTGTAACTATTAAAGTAAAGGAAACCGATTTTATCTTGTGTGCTTCTCTCTGTATATATTTGTGAATTGAAAAAAAAACTGGTTTTGTACTGGTTTTATCAGTTCTGTACTGACTGTGTTATTTTTTTTTCAATTCCAGATGTTGCATGAGATCGGCACCACGAGTCGTTACCATGGGCGGAGTCGTGAGCTGATGGAGCAAATAGAAGAGGTGGAGTATAGTTCGGTCCTTGGGATTCAAGGCAATATGGGAAAATTGGACCGACTATTTTGGAAACTCGAGCAGGAAGTGTTTCCAATCATGGATGACTATAGGATTGGAGCACTGCTTCGTTCATTGCCCAAGCGTGCGAGAGAAGTTGCTTATCAGATCTGGGGGCAGCATGAATGCCGGATCTCATATACGGAGCTATGTAAGCAGCTTCTTCGCCATGAGTTTCCGGAGGATCTGGGAGACTCGGAGGAAGATCCCGAGATGTACGAGGAGGATCTCGAGATGTTCGAGGAGGATCCCGAGATGTTCGAGAAAGATCCCGAGATGATCGAGGAGGATCCCGAGATGTTCGAGGAAGATCCCGAGATGATCGAGGAAGATCCCGAGATGCTCGAGGAGGACCCCGAGATGCTCGAGGAAGATCCGGAGATGTTCGAGGAGGACCCCGAGATACTCGAGGAAGATCCCGAGATGCCCGAGGAGGTTCCCGAGATAGAAGAAGATGATCCAATGGAAACGGTAGAAGATCCCGAGGCAGGCCAAGGGGAGATGAACGAGGGAGTGATAGTCACCGCCATGATATTTTTCATTATGGGCATGATGGCAGCCCACCTAGTTCATTGAGTTCGGATAGTTTTTGGTATATGAAATTATATGATCTAATAAATAAAGTTGTGTTAAAAATGGTAATCCGAGTCTTCAGAGTATTAAGCAGGAGATGCTAGAAGGAAAGGGCGATGGTTTTCATATCGCCAATGGGGGGTACTCTACCTCAGGGATCGCCTATGTATCCCGAATGATCCGGAGCTGCGGAGAGAAATATTAACAGAAGCTCACGGAACCCCTTATTCGATACATCCGGGATCCACCAAGATGTATCAAGACTTGAAGGAGAAATTCTGGTGGTCCGGTATGAAGAGAGATGTGGCTCAGCATGTTAGCACTTGCCTGACCTGCCAACGAGTGAAAGCAGAACACCAGCGACCCGGAGGAGTTCTGTAGCCACATCCAATTTCGGAATAGAAGTGGGAAGATATCTCTATGGATTTTATTTCAGGATTCCCCAGGACTACAAATGGATATGTTGCGATATGGGTAATTGTGGATAGGCTGACAAAGTCTGCTCACTTCCTCGCAATCAAGATGACTTATTCGATTGAGCAACTAGCCCAATTATATGCCAAGGAGATAATCAGACTTCATGGAGGTCCCAAGACTATCATCTCCAATAGGGATGGTCGTTTTACCTCACATTTTTGGGAGTGCGTCCAGAAGTCTCTCGGTACTAAATAACGATTCAGTACCTCTTTTCACCCTCTGACTGACGGGTAAACTGAATGAGTAAATCAAGTACTGGAAGACGTGTTGCGAGCTTGTGTCTTGGATTTCAAAGGGAGTTGGTGCCGTTACCTATGTTTAGCGGAATTCGCTTACAATAATAGCTACCAAGCTATGATCGGAATGACACCTTATGAAGCTTTGTACGGGAGGAGATGTAGGTCTCCGATCTGTTGGTACGAAAGTGGTGAAAAGAAGGAAATGGGGCTCACAACGGATCTTATCGATGACACCACCCGAGCTGTACAGAACATCCGACAACGAATAAAAGTTGCTCAGAGCCGGTAGAAGAGTTATGCGGATGTCCGGCGTAGACCACTAGAATTTAATGATGGAGATTTGGTGTTCCTCAAAGTGGCTCCTATGAAAGGGGTGACGAGATTTGGGAAGAAAGGAAAACTAAGTCCGCATTATGTGGGACCGTACCTGATCCTGAAAAGAGTCGGCCAGGTGGCATATGAGCTAGAGCTTCCTCAAGAGATGTCAGCTATCCATAACGTGTTCCATGTGTCAATGCTCAAGAAGTGTATTCCAAACAGAGAACGAGTGATCGAGGCGCAGACAGTACAAATTCAGGGGAACCTAAGTTATTAAAGCTGACCTATCCAGATCTTGGATCGGGAAGTCAAAAAACTACGGAACAAGGAGGTACCCTTAGTCAAGGTCCTATGGCAAAGTCAACGGTTCGAGGAAGCTACCTGGGAACGTGAGGACGAGATGAGACGCAAGTACTCGGAGTTATTCTAAGTTCGAGGACGAACTTTCACGAGGTATGGTGGATTGTAACGACCCGGAAAATTTTCTCAATATTTTCTTTAAAATATTGATGATGTCTAGATAGTTTTCGAGGAACATAGAAATACTAGTATGAACTATAGCCTAATTATCCATGATTTTCCCATATAAATTGAGAAGCTAAGTACTAAGGGGCCTTACATGGGCTTTTCTAGTACCATGGTTATTAGTGGGTTCTGAGTAAAATTTAATATAAATAGAAATGGGTTTTAATTAGGAATATTAACATGATTATGGGTGGGTCTTAGGGGGAAATTTTGAAAATAATAAAAAAATAAAATAAAAATAAAGTACATGCACCATGGATTGAACCTTGGACCTAGTATCCTACCATGAATGTACTAACCAATTCACCTAGCAAGGGAGTGCTAGTGGAAATGGGAAGGGATTTTAGTTGAGGCTAAAGGAAGTGAAGAGTCATTGCACCATGTATCTTCATTTGCCTCCCTCATCTATTATATAAGTGGGGGAAAAGGAAGAGACAACGTAACACTTAAGTTAATTGCCTTCTTCCTCCACCAATGCTTCTTCTCTTCGTCCTTCTCCTCCTAGCCGAAACCTACAAGGTGGGTTTTCCTTTGGAAAAGTTTCACAAGGAGACCTCTTCTTCAAGATCTAAGGGCTTTCTACAAGGCTACAAGGGATAGGGGTAGTCTAAGGTGAAGGAAATTTCTTTAAGCTTCTCTATTCAAGGTGATAATCAAGATAACCCAAGGTAAGACCCCCTCACCTGTGCTATAATGGTTTTCAAGTTGTTTTCATGATATAAGAATTTGTTTGGACTATATGTGAGGAAAACTATGGCTAGGGCTTTTTAAGGGTTTCGGCCAAGGTAAGATCTAGGGCTTAGGATGATGTTAAAGCTTCACTAATATTTCCCAATGTTTTTCCATGATGAATAAAGTATGAATGATATGTTATATGAATTTTCCAAGGATTTGTGACTCCCAAAAGTTTCGGCCACCACCCCTATACCATGATGAGAATTTGATCTAACCCTTCAAGCATGTTTATATGGTTCCTCTATGACCTAATGGATATTATGTGTGGGTTATATGAATTTTTCCTATGGATTTATGGCCTTTAGGGTTTCGGCCAAGAACTTTTCTAGGGCAAGGAAATTAGGGTTAGCTCTAATTATGGGGTTTAATGGCTCCCTATGGCTTTGTATGTAATGTATGGGTTTTTCTTTTACTCATGGAACCTTTTAGGTTGATTTAATGATGGAGCCTCCTCCTTGGAACTTTTGGCCAAGACCATAAGTTAGGGTTTGGGTTGGGTTAAGTTTTCAAAGATACTTGTTTATGGTTTACTAGGATGTATGTAGATGATTAAGCATATTGTATGAATTTTTATGTGACCTAAAACCCTAGCTTCATGTATGATGTATCATGACTTTGTATGTTAGGTCATGTGCTATGTTTATTCATGAATGTTTAGACCATGTGTCATGAACCTAGGGAATATGTATCATGTATGAAAAGATCTATGCATGTTTACCTATGTACCATGATCATGCATGCCTTACGAATTAAGATGCTAATTATGTATGTGTGTCATGCTTTATGAATGATATGTACGTATGCCATGCTTTACGAATGATACATATGTATGTCATGTTGTATGAATGAAATAAAGTTCATGCCTTCGAGGCATAATGATGATATGGAATGTAAATGACGAATGAAATAAAATTCATGCCTTCGAGGCATAATGATGATATGGAATGAAAATGATGAATGAAGATAAGGTTCATGCCTTCAAGGCCTAACGATGATGTTAAGCAATTAAGAATGAATGATTATGCCATGTATGTTTTATGAATGAAGAAGCATGTGAAATTATTTTATTTTATGAATGGGCTTATACTGGACCTAAGTAAGGTCAACGGTTCTGGACTACCGATGAAGCTATCCATGGTTTTGGATTACCGATGAAGCTGTCCACTGTTCTGGACTACCGATGAAGCTGTCCACGATTCTGGGACTACCGATGAAGTTGTCCTTACCCTAGTAGGTCGAGATTAGCTATCTCGTATTTACTTAGGGATGCGCGCATATGATGTATGAATGTGGTACAAGCCAGGGCCCCATGATGTGATGATTATGTTTAAGTATTTATAAGTATGTTTTTCAAATAAGCATCCATATGTTATGTGCATTTGACTCATGCATCCATCCATGTTATGCATCCATGTTATTGAATGCCTATTATGTTTATGGTTTTACTATGAATGTTTATGGTTTAGGCTAAGAATTATGCCATGCTAAATGGTCAATTATGTTTATGTTTTATGATTAAGAACCATGTTTGTTATGTTCTTGTTTATCATTAAGAACCATGTTTATTATGTTCGTGTGTATGATTAAGAACCATGTTCGTTATGTTCATGTTTATGATTAAGAATCATGTTTATTATGTTCATGTCTTATGATTAAGAACCATGTTTATTAGGTTCGTGTTTATGATTAAGAACCATGTTTATCAGGTTTCTGGTTATGAGTTGGAATTATGTTTATTATGTGAATGGTTTATGATTAAGAACCGTGACCTGTCGAATGATTATTATGTTTACACTTTATGTTAAGAATCATGTTATGATAAAGTTTCGTATGTTTATATTTTATGTGACGTATGACTTTAGTGAGTAGGGAAGAGTCTTACTAAGCCTATGTGCTTATAGTTTTATTATCCTATACCGCAGATCAAGCAAGAGGATGTTAAGGGAAGCAGCAGGAGAGGCAAGAGTATGTGTGTGGTAGTGACATGGCAAGGAAAAAGACTCCCATATTTATATTTTATCCCATGGCTTATGTTTGGCACTGTTTGCTTAAGTTACATGCTATACTTATGATAGTTAGGTTTGAGAACCACCGACTACCTATGTTGCTTAAGGCTTCTTTATGTGATTTTTATATCATGATGTTATGGATGATGTTAATGTGCTAATATGTTTAGGAATGATAGGTAGAAAGCATGTTCACAAGATACAAATGTTAGGTGCATGTATAAAGTTTTAATTATTCCGCTGCATTATGATGTTCATGTGCCTAGATGTATGTTAGCGTAACGCCGTCTTTTGGCCACCGTAAGGTGTGAAGAAAAAAAAAGACGGGCGTTACATTACATTCTGGCATCGATGTCGAATGTGCTGCAACATCAGCATCAGGCCATGCCCACTGCCAGTGACATGATGTTGAACCTCAAAGACCTCTTCGGGAACCAAGGTCGAGCTGCTAGGAAAAGTGCGATGAAGAGTCTGATGTCAACCACTATGGTTGAAGTGTAACGCCCGCCCTTCCCGCCCTACGATGTAGGCGAAAGGCGGCGCTACACGAACATACATATACACATATTGAGATCTTAAAGCAGCGAAATAATTTAAAACTTCATACATATGCGTTTAAACCATGCAATTAAAACTTGAATCATGTTGACATATCTTAGCTATCATTCTTAAACATGATTACTTGGTAAACTTAGTATTGTCGGAACATAAGTCATATCATGTGAGACATAACATGCTTGCATTAAACATAACTTATCCTACATTCAAGCTTAAAGCCAACATATTGTTCTAAACGAACACATCATGGTATAGCATGTTAACATCCTAATTTGGAAATGATATGCATAGCAATAAAGCACGATATAGAAATCAACATAAGTTGTTCATAAGCAACATAAGTAATAAAATTTTCCTAGTAAGTTGTTCGTTAGGAAAACCATCATAAAGTATAGCATGAAACTAAAAATGACAATCCAAAACATAAGACATATGACAATTATGAGTAATAGGATCTTTTTCTTTTTCTTTTGCCATGTCACTGCCACACACACACACTTGCCCCTCCAGCTGCTTGCCTTAGCTTAGTATCCTCTTGCTTGATCTGCGGTATAAGAAAATAAAACTTATAAGCACATAGGCTTAGTAAGACCCTTTCCTACTCACTAAAACCATTCGTCACGTATCATGGAAAGGGCATAACATAAAGAGTGTAGCATAAAACAAAAGCATATCATGAGAAGGTATTCATAAAGCATTTGACATGAGGAGGCATATAGATGTACATGAAAACACATAATCATATAGAAGTGCTTAACATATAATGAAAGTGCATAGAGCTCATGGCATAAGAAGTACTTGACATAAAATATAAGCACATAAAATACTTAATATAGAGAAGTTCTTGACATAGAACATAAGCATATAAAATACTTGACATGGAATAGATGCATAACATGAATGAATGCATGAGTTAAATGCACATAACATAAGGATGCTTATTTGAAAATCATAATTATAAGTACTTAAATATAAATCTCAACATTAAGGGGGGGCCCGGCTTGTACCACATACATACATCCATCATTTGCGTGCATCCCTAAGTAAATGCGAGGTAGCTAGTCTCGACCTACTAGGGTACTAGGTTACCTTCAACCTAGGGACAGCTACGGTAGTTCAGAATCGAGGCTTTACAAGGAGCCCATTCCTGTTAGACAGCTATGCTAGTCCCAGAACCGAGGACAGCTATGGTAGTCCCAAAACCAAGGCTTTCTAAGGAGCCCATCCCTTGGACCTTACTTGGGTTTGGTATAAGCCCATCCATAAAGTAAAATAGCTTCACATGCTTCTTTTTACATCATAAGAAATGCTCTTGGCATGTCATCATTTATAGAACTTACATAGCATAATTAAAGACATAAACATGATCTTAATACATGAAGCATGATATAAAGCATACTTAGCATTTCATCATTCATAGTTGATGCATAACATCATTATGCCTTAAAGGCACAAACATAGACTTGATTCATAAGGTATGTCATGCACACATCATGTAACGCCCCAAAATTTCCCATATGAAATATTATGAAATTCATGAAATATTAATATGGTATATTATGAAATATTATCATGAAATATTATGAAATATTATGAATTCATGAAATATTATTATTATTATGAAATTTCATGATGGGCTTGGCTTAATGGGCTTTGATATGGATTAGTGCAAAAGAAGATGTAGAAAAGAAACCTTGAACCTCCTACTTGCACTCACCATGTCATAACCAATGAACCAAGCAATGTTTCTTGTAGAGAGAATAAGAAACATTCTTGTTGAATCGAGGGAAGCGAAGAGACATGTCTCTTCATGAGAAAAGTATAAATAAGGGAAAGGGAAGTTGGAATAACTTCCTCTTCTTCTTCTTCTTCCTCCCTCTCATCACCGAAATCCCCTTCTTCTTCTTCCCTTTCATTTTCGAAAAAAAAAGTGAACCCTAGGGTTTTAACCCTAGGGAATTGGAAGGAGAAAGGAAACCATTGAAGGTTCTTTCCCTCTACTAGGGCCAAGGTTGCAAAAGAAGGCTAACAAGGAAACTCTCATTTTCTTCTTCTTCAAGGGTACCTTAAGATCTTAAGAGAAGAAGAAATTCAAGCGAAAGGATGTAAGTATCCCCTCGCTTGCGGTGTAATTGTTAAGGTGTGATTGCCATGCTCTTATTGGTTTCGAAAATGGGTGTTTTTCCTTTTGTAAGTTTCGGCCAACACCTTTAAGGGAAGCCTTGGTTCTTTCCTTGATCATGAGAAGACCTTGAGACTTAGGGTATACATGTAGGTGGATTTTTCTTCATGATGTTAAGTACAAAAACTAGGGTTTTCACCCTTGGTAGGTTTCGGCCAAGGTAAGGGGTTTAAGGGTTTAAGAGTTGAATTTCTCTAGAATGTATTTTATGATTAGTGTAATATATGATGGTGTAGACAATGGGTTTGTATAAATGTTTGGCTACAAAAAAATCCAACTTCTTCCCTACCCTACAAGTTTCGGCCAACCCTAGAGGGATTAGGGTTTAGGGTTGCTTTGGGATTACTTCTTGTTACATGTGTAGACCCCTTGGAACCTAGGGTATATGTGTATGTTGTATCCTTCAAAATGTGGTGAACAAAACCTAAGGTTTTGTCCTTGTAAGGGTTTCGGCCCAAAGCATGGAAGTAGGGTTAAGGAGGGTTGAATTATCCTAGAATATATTCATGCTTAGTGTATGGAATGATATTGTATACAAGGTGTTTGTATAATTGCTTGTGTGAATGATCAATGCAAAAGACCGAATTTTTCCCCACTCTATGATATTCGGCCAACCCCTTAAGATTAGGGTTTGTGAAGGTCAAACTACCCTATGAGATATGTGTATGTTTGGGGATGATTATATGTATATGCATGTGGTGTTAAATGGAATGGTTGATTTGAAACCTTGATTGTTAGCATGCTATGATATGTTTATGCATGAGGTGTTTAAATGAGATGTCTGATTGAAATCTTAATTGTTAGCATGCTACCACTTCCTATGATATGAGTATGATCTATGTGACCAAATCTTGTCAGATCCAAAGTATGTTAAGTGGTTGAATTATGATGTATATATGAGCATGTCTTATAGCCCATGGGGCACACTTATGAAATTGCATGTGATATGTTAAAATGCTTGAACGGATACTCTACTAAGTATGGGATCAAGAGCACCCCTTATGTTGTGTGATGTGTCCCTACGGGATCATGAGCACCCTTGAAGAGTGGTGTGTCCTGTAAGAAGTGATTTGGAGTACTCCTTAGCATATATGTAAAAGCATGATAAGTATTTTACTTTTGAAGTTGTGTACCCGACTCGTAAGGGGGTCGTTAAACAAATCCGAGGTGCATGTTAACGTAAGGTCATGGATCCGGTAGGACGGAAGGGTCCTGCTCTAATTAATTGGTGGCTCACTACCCCAATTCATTAGGGAACGCGCAATAGTTCCGCGCGATAGTTGGTACACAACAGTGCCCAATATGATATGGATGTATTTTTAAGTAATACCATTATGGAACTGTTTTGAAAAACATTTATTGCATGTGATAGGTATGCTTAAAATTCTATATGCTGCATGTTTAGAAACTTGATGTTTAGTATGCTATGATGAACTCATGCTTATGTCTTGTTATGTACCCATGTTGTATGCTTTCGTATGGATTTTGCGAGTAGGACCGGATCCTTACTAAGCTTTTATGCTTACTAGTTATGTGTTGTCTTATGCTGCAGATTAAGGTAAGGAACACATGAACTAAAGGAAGAGGCAGGAAGACTGAAGATGTGTGGGGTGGTGGCTCGGGAAAGAAAGACTTCTATATCTACATATTTATGTTTATGTTTATGTTCCCTTGACAATAAGTGTTAGTGATTAGGATTGACATGGCATGATAGTGTTTACCTTGGAGGTCTCTTATACTTGATTATGTTATGAGTTACATTACTAGTGATATTATCATGTTATAGAATGACTTTGATAGTTAAACAAGCATGCTCAGTTCTTAGCCCTTGCATTGTTGTTTTAATGCTATGCTAGAAGATAGAAAAAAAAAATAAGTATGATTGATTATTACGTAACCCCGCCCCGAGAGTAGATATAAGGGCGGGCATTACAGGTTGGTATCAGAGCAGATTTCCCCTCCACCACACACACATCAAGCTTCATCCTGCCGCTTCCAAGTAAGAGATCCTAACCTCACTTTACTTTATTTCATGTACAGTAATGATATATGTAAAGGTGATTTATGCTTACATAACTAATGAAAGTAGTATTACTTCTCACATTAGTTTATTTATCACCTGTATGATAGATAATGACAAGTAATTGTAAGATATGTGAACATGAACGATACTTCCTCTTATAGATATACATATTCATTAATAATTTATAATATGGGGTAAGAGGGTGGTTACATATTGTAATCACTAGGGCATGGATTTCTTGAACAAATATGGCGCCTCTATCGAGTGCCGTAAACGAAAGGTTATCTTCCGACCTTAGGAGGGAATTCTATTTGAATTTATCGGAGAGCCGAAGAAGAGGACAAGAAAATTCTTGTCGGCTCTGAAAGCAAGAAAGATGTTAGAAAAGGGATGCTCTGGATTTCTAGCTCATGTGGTTGATACCAGTCCTACAGAGGGCCCGAAGCTAGAAGACGTCAAAGTCGTATGCAATTACCCATAGGTATTTCCCAATGACTTACCAGGGTTAGCACCTGAAAGAGATATAGAATTTGTAATCGAGTTGGTTCCTGGTACTAACCCCATTTCTAAGGCACCGTACCGTATGGCACCGATGGAACTAAAGGAATTACAAGGGAAGTTACAAGAGCTTCTTGACAAGGGACTCATCCGCCCTAGTCATTCCCCCCTGGGGAGCTCCCGTACTGTTCGTGAAAAAGAAGGATGGGTCGATGCGAATGTGTATCGACTATCGGGCGCTGAACAACGTGACTATCAAGAACAGGTACCCTCTACCCAGGATAGATGACCTATTCGATCAATTGAAGGGAGCCATGGTTTTCTCTAAAATTGACCTGAGGTCGTGGTATCACCGAGTCAAGGTAAAAAATGAGGATATACCGAAGACGGCTTTTCGAACCAGATACGGACATTATGAGTTCGTAGTTATGTCATTTGGAGTTACCAATGCGCCAGCTATGTTTATGGATTTAATGAATCGGGTATTCTCGGCATTTCTTGACAGATTTGTGATCGTCTTTATCGATGATATCCTTATATATTCGAGAACTCCCGAAGAACATGTTGGGCACCTGAGTATAGTACTACAGATTCTTCGGAAGGAACAACTGTATGCTAAATTTTCCAAATGCGAGTTCTGGCTCGATCAAGTATCATTCTTGGGACATGTTATCTCCAAGGAAGGAGTAATGGTGGACCCAATTAAAATTGAAGCTATGAGTAACTGGACTAGACCCAAGAATGCCAGTGAAATCAGAAGTTTCCTCGGCTAGCAGGCTATTACAGAAAATTCGTAGAGAATTCTCTCGGATTGCAGCCCCTATGACAGCTCTTACAAAGAATGACAAGAAATATGTATGGACCGAGGAATGTGAGAAGAGCTTTACTGAACTGAAAAGGAGGCTGACTAGCGCTCCAATATCGACTCTTCCGAGAGCGATATGGGTTTCGATATGTACAGCGACGCATCCAAACTTGGACTCGGAGCTGTGCTTATGCAAAATGGGAAGGTAATTGCCTATGCCTCTAGGCAACTGAAGGAACATGAAAGAAATTACCCTACCCATGACTTAGAGTTAGCAGCGATGGTCTTTGCACTGAAAATATGGAGGCACTATCTATATGGAACTCAGTGTAAAGTTTATACAGATCACCAGAGTCTGCGGTATTTCTTCACCCAAAAGATCTGAATATGAGACAGCGCAGATGGCTCGAATTGGTCAAGGATTATGATTGTGAGATCCTGTACCATCCGGGAAAAGCCAACAAGGTAGCAGATGCTCTCAGTAGAAAATCATGTGCTGCTTTGATGTCTTTATCAGCTTTGTCACAACCCTTAGGGGAAGAAATTATGAATTACGGGATTGAAATCATATCAGGACAGTTGTCCACCCTGATGATTGCGCCGACATTGTTCGGCGATATTCTGGAAAAGCAGAATCAGGATCCGAGTCTTCAGAGAATCAAGCAAGAGGTTCTCGAAGGCAAGGACGATGGATTTCGGATTTCAGACAGCGGAGTCTTATATCTCCGGGATCGATTATGTATTCCCGACGACTCCGACTTACGGACAAGAATCCTAGAGGAAGCTCACGGAACACCTTATGCGATGCATCCTGGGTCTACCAAGATGTATCAAGATCTGAAGAGCAAATTTTGGTGGTTCGGTATGAAGCGGAATGTAGCTCACTATGTCAGTATGTGTTTGACCTGCCAGAGGGTCAAAGCAAAACACCAGAGGCCTGGAGGAGTTTTGCAACCCCTGTCTATCCCCGAGTGGAAATGGGAAGACATCTCCATGGATTTCATCTCTGGGCTACCTAGAACGACGAATGGATATGATGGTATATGGGTTATAGTGGACAGACTCACCAAGTCTGCCCATTTTCTGGCTATTAAAATGACCTACTCAGTGGAGCAGTTGGCTCAACTGTACGTCAAGGAAATTATCGACTGCACGGGGTTCCCAAGACCATTATCTCTGATGAGATGGTCGATTTACTTCAGATTTTTGGGGACACGTGCAGAAGGCTCTTGGCACGAAGCTGAAATTTAGTACTGCCTTTCACCCCCAGACTGACGGGCAGACTGAAAGAGTAAACCAAATATTAGAGGACATGTTGCGAGCTTGTGCCTTGGATTTCAAAGGAAGCTGGTGTCGATACCTGAGCCTGGCAGAGTTTGCTTATAACAACAGTTATCAGGCTACTATCGGGATGGCACCGTACGAAGCACTATACGGAAGGAAATGCAGATCTCCTATATGCTGGCTTGAGAGTGGTGAAAAGAAGGAGATGGGACTCCAGACTAATATTATAGATGAAACCACTCAGGCTATAAAGAATATTCGCCAGAGAATAGAGACTGCTCAGAGTCGGCAGAAAAGCTACGCTGACAAGCGACGCAGACCATTAGAGTTTGAGGTTGGGGATTCAGTATTCCTGAAAGTGGCCCCTATGAAAGGGGTGATGAGATTCGGAAAGAAAGGGAAGCTGAGTCCGAGATATGTGGGACCGTATCAAATTCTGAGACGGGTAGGCAAAGTGGCCTACGAACTGGGGTTACCGCCAGAAATGTCGGCTATCCACAATGTCTTCCACGTATCAATGCTCAGGAAATGTACCTCTGATGTGAATCAGATGATAGAGCCCCAGCCAGTACAAGATCAAGAGAACTTAAGTTCCGAACGCCGACCTATACAGATCTTAGATCGGGAAGTCAAAAAGCTAAGGAACAAGGAAGTACCCTTAGTAAAGGTTCTGTGGCGGAATGAACAATTCGAAGAGGCCACATGGGAACGAGAGGAGGCAATACGATTAAAGTATCCGGAATTATTTTAAAGTTCGGGACGAACTTTTTATAAGGTATGGAGGATTGTAACACCCCAAAATTTCCCATATGAAATATTATGAAATATTATGAAATTCATGAAATATTAATATGGTATATTATGAAATATTATCATGAAATATTATGAAATATTATGAATTCATGAAATATTATTATTATTATGAAATTTCATGATGGCTTGGCTTAATGGGCTTTGATATGGATTAGTGCAAATGGTGATAAAAAGAAGAGTGGAAAGAGGAGCAAGGATTGAACCTTGAACCTCCTCGTTGCACTCACCATGTCATAACCAATGAACCAAGCAATGTTTCTTGTAGAGAGAATAAGAAACATTCTTGTTGAATCGAGGGAAGCGAAGAGACATGTCTCTTCATGAGAAAAGTATAAATAAGGGAAAGGGAAGTTGGAATAACTTCCTCTTCTTCTTCTTCTTCCTCCCTCTCATCACTGAAATCCCCTTCTTCTTCTTCCCTTTCATTTTCGAAAAAAAAAGTGAACCCTAGGGTTTTAACCCTAGGGAATTGGAAGGAGAAAGGAAACCATTGAAGGTTCTTGCCCTCTACTAGGGCCAAGGTTGCTAAAGAAGGCTAACAAGGAAACTCTCATTTTCTTCTTCTTCAAGGGTACCTTAAGATCTTAAGAGAAGAAGAAATTCAAGCGAAAGGATGTAAGTATCCCCTCGCCTGCAGTGTAATTGTTAAGGTGTGATTGCCATGCTCTTATTGGTTTCGAAAATGGGTGTTTTTCCTTTTGTAAGTTTCGGCCAACACCTTTAAGGGAAGCCTTGGTTCTTTCCTTGATCATGAGAAGACCTTGAGACTTAGGGTATACATGTAGGTGGATTTTTCTTCATGATGTTAAGTACAAAAACTAGGGTTTTCACCCTTGGTAGGTTTCGGCCAAGGTAAGGGGTTTAAGGGTTTAAGAGTTGAATTTCTCTAGGATGTATTTTATGATTAGTGTAATATATGATGGTGTAGACAATGGGTTTGTATAAATGTTTGGCTACAAAAAAATCCAACTTCTTCCCTACCCTACAAGTTTCGGCCAACCCTAGAGGGATTAGGGTTTAGGGTTGCTTTGGGGTTACTTCTTGTTACATGTGTAGACCCCTTGGAACCTAGGGTATATGTGTATGTTGTATCCTTCAAAATGTGGTGAACAAAACCTAAGGTTTTGTCCTTGTAAGGGTTTCGGCCCAAAGCATGGAAGTAGGGTTAAGGAGGGTTGAATTATCCTAGAATATATTCATGCTTAGTGTATGGTATGATATTGTATACAAGGTGTTTGTATAATTGCTTGTGTGAATGATCAATGCAAAAGCCCTAATTTTTCCCCACTCTATGATATTCGGCCAACCCCTTAAGATTAGGGTTTGTGAAGGTCAAACTACCCTATGAGATATGTGTATGTTTGGGGATGATTATATGTATATGCATGTGGTGTTAAATGGAATGGTTGATTTGAAACCTTGATTGTTAGCATGCTATGATATGTTTATGCATGAGGTGTTTAAATGAGATGTCTGATTGAAATCTTAATTGTTAGCATGCTACCACTTCCTATGATATGAGTATGATCTATGTGACCAAATCTTGTCAGATCTAAAGTATGTTAAGTGGTTGAATTATGATGTATATATGAGCATGTCTTATAGCCCATGGGGCACACTTATGAAATTGCATGTGATATGTTAAAATGCTTGAACGGATACTCTACTAAGTATGGGATCAAGAGCACCCCTTATGTTGTGTGGTGTGTCCCTACGGGATCATGAGCACCCTTGAAGAGTGGTGTGTCCTGTAAGAAGTGATTTGGAGTACTCCTTAGCATATATGTAAAAGCATGATAAGTATTTTACTTTTGAAGTTGTGTACCCGACTCGTAAGGGGGTCGTTAAACAAATCCGGGGTGCATGTTAACGTAAGGTCATGGCTCCGGTAGGACGGAAGGGTCCTGCTCTAATTAATTGGTGGCTCGCTACCCCAATTCATTAGGGAACGCGCAATAGTTCCGCGCGATAGTTGGTACTCAACAGGGCCCAATATGATATGGATGTATTTTTAAGTAATACCATTATGGAACTGTTTTGAAAAACATTTATTGCATGTGATAGGTATGCTTAAAATTCTATATGCTGCATGCTTAGAAACTTGATGTTTAGTATGCTATGATGAACTCATGCTTATGTCTTGTTATGTACCCATGCTGTATGCTTTCGTATGGATTTTGCGAGTAGGACCGGATCCTTACTAAGCTTTTATGCTTACTAGTTATGTGTTGTCTTATGCTGCAGATAAAGGTAAGGAACACATGAACTAAAGGAAGAGGCAGGAAGGCTGAAAATGTGTGAGGTGGTGGCTCGGGAAAGAAAGACTTCTATATCTACATATTTATGTTTATGTTTATGTTCCCTTGACAATAAGTGTTAGTGATTAGGATTGACATGGCATGATAGTGTTTATACCTTGGAGGTCTCTTATACTTGATTATGTTATGAGTTACATTACTAGTGATATTATCATGTTATAGAATGACTTTGATAGTTAAACAAGCATGCTCAGTTCTTAGCCCTTGCATTGTTGATTTAATGCTATGCTAGAAGATAGAAAAAAAATAAGTATGATTGATTATTACGT
>JAGFNQ010000162.1:223068-263485 GCA_024364735.1 Boesenbergia rotunda
TCATAAACCAATGAACCAAGCAATGTTTCTTGTAGAGAGAATAAGAAACATTCTTGTTGAATCGAGGGAAGCGAAGAGACATGTCTCTTCATGAGAAAAGTATAAATAAGGGAAAGGGAAGTTGGAATAACTTCCTCTTCTTCTTCTTCTTCCTCCCTCTCATCACCGAAATCCCCTTCTTCTTCTTCCCTTTCATTTTCAAAAAAAGAAAGTGAACCCTAGGGTTTTAACCCTAGGGAATTGGAAGGAGAAAGGAAACCATTGAAGGTTCTTGCCCTCTACTAGGGCCAAGGTTGCTAAAGAAGGCTAACAAGGAAACTCTCATTTTCTTCTTCTTCAAGGGTACCTTAAGATCTTAAGAGAAGAAGAAATTCAAGCGAAAGGATGTAAGTATCCCCTCGCCTGCGGTGTAATTGTTAAGGTGTGATTGCCATGCTCTTATTGGTTTCGAAAATGGGTGTTTTTCCTTTTGTAAGTTTCGACCAACACCTTTAAGGGAAGCCTTGGTTCTTTCCTTGATCATGAGAAGACCTTGAGACTTAGGGTATACATGTAGGTGGATTTTTTCTTCATGATGTTAAGTACAAAAACTAGGGTTTTCACCCTTGGTAGGTTTCGGCCAAGGTAAGGGGTTTAAGGGTTTAAGAGTTGAATTTCTCTAGGATGTATTTTATGATTAGTGTAATATATGATGGTGTAGACAATGGGTTTGTATAAATGTTTGGCTACAAAAAAATCCAACTTCTTCCCTACCCTACAAGTTTCGGCCAACCCTAGAGGGATTAGGGTTAGGGTTGCTTTGGGGTTACTTCTTGTTACATGTGTAGACCCCTTGGAACCTAGGGTATATGTGTATGTTGTATCCTTCAAAATGTGGTGAACAAAACCTAAGGTTTTGTCCTTGTAAGGGTTTCGGCCGAAAGCATGGAAGTAGGGTTAAGGAGGGTTGAATTATCCTAGAATATATTCATGCTTAGTGTATGGTATGATATTGTATACAAGGTGTTTGTAATAATTGCTTGTGTGAATGATCAATGCAAAAGCCCTAATTTTTCCCCCACTCTATGATATTCGGCCAACCCCTTAAGATTAGGGTTTTGTGAAGGTCAAACTACCCTATGAGATATGTGTATGTTTGGGGATGATTATATGTATATGCATGTGGTGTTAAATGGAATGGTTGATTTGAAACCTTGATTGTTAGCATGCTATGATATGTTTATGCAAGAGGTGTTTAAATGAGATGTCTGATTGAAATCTTAATTGTTAGCATGCTACCACTTCCTATGATATGAGTATGATCTATGTGACCAAATCTTGTCAGATCTAAAGTATGTTAAGTGGTTGAATTATGATGTATATATGAGCATGTCTTATAGCCCATGAGGCACACTTATGAAATTGCATGTGATATGTTAAAATGCTTGAACGGATACTCTACTAAGTATGGGATCAAGAGCACCCCTTATGTTGTGTGGTGTGTCCCTACGGGATCATGAGCACCCTTGAAGAGTGGTGTGTCCTGTAAGAAGTGATTTGGAGTACTCCTTAGCATATATGTAAAAGCATGATAAGTATTTTACTTTTGAAGTTGTGTACCCGACTCGTAAGGGGGTCGTTAAACAAATCCAGGGTGCATGTTAACGTAAGGTCATGGCTCCGGTAGGACGGAAGGGTCCTGCTCTAATTAATTGGTGGCTCGCTACCCCAATTCATTAGGGAACGCGCAATAGTTCCGCGCGATAGTTGGTACACAACAGGACCCAATATGATATGGATGTATTTTTAAGTAATACTATTATGGAACTGTTTTGAAAAACATTTATTGCATGTGATAGGTATGCTTAAAATTCTATATGCTGCATGCTTAGAAACTTGATGTTTAGTATGCTATGATGAACTCATGCTTATGTCTTGTTATGTACCCATGCTGTATGCTTTCGTATGGATTTTGCGAGTAGGACCGGATCCTTACTAAGCTTTTATGCTTACTAGTTATGTGTTGTCTTATGCTGCAGATAAAGGTAAGGAACACATGAATTAAAGGAAGAGGCAGGAAGGCTGAAGATGTGTGGGGTGGTGGCTCGGGAAAGAAAGACTTCTATATCTACATATTTATGTTTATGTTTATGTTTATGTTCCCTTGACAATAAGTGTTAGTGATTAGGATTGACATGGCATGATAGTGTTTACCTTGGAGGTCTCTTATACTTGATTATGTTATGAGTTACATTACTAGTGATATTATCATGTTATAGAATGACTTTGATAGTTAAACAAGCATGCTCAGTTCTTAGCCCTTGCATTGTTGTTTTAATGCTATGCTAGAAGATAGAAAAAAAAAATAAGTATGATTGATTATTACGTAACCCCGCCCCGAGAGTAGATATAAGGGTGGGCGTTACATTAGATTCTTGTTCAAGAATCAATTTTAGTCATAAGGACCTGTCCAAGTTAGACAAAATCCATCAAAGATCATTTGGTGATTTCAGAAATTCTGAAACTAAACATTTCAGGTCGTATCAGGAACCCTGATCGGTCACCGGACCGATCAGGCATCGGGCTGATCGGTCCCCTGACCGATCTGACCCCTTTCTGTGGTGTTCGGTCCACAGACCGATCTGCGAGGCAAGCCGTAATCTCTCAAAATCTGACTAAGTGTCTGAGCTAGCCTGGATCGGTCTCCAGACCGATCTGGCACCCTGTGGGGATCGGTCCACAGACCGATCAGGGAGCTCAGAATTTTCTCCCCGGAACCTACTGATCGGATCCTGATCGGTCACCCGATCAATCAGGATCGCGTCTGATCAGTCACCCGACCGATCAGGACCATTCCAGTCCGATCAGGATGTATCCTGATCGGTCTGGACGCGATCTGATCGAACGGTGATCCGATCAACCACATTAAATTTTGGTTGGTGGACCGATCCACCAACCGATTAACTCTCTTCAAACCTTTGTTTTCCCGAACCCTAGCGCCGAAACCATCCCGTCTGTGCAACCTTGTGTGAATAAGAGAGTTTCTGCGTCTCCCTTCCTCGCGCGTGTGCGAAGCAGAGATTTCTACTGGTATTTTTCGGGCGAGATCTCCTCTTCCTCTCTGCGTCCGAGAGTCCTCAGTGATCTCAATCGTGAGAAACCGACTTCTTCCTCCCTCGCTCAAACGCTTCAATGGCACCAAAGTAAGTGTTTGGCTTCATCTTTCGTTTTCAAAAAGATCATGAAATATATATTTGTGAAGCTAACTGAATTCTGTTTTTGCCTTTGCCGTGACCCTCTTCCTCATTTCTTGATCAAAACATTTTATATCTACCTTTTGATTGGGTCTCATCTGATGATCAACTCCTGTATGATTCAATCTATGTCCATCTTACTATATTAATTGACCTACTTAGAAAATCATCTAAAGGAAAAGAGAGCGTGGAGGGAAATTCGAGGGGGAAGACTCCTTCCTCCTCTTCCAGAAGGCCACAGCCTTCCTCTAGCTCCAGGTTCCCAAATGCGGCCTGTGAGCAGGCCTTTCAAGCTAGGACATTCAAACTTTTACCCTGCAGATCCATTGACATTCCTTTCCTAACGGAATTCTGCCCTTCTGTGATGGAGATTATTACTTATTACAATCTGGGGTTTCTTCTTTCTTTGGAAAGAACCATAAATTACGACCTCGTCTCCGAATTTTACAACAACCTACAACCAAGCTCTAAAGGGGGATTCGAGTTCACCATTCGAGTCGGGAAGATGAACCTTGAATTTTCATATGAGATTTTGGCTGAGTACTTGGGTGGTCGACGATCACCGAATCTTTATTCACTTTATCCTGACCTTCCTAATCCTTTGCTAGCACCCTTTGCAGGCGTTACCCCTGATTCCATTCATCAGTATTTCTTTGGTTATCCGCGTCCAGACGGTCTTGATGAGCTTGGACCTGACTTTCCTACATTTGCTGCATTGCATCTGTCTCCCACTAGTTATATACTATTCAAGATCATTACCAATTGTATTCTTCCAATCACCTCAAAACCCTTAGCTGAGATCCGACCATATCACTGCTTGATGCTCTACGGCATGCACAGCCGTTCAGATTTCGATATTATGGAGAGCATCTTCCAGTCCATTTTGTCTTATCGTGAGGAGGTTCATTCGGGCTTCCGCTCTTTCGATTCCCGACTGACCAGGATCAAGACCGACCTCTCAGGGACCCGCACACTCCAGCAGACATGGTATGATGAGTGGCGCAGCCACACATTTCCTGGAGGTGCAGCTCCTTCGAGTACTGCACCAGGGCCTCTGGCCCCGACTGATTCTTGATGGTATGACGACCTTATGCACGATGACGACCCTCCTGCTGATTCTTGATTTCGGATACCTGCTGTTTCGCCTATGTATTTGACTATGACTTTTGGCCTGTATGCCTTCTGACTTTGTTGGTGTGACCTTGAGTCACACTTATTTTGCTACTTGCTTGGATGCTTTCATGCCTTGATCTATATATTTTTATCTGCCATGCTTATCTATTATTGTTGATGCCATGACTGATTATGTACTTGCTATCTGCATGATTGTTCGATTGCCATATTCATGCTTACATTGCCATGTTTTGTTGATACTTATGAATATTATGGCATGCTTTGGGAGTCTATATTTCATACTCATATGATGCATGTGATTGCTATGTCTTGTTATAATTGTTCACATGTGTTCGTATGCCAATTCCACAAACTATCACATTTTTGATGAGTTCGGATACCTCTAGGATTGAGGGGGAGTTCAATTTAAACTTAACAGCCCCTCTGGCTCCTTTTCGGTGTTTGACAAAGGGGGAGAGTGTGGATTGGTTAAGTTTAGCATGACCATGTTGTAGGGGGAGGATCTGGATTCTCCTATGATTCTAAAGTTGGAATATTGATTGATAATCCCTAAACTTAAAATCGGGTTGTCAAACAACAAAAAGGGGGAGATTGTTGATGCAGTCTGGTCCTAATTGTTGTTTTGGTGTTGACGACGATTTTAAGTTAGGAGGATGATTATGATTTGGAAAACCCTAACCTGGGAGGTTAGGTATGATAAATTATGATGATTGTGATTAAGTCCTGATCGAGGATTAGGCATGATGTGGAAAACCCTAGTCTGGAGGGCTAGGTGTTGGAAAATCCTGACCTGGAGGGTTAGGTGTGGAAAATCCTAACCTGGGAGGTTAGGTGTTGGAAAAGTCCTAATTCGGAAGGGTTGGGTGAAAAGTCCTAGCTTGGAGGGCTAGGTGAAAAGTCCTAACCTGGAGGGTTAGGTGCAAATTCCCATCCTGGAGAATTAGGTGAAAAAGTCCTGGCTTGGAGGGTCAGGTGCCTAGCTTGGAGGGCTAGGTTGGATGATGTTCTAACTCGGAAGAGTTGGGTAAAAAGTCCTAGCTTGGAGTGCTAGGTGAAAAGTCCTAGCTTGGAGGGCTAGGTGAAAAGTCCTAACTTGGAGAGTTAGGTGCAAATTCCCAACTTGGAGAGTTAGATGGAAAAATCCTTAGCTTGGAGGGCTAAGGTGGATGAAGTCCTAGCTTGGAGGGCTAGGGTTGAGTCACTGGATCGGTCTGGTGACCGATCAGGGACATTGGCACGCTGCTACTTAGTGGATCGGTCTGGTGACCGATCCAGCTATGTCTGATCGGACTGGTGACCGATCAGGGAGCGCACAGTGAGATTGGGAATCTACTGTGTGGCTCCTGATCGGACCGGTGACCGATCAGGGAGCAGGCTGCTTCCTTGCTGTCTTGTTTCTGATCGGTCTGGTGACCGATCAGGGAGCAAACGGTGAGTGAGTTCCCTTGCTGATCAAAGTCTTGGATCGGTCTGGTGACCGATCAGGGATCTTGGATTTGATTAAAAAGTTACTGTTCATCTGCCCTGATCGATCTAGGTGACCGATCAGGATCCAATCTAATCGGTCTGGTGACCGATCAGGCTTCACCCTGATCGGTCTGGTGACCGATCAGGAGTGTATAGCTGCGAGAGCTGGGAATCCCAGCAAAGCAGTGGATCGATCTGGTGATCGATCCACACACTCTGGATCGGTCCGGTGACCGATCACTTTAATTCAAATTTCACTGACAGACGTGGTCAGAGCGTCTGACCGAATCCGATTTGCTGATGTATGTTGATATGTTGCTTGATCTTCTGCTCTAATGCTCTGATTGAGTTTCAGGTGACAGAGGAAGACTCAAACACTCAAGGAGAAGTCAAGGCGTGCTTTCCTTGGAGCAGGTTTGTCCCTTTTCCCATCTCAGGTTGCAACGGCGAGCTGCGGACTGGAGCTAAGACTGAAGCTTGGCTGAGGAGCTCAATGAGTCCAGAGATAGCTCAGTAGAAGCTGGCGTTGGCAGATGAGTAGCTGGGAGCTACAGAGATGTTGTCACCTGTCACTTGGCGGAGAAACAAAAAGGAACGCGAGAGTGGAGTTCAGCACGACTTACGGTTCATACTTGCTGAAGTTCTTCGTGCTCTTGAGTTCCTGAGCGAGAAGCTTGCTGTTCTTGAGTTCTTCAATCATTCTAAGCAAGCTATTTAGGAGCAATCATCATACTTGAGCGCTTGAAGGAGAAAACAAGAAGCTTGGAGTCCGACAGTGGGAAGACACGAAGCAGACGGGGTCTGCATGAGATCGCCACTGGGTGGAGCTCAGGGAAGCTTGCTGTGTTTTGTCCTCTCTAAGTGTTTGAGTAAGACTTTCTTGTTGTTGTTTCATTGTGCTCATTATATATCATTGTGTGAAACACGCTGTGGAGAGGTTTCTCCACCGAGAAGGAGGTTGCTTCATATCCGGTGTTAACCGGGGCTTGATCTGCCGACGATCAAGGGATCGCCCACCTCAAGGGTACGCCAAGGAGTAAGGGCAAGTTATCCCCGAACCTTATAAACCCTCCTTGTTAGCGATCTTGTTAGTTGTGTTTGTTTTGCTTTCGTTTCGTTTTTTTCTGCATACTCTATTTTCTATTCTTTCCGCTGTGCTACTGATATTTGAGTTGCAAAAATCGTGATAAGTTTTAAAGGGGCAAGCGATTGTCTATATTCACCCCCCCCCCTCTATAGCCATCTCGTTCCCAACAAGTAGTACATCATGATCCCTAATTAATTGAAAGATCAACGGTTGACCTCAGAAATGATTCTGAAACCCTTCAGCAGCTATAATGAATCGTGCCCCATTCCCTTCACCATCTTATACCCACTTGGTTCAGGACATGGTCTATGTGTGTCAGTCCCCACTAGGCTGACTACGTCACACCTAGCCCAAGTAACGTTTTCTCGTCTTACGAATTCTAATTACTCTCATGTATCTGAGATATTCATACTCTGATCATGTGATGCTCTGGCCAGAGGCTTCGAGTAATAATCCGACGATAGGCCTTGGGTATACATCTCCTTGCAAGGAGTGGTGTATCCTTTGTAGGCTGTTCAAACATCTTCGGGCACTTCGGCTTATACCCAATCATCCTGGGTCCACACCTCCTTGGAGATGCTTGCTTAAGATGTCAAAGTATAAGTCTTCATGACCAAGATGACTTGAACCCCGCAAGTCAAAGGAACATCGCACTTAAGCTGCAATAAGAACTTCATTGACATATCTATATGTAGATTACCATATGAAGTTTTACAGCCAATCACTCCAATGAACTAGTTCCCTTAACTAGCATTCATGTTTATCTCTGGACATCCCAATGTCACCAACCAGTGAGAATTAGCTGATTAGAGAATTACTCATGCTAGTCTCAACAGAATTGATAGTGTCCGTATTTATCAACTCATCGACTAGGGACAATTTCAATACTTCACAATTGCACATGTAGAGATAATCACTAGTTGTGAATTCATCACAAATTCTCTCATGCTGTGAATTATATTGCGGACATTCAGTGAATGAGTTTAAGATCTCAATCAAATACACAAACATGTACACTCAAATAGTGAATATTCATTTATTAAAGTAAATGATTACAATCATAAGGCCATTGCCTTAGGACACTTCTCTCATATTACTAACATATAGAACCACCTTTTGTTCCTCTAGGATAGCCTACGAACAAGCGCACGAGATTCCAATCTTATCAGTACCTCTCTCAGCACATGTGCTGAGCTATCCCATGTCCGAATATGTCTTAGAAATGGCTTTTGCCCAGTCCACATTTCTACGGGAGTTGAAAGTACTAACCTAGATGGTATCAAGTATGTACGCTGTCGTTTCCAGAGCACATCCCAGAACGAATCTGGCAACTCGGAGCAACTCATCATTGTCCTAACCATCTCTAAAAGAGACTTTTTCCTTCGCTCTGCTGCACCATTCTGTTGGGGCATATCGGGTGTAGTCAATTAGGATTGAATCCCAGTCCCTGATATGTAAGTCCTAACTTTTTTAAGAGGTACCCACCACCACGAACCGATCGTAGTGTCTTGATACTTTTACCTTGATGTTTCTCCACATCAGTCTTGAATTCTTTGAACTAATTAAACATTCAGACTTGTGGCCATCAAGTAAATATATCCATACCTTTGAATATTCGTCACACGAAGTATTCAAAGCAACCTCTATCCTGGATAGGCATAGGACCACACAAATCAGAATGAACCAATTCTAACATATCTTTGGCTCTATACCCCTCAGCCTTGAAAGGTCTCTTGGTCGTCTTACCTTCCAAGTAAGATTCAAAGGATGGGAAGTCTCCAACCACCAATGAACCCGAGGGACCATCGGCTATCGACCTTTAAATCCTACATAGGTTAATAAGACCAAGCCATAGATGCTAAAGGTATATTTGGTTCATCTCGGAAGGAACCTTTCTCTTACTTAGGTTAGATGATGAGCTATTAGCTACTATTTGCATCATGGGAGAATTTAGTTTTGATTGCTTAAATTGCTTAACCATGTTCCTAAACAGATAATCTTTCTATTCGACTTTTCTTAACAAAAGACAATAGAATATCTATTATTCCAGAAACTGAACCAGAGTTCTTTCTAAAATTAGGTACATAAAAGCAATCTCAAAACCAAGACTTTATCTTCTAAAGACAAATAAATAAATCCCACTGCAATAGTAGCCACCTTCGTAGCATATCCCTAGTAGACAGTAATCTCTTCCTTTGTTAGTCGTCGGGTTTCCTGGAACCCCTGTAATGAAATACAGACATGTTTAGTGGCTTCCGTATCTACCAACCAGGTACCGATAGATAACTCCGCTAAACATGTTACAACGACAAAAGAAAAAGATATACCTATCTCTTGACGACGAGGATAGTTCGCCTTCCAATGTCCAGTCTGCTGGCTCGTGAAGAACTTGCCTTTCGGCTTCTTCACACCAGCTTGAGGTCCCTGCGATTCTGCTGCCTTCTTGGACTCATCTTGTTTCTTCTTCATTCTACCTTTCGAGACAGAAGTAGAAACCTTCTGGGTGACCAATGCCTGTGAACCTTGACGAAAGAGCCCCTCTGCCGCCTGGAGTTCTCCCAGGAGTTCCCCCAACGTATACTCATGCTTATTCATGTTATAGTTGAGCCGGAACTGCTCAAAACTTCTAGGCAGAGATTGGAGTATTATATCGACCTAGGTTTCCCTGTCGATTTATCCTCCAAGATCCTCAATCTCATTGAGGTGGGTCATCATTTTCAGGACACCCTTCGAAGAGCACATATTTGTACACTTCAGCAGTAAGGACAATGTCTAGGTTTCTTTTCCAGTCTATGTAATTTGGGGTCACTAAGTTTGTTTTCGTTAAGTATGGTTGCTAGTGGGTTAAAGGCTATTTTCAAAATCCTATGAATCGCAACATACACTACTTTAGAAATCGAAAATAAATTGATTCCTCAAAATAATAAATTTTCGAAATCAATCAACACCCATATACACCGAGAAATTCACATGCCACAATGGTGATGACATATACGAATCCCTACATTCGTAAGAGGAGGTTTTACCCATCAATCTTATTATCTTGTCAACCTAACTATTGACAAGTAAAATCAATAGTTGGTTCACTTCGGCTCTACAAAATAATAGCAGTGACTCGGATGGGGAGGATACTATTATTCGCATCTAAGTGTACACCATTACACAAAACTAAGAAAATTTTTTCCGATTATGTGTCTTCCGATGAGGAAGTACATACGTTCTTTAACAATTTTCTATAGTCTTTTCCGACCCAGTGATCCGCAGAACAAGCTCATCCGATGGGGAGCAAGGCACTCAGAGCTGACGCGCAGATTTGTTCTCATCATTTATCGAATTATAATGGAAGCCGTGGGACCCTTAGGGTCCCTCTCCAACTTAGTAATTTATTTCGAGGAATTTAAACTTAGCACAATCACACAACCAAGCACATAACCAAAAATATGAAAACTACAGAAAATCCTAGATTTTCCATCTTTCATGGCCCTTGGTCTCTAATGCGCCTCCAGTCGTCTCGTCACTTCGTCTGCTCCTCCCTTCCTTCTGCACAAGCTACCTCGAGAGATCTCCGAGCCGAAATGACTAGCTAATTATTTACATCATCGATCCTATACTCCACGAAGGAGTGTACATGAAAACTAGATCGAAAATAAAATAAAAAGCTCGGCTAAACATGTGCTGTATTTAATTACAAAAATTAAATACCTAGACTCGTCAACCCCGAGGATTAATTAATTAAAAAATTTGCATAACCATCACACAATAAATATTTGACCATGAAGTTGGAATCTCGTGCCTGCAACACAATGTTAGCCTACGCACATCCACGCATCATCCAACAAAATAAAATGTATGAAAATGCAAAAATTAACCAATCCTAAACACACAAAGTCGGAAATCTCAGCTCTGATACCAATTGTTGGGTATGGCTAGGCGGGTGTCCTAAGCGAATACTCGGTCGATCCGAGAGACCTCTCCATGTCTACGGATTAAAATTAATCCGAATGGAGACCTATCTCCCTACGACCATCTCGTGCCGTATCGAATGATCCAAATCACAACTCGGCCAATTACCAAAATAGACCTTTTGATTTGCTTGATCGTTCGACCGCGGAAAAGGTGACGAGTTGATCGCCGTCTTTTGTGTTTATGGTCGGGGTCCAGTTAGTGAATTAATAACTATGATATAAAATCAAATTAATAAAGTAACACACATGAAATGACGAGACGAATGAATAAGGCACAAATAAGAACGAAAGGAGCCAAGGAAAAATATACCTTCCGTTATCTTACGATCTTCTACTGTATGACCCTCCCCTCTTGGACGTCGTGTGGGCGATGATCTGCCAACACATGTGGTCACCAAGTCGATCCCTTCTCCTTGCACCAATCAATCCCTAGCCAAAGGGATGCCGCCTACCACTCCAATGAGATAATCCAAACACAAACCCAACTACTCCTTTCCTCTCCCGTCGACACCCGAACTTTGAATTGTTGACCACAGCAACTCGTCCTCATCTCCACAGCAATTCCTCAATGGCGTGTCTTCTTCTCTAACCTGAATGCGAACCCTGAGCAAAAACAACATTGCTGCTTTAAGTCAAGTTGCGTGAGCAACATGACTTCCATGAGCAAAGTCCACCGCCCTCGATCCTTGCAACTTTTCTTGATCCCGAATAAAAGTTGCGCGAGCAACTTTTATTACTCCTAGATCAAAAGCTGCGCTCAAAAGTTAAAAGTTGCGTGGCAAATATTATTTGCACCAAGATTCAATCACAAGAAAAAAATGATTAACGAAATTTTTTCAATCAATCTCGAAAATTCAATCACAAGAGGAAAATAATTAAGTTGCATGTACAACTTAATTCACCGACGGCCAAGACAAGTTGCACCACAACTTGTTGAATGGAGAAAACAGGAACCGTTTTCTTCGACGGCCGTTGCATGCAAAGCCATGCATGGCTCCATGCGCTTCACGTGTGAAGGAAGAAACAGCAGAAGCTGTTTCCTTCTAATGCATGGCTTCCTGCGCCATGCGTGGCTCCCTGCGCTTCACGCGTGGAGGAGAAAAGAAACAGCAGAAGCTGTTTTTTTCTATTGGTCACTGCCTGGAGAGGAGAAAACTTCTTCGGCGCCGATGAACCGAGAGGGTGAGAGGGAGAGGGAGAGGGAGAGGGAGAGAGAGGAGAGAATAGATTAGGGTTTTTTGTGTTTCAATTGGATTACTTTCAATCAACTATCAACTTGATTCCATGTCACCATAGGGTAGGATATATATAGGGCTACGATACGGACCATGAGGAGGAGTTGGATCTTGGCCTGCTAATGGATCCAAACCCGATCCATTAATGAGAATCCATTCCACTAAAAGATCTCAATTAAATTACCTCACCAACCCTCATATTTACATACGAGCTCCACTAATTACGAGTCGTCCATCCCCCGTGTTTAAGATCTCGAATGTTGATTAATTAATTTAAATTACTGACAATTCAAATTAAGTAACCTCTGAGTCCTTAACTAGTAACACTCGACCTTATCATCATGCCGAATCAAATCCACCTGCAGTGTTTAGCATGATGAACATTTTGAGCTCATCAAGGGGGCATCATCAACCTGACTCACCGAGACACGGATTCGGTCAATAATCAACAGCACATCATATTATTAATACTATCTCCCAACTTACCGGGCCTATTGATCTAACAGAATAAATCTCACTCATTGGTAAATCAAAGATACAATAATTAATAATATATGCTCGTTATTATATCGGGATTAAGGGATCGTACTCCATAATAAAGTCTGAGGTCCTATCCAATTATCGAGTCAGTATAAATTGGATAACCTCGGGTTTTGGTCCTGCTCAATGTACTCAAAGCACACTAGTGTAATTCTATGGTCAAGACCAACCACACCTAATTACACTACAACCATCCCGATGAGTTGTCCAATTCCATCTCGGTTTTGAGCCTCTATTTATACTATGCAAGGAACTGATAACATGATCTTCCATGTGACACCACACACCATGTTATCTACAATACAATGTAATTGGACTTCATGCATGTACTAATATAAACAGGCACCTAGTGTAGTTGTGATTCTCTTTTCAAAATTAAGATGTTCATATAAAGGAATCATGTCAATCAATATACACATCTAATAATCTCCCACTTATACTTAATGACTTTGCTGTTCTCAAAATGTTATACATCTGACTCCCTGATCCTCCACATGCCTAAAGCTCTCACTATCAAGGCCTTCAGTGAAAAGATCTCCCAGGTTGTCCTCTGATATAATATAGGCAATAACAGCTTTTCCTCTCCTGGGTAGTACTTGCACTCTATGTGTTTACTCGCCTTATAAGCTCGTGATTCCTTCGAGTTTGCAACTGCACTATTCGTTTATCACAACAAAATGTGATAGCTTTGAGCAAACCAGAAATCACATTAAAGTCCATCTTGAGGTTCCTGAACCATGAATCTTCCTTTGGCTGCCTAGAGGCTGCCACTTTACTCAGCTTCCATGGTGGAGTCCATCACGCAGCCGCTGCGCGACACTCCTCCATCCTATGGATCCACCTCCTAATGTAAACACAAAACCTCGAGGAATACTTACGTTTGCCCCTATCCGACTAGAAATCTGTATCCGTATAACCTATAGGGAATTGGTCTACTCGATTAACCAGCTTATAATCCTTAGTCCTTTTCAGGCACTAATATGAACTTTTTACTGTAATCCAATTTCCTTGACCTGGGTTACTCTGATATCTGCTAACCATGCCCACGGCAAAGAAGATATCCGGTCTCATTTTTAGCATACATGAGGCTTCCTATAGCCGATGCCAAAGGAACCGCCATTACCTGCTCTATCTCTTTTGATAATCTTAAAATATCTCCTTAGATAGAGTAGCTCCACAGCTAAAAAGTTCAAAACTTTTCTTGGAGGTTTCCATGCTAAAACTAGTTATGACAGTGTCACTGTATGATGCTTGGGATAAGCACAACATCCTTCTCTGGTGATCCCTTAGAACTTTGTTCGCCAAGGATGTGTCCTGCTTCTCCTAAGTCCTTCATATCAATTGTTTGAACGACCATACCCTTACGTCTGATAATACTTGTCATTGTTGCCAACTAACAAAATATTATCTACGTATAAGACAAGATCACCACTACGTTTCCGTCACAATTCTTACATATACAAATCTCATTCGTCCTTTGAACAAATCTATATGGCTGGATTATCTCTTCAAAGTGGATGTTCCTCGTCATAGGTCTAGGGATTCTGATTCATGGTCGTCAGGGACTAAGTCCAAAAACACTCCCAAGAACATAAATCCTTCAGGTTAACTAACAACCCTCCCACTACAACGAGGCACCACCAATGTATCTTCTGTGACACGCGGTGCAGTAACTTGTGGTATATCCTCTTGTACAGTTGGTACTAAGGTCAGAACGCCCCCTCATAATTTTTCAAGAACTAGTCTACTAATGGGCTTATGGTTCATCACTTAATCTTCTTCAAAGAATCTGGTATTCGTCCCAACGATTACCCCTTATCCTTAGCACTATAGAATCACCTTTTGTTCCCCTAGGATAGCCTACGAACAAGCGCACGAGATTCCAATCTTATAAGTACCCCCTCTCAACACATGTGCTGAGCTATCCCATGTTCGAATATGTCTTAGAAATGGCTTTTGCCCAGTCCACATTTCTACAGAAGTAGAAAGTACTAACCTAGATGGTATCAAGTATGTACACTGTCGTTTCTGGAGCACATCCCCAGAATGAATCTGGCAACTCGGAGCAGCTCATCATTTTCCTAACCATCTCTATAAGATGTAGGACCAGTTCCATCGATAGAGGGGGGGGGGGGTGAATATCGACCGTAAAAAAAAATCCTTTCGCGGAAACTCATAAACTTAAGAGTAATCGTTCTGGATAGAGCGTTAGTAGCACAGCGGAAAATAAAACAGAAAGAATAAAAGACAACACAGTGTACGCGGGATTTTTTACTTGGTTCCTAACCCCCCAGGGTCAGTACATCCAAGGCCTAAGCACGGGAACGCTCGTCGACTAATGGTCTCCTTTCCGGACTTTCCGGAGGCCGAGAAACCCGTCTTATAGTGCAGAAGTTACAATCAAAAAGAGTTAAATAAATTAAGAACTGAATGTAAATCAAACCAAAAAGAATCGAAGCCTCGGCCGATCTGGATCTCCAAAGTGCCGCGCACTTCCTCCCGGAGCCTCCTTGGTTACAGAGCTTCGTCGTTAGCACGTTTCTTCTGTTTGGAGTGCTCAAAATGATTCTGGAAGTTGTGTCCTAAGCCTTGGGGTCGAAGCCCCTTTTATAGGCTTTATTAGGGCGCCTGTGATCACCGGGGCGCCTCAATGGGCTTGGTCAAACCTTATCTCCGCGTTGAACTCGTCGCAACCGATAACTCTCATGACCAGGGTGCCCTGGACCTCCCAGGCGCCTCAATGAACATAGTCAACGCTTATCTCTGCTTCGAACTCGCAGCAGCAGATACAACTTTCAACCAGGGTGCCTGTATCATTGGGGGCGCCTGAATGAAGATTGTTTTTTCCTTCTTTCAATGGGGGCGCCTAGCTCCATCTAGGCGCCTCCTTCAATGGGGGCGCCTAGCACCCTGTGTTCCAGCCACGTTGCGTGTTGTTTGCCTGCTTTGTCTTCCATTCTGGTACCTGCAAGATATATAAATACAAAGCACATACACACACAATCTTAAATGTCATTTTGAAAATCCTAAGAATCACAACATACACTACTTTGGAAATCGAAAATAAATTGATTGCTTAAAACAATTAATTTTCGAAATCAACCAACACCCCTATAGACCGAGATATTCGCATGCCACAATGGTGTGGACGTATACAAATCCCTACATTCGTAAGAGGAGGTTTTACCCATCAATCTTACTATCTTGTCAACCTAACTTTTGATAAGTAAGATTAATAGTTGGTTCACTTCGGCTCTGCAAAATAATAGCAGTGACTCCGATGGGGAGGATACTATTATTCGCATCTAAGTGTGCACCATTACACGACACTAAGAAAATTATTTCCGATTATGTGTCTTCCGATGAGGAAGTACACACGCTCTTTAACAATTTTCTATAGACTTTTCCGACCCAGTGATCCGCAGAACAAGCCCATCTGATGGGGAGGAAGGCACTCAGAGCCAACGCGCAGACTTGTTCGCATCACTTATCGGATTGTAATAGAAGTCGTGGGACCCTTAGGGTCCCTCTCCCACTTAGTAATTTATTTCGAGGAATTTTAACCTAGCACAATCACACAACCAAGCACATAACCAAAAATATGAAAACTGTAAAAAATCCTAGATTTTTCAACTTTCATGACCCTTGGTCTCTAATATGCGTCCAGTCATGTCGTCACTTCGTTTGCTCCTCCCTTCCTTCTGTGCAAGCCACCTCGAGAGATCTCCGAGCCGAAATGACTAGCTAATTATTTACTTCATCGATCCTATACTCCACGAAGGAGTATACATGAAAACTAGATTGAAAATAAAATAAAAACCTCAGCTAAACATGTGCCGTATTTAATTACAAAAATTAAATACCTAGCCTCGTCAACCCCGAGGATTAATTAATTACAAATATTTGCATAACCATCACACAATAAATATTTAGCCATGAAGTTGGAATCTCCTGCCTGCAACATAATGTTAGCTTACGCACATCCACGCATCATCCAGTAAAATAAAATGTATGAAAATGCAAAAATTAACCAATTCTAAACACACAAAGCCAGTAACCTCAGCTCTGATACCAATTGTTGGGTGTGGCTTGGCGAGTTTCTTAAGTGAATACTCGGTCGATCCGAAAGACCTCTCCATATCTACGTATTTAAATTAATCCGAATGGAGACCTGTGTCCCTACGACCATCTCGTACCGTATCGAACGATCCAAATCACAACTCGGCCAATTACCAAAATCGGCCTTGTGATTTGCTTGACCGTTCGACTGCGGAAAAGGCGACGAGTTGATCGCTGGCTTTTGTGTTTATGGTCGGGGCCCAGTTAGTGAATTAATAACTATGATATAAAATCAAATTAATTAACTAACACACATGAAATGACGAGACGAATGAATAAGGCACAAATAAGAACAAAAGTAGCCAAGGAAGAATATACCTTCCGTTACCTTACGATCTTCTACCGTATGTCCCTCCCCTCTTGGACGTCGTGTGGGCGACGATCTACCAAGACATGTGGTCACCAAGTCGATCCCTTCTCCTTGCACCAACCAATCCCTAGCCAAAGGTATGCCACCGGCCACTCCAAAGAAATAATCCAAACACAAACCCAACTACTCCTTTCCTCTCCCGTCGGCACCCGAACTTTGAGTTGCTGACCACAGCAACACGTCCTCATCTCCACAGCAATTTCTCAACGGTGTGTCTTCTTCTCTAACGTGAATGCAAACCCTGAGCAAAAACAATTTTGTTGCTTTAAGTCAAGTTGCATGAGCAACATGACTTACTTGAGCAAAGTCCACCGCCCTTGATCCCTGCAGCTTTTATTTATTACTCCTAAATCAAAAGCTGTGCTCAAGAGCTGAAAGTTGCATGGCAACTTTTATTTGCACCAGGATTCAATCACAATAGGAGAATAATTAAGTTGCATGTACAACTTAATTCACCGAAGGCCAAGACAAGTTGCACCGCAACTTGTTGAATGGAGAAAACAGGAACCGTTTTCTTCCACGACCGTTGCATGCAAAGCCATGCATGGCTCCATGCGCTTCACGCGTGAAGGAAGAAACAGCAGACCCTTTAATGCGTGGCTCCCAGCGCCACGCGTGGCTCCCTGCGCTTCACGCGTGGAGGAGAAAAGAAACAGCAGAAGCTATTTTTTTTTTTTCTATTGGTCACTGCTTGGAGAGGAGAAAACTTCTTCGGCGCCGATGAACCGAGAGGGTGAGAGGGAGAGGGAAAGAGAGAGAGGAGAGAATAGATTAGGGTTTCTTGTGTTTCAATTGGATTAATTTCAATTAACCATCAATTTGATTTCATGCCACCATGGAATATATATAGGATTATGATAGGGACCATGATGAGGAGCTGAATCTTGGCTTGCTAATGGATCCAAACTCGATTCATTAATGAGGATCCATTCCACTAAAGGATCCCCATTGAATTACCTCACCAACCCCCATATTTACATTTGGGCTTCACTTATTACGAGTCGTCCATCCCACCATGTTGAAGATCTCGAATGCCCGTTAATTAATTTAAATTACTAACAATTCAAATTAATTAACCTCTGAGTCCTTGTCTAGTACCACCCGACCTTATCATCATGCCGGATCAAATCCACCTGCAAGGTTTAGCATGATGAACATTTCGAGCTCATCAAGGGGGCATCATCAACCCGACTCACCAGGACACGAATTTCATCAATAATCAATGACACATCATATTATTAATACTATCTCCCAACTTACCGCGTTATCGATCTAACAGAATCGATCTCGCCCATTGGTAAATCAAAGATACAATAATTTATAATATATGCCCGTTATTATATCGGGATTAAGAGATCGTACTCCATAAAGTCTGAGGTCCTATCCAATTATCGAGTCAGTATAAATTGGATAACCTCGGGTTTTGTTCCTGCTCAATGTACTCAAAGCACAATAGTGTAATTCTATGGTCAAGACCAACCACACCTAATTACACTACAACCATCCCGATGGGTTGTCCAATTCCATCTCAGTTGTGAGCCTCTATTTATACTAAGCAAGGAACTGATAACATGATCTTCCGTGTGACACCACACACTATGTTATTTACAATGCAAAGTAATTGGACTTCATGCATGTACTAATATAAACAGACACTTAGTGTAGTTGTGATTCTCTTTTCAAAATCAAGATGTTCATATAAAGAAATCATGTCTTTCAGTATACACATCTAACGGTACTATCATCTCACCTCCTCCTAATACTATGTTGTTCAAGTTTCAAGTAAGTCTGGTCATTAACTAACCATTCCTAAGTCTAAGCAGAATAATACTGTGAAAAAAATAAACATGCATCAAGCAGAAAGAAAATTATCTAAGTATAAAAATAGTTTTTATATTGGCTCCCCCTGGACTGAAGCCTCGATAAGGGTTAGGAAAGAAGTGAATCTTGTCCTTGGGGATCCAATATTGGTTTGGTCCAACTTGTTTGTTCAAACTCAGCTTAGGGATGCTTGCTTGGACTCGGGTTATAGTTTGGTTCGATACAGAATAATACGATCGTTGTCGCAAGTTGGTTCGATAGCCCAGTCCGAATCGATTTAGAACCGACTTCTGTTTTCCAAGAATCATGTCATGATTCTTAAAACCCGAAGTGAATCATTCTAATGCGACTCTGAGTTCCTTGACTTGAGCTTTCAAGGAGGAATTTTCTTCCTCAAGCTTTTGAACTTGAGTCGAGGTTCCTTCTTGAACTGACTTGGTCGAGGAACTCGAGTTGACTTCCTCCTTCAGGAGTTTGACTTCCTGTTGGAGGGTTTCAACCTGAACGTTGGCTTTTGCCAACTTGCAAGACAGATACGAGATAAGATCGTAATGCTCCGATTCAGGATAGCCTATTATCGTGATTCATCCGTCCTCCGAGATCGTGAGCTTTTCGGTGCTAACATCTTCATCAGGTTCTGAAACTGTTACGGAGTCGATGTCTTCCGAGGCGGTCAGCGCGAGGAGGTTGGAGTGCGGGGCCTCTTCTTCTTCCTCCAAAGATGATTCGTCCCATGTGGCTTGCAGTGTCTTCTTCCTCCGAGCTTTCTTGTTTTCCTTCATGTTGGGGCACTCCAATCTGAAGTGACCCTTCTTGTTACACTCGTAACAAGTTACGTTGCTTTTATTCTTTTGGCTCGTTGAGGGTTCAGCGGGATCATCCTTCTTCTGAGTCATCTTCTTTTTGCTCGTTTGATTTTTCAGCACCTTGTAGTAGTTACAAGCCATCCGGACCAGTTTTGGATGATCTACTCCATCGTCGTCAGGGTATTAGTTGTTGCTTCTTCTTTTTGTGATTTTTATGGAGTTTTTCCTGTAACAAAAGCTATACTTTTCTCGACCAATGTAGTATTAGTTTGCTCATGTAATTTTAATTCTGAGAATAATTCTTCGAGCTTAATTTCAGAAAGGTTTCTAGAAACCGTATATGCATCCACCATAGATGCTCACAGTGAGTTCCTTGGGAACGAGTTCAGAGTATACCTTATTAGGTCACGATTTTCCACCTTATGACCTATTGTATGTAGCTCGTTCATCAGCTCCTACATTCTTGCATGGAGCTGTGCTGCTGATTCCCCATCATGCATCTTAATGGTGAAGAGCTTGTTGAGTAGCAGATCTCTTTTACTAATCCACATATCTTACGTACCCTCGTGCAGTTCGATCATTTGTTCCAAAGCTCATTTGCACTGCTGAAGGGTCTGACGCGGTTCAGCACTTCCTTGGTTAAGTCACATTGCAGTGTTTGTGTGGCCTTTGCGTCTGCTTCAATTTTCATTTTGAGTGGTCCGTCCCACTCTGTGTAGCCTTGTACCTCACCTTGTGCATGTAACGACCCAGAAAATTCTCTTAATATCTTCTTTAAAATAATGAGCATGTCTAGATAATTTTCCGAGGGACCTAGAGATATTAGTACGAACCTTAGTTTAGAAATCTATGATTTTTTAATTTAAATTGAGAAACTAAGTACTAATGGGCCTTATATGGACTTTTTAGTACCATGGTTATTGGTAGATTTTGGGCAAAATTTAATATAAATTTACTGGGATTGTAATTGGGAATATTAGCATGATTATGGGTTAATTTTAGGGAAATTTTCGGAAATAATGGAAAATAAAATAAAAATAAAGTGCATGGACCAAGGATTGAACCTTGGACCTCTTGTACAACCATGCATGCTCTAACCAATTCACCTAGCAAGGGAGTGCTATGAGGAAATGAAGTGGATTATGGTTAAGGCTTAGGGAAAATGAAGAGTCACCAAGGGAAGAGACACCATGACTCTTCATTTACCTCCTTAAAGTGTTATAAAGAGAGGGCATGGGGGGTTACTTCTCTTCTTCCATCAAGTCACCTTTCTCTCCTCCTCCTTCTTCATCCTAGCCGAAACTCCAAGGTGGGTTTCCCTTGGGAAAAATTCACAAGAAGGTCTCTATTCCCAAGATCCAAGGCTTTCACAAGGTTGTAAAGGCTAAGGGTGGTCAAGAGACAACAAGATCTTCATCCTTCTCTCAAACCTAAGGTTTATAATCAAGATAGTCTAAGGTAAGACTCCCTCACCTGTGGTGTAATAGCTTTCCTTGAAGTTTACCATGATATGAAAGTCTTGTTTGAGATTTTATGTTGGAAAAAAAAGAAAAGAGCCATGAACCCTAACCCTAGGGTTTCGGCCACCATAGGTTTTGGGTCCAAGGTGATGTTAAAAATCCCTCTCATATTTTCTAATGTGTTATCATGATGAATATAGAATAAATATAATTTTTGAGAATTTTTGGAGCACCCTAAAGACCCCTTAGGGTTTGGGACCCTCACCATGATTCTTTGGTTAGGATTGGGCCTAACCTTTCAAGTATGTACTTTGGGTATCCCCATGATTCAAGGGGAGGTTGAAGGTGAATTGTGTGAATTTTCACAAGGCCTTGTGACCCTAAAGGTTTTGGCCAAGAAGGGTTCTAGGGCAAGAAGTTAGGGCTTACCTCAAGTAAGGGGTCCAATGGCTCCTATGGTATGGTATGGAAGGTGTTAGATGATTAATTGGAAATTTTATGAATTTATTCATGCACCCATGGTCCAAGCATGTTTCGGCCAATCCTAGATAATAGGGCTAAAAGCTAGGGTGAACCCTAATTATGATCCCTAATGGCTTCTTATGGCCTTATGGGTAATGTATGGTTGTTTCTTTTTCCTTATGCTACCTTACATGTCATTTGAATGATGGAACTCCCCCTTGTAAGTTTCAGCCAAGCAAGATAAATAGGGTATGGGAGGGGGGGGGGGAGTTAGGGTTCGAAGAATGATGATTTATGGCTTATCATGAAGTATATATATATAGGTTCAAGCATGTGGTAGAAATGATGTTACTTATAACCCTAACCTTAAGTACCATATTTCATGTTTGAATGTTTATGATTAGATGTCATGCTTAATAGGGTTATTCATGAATGTCTTATGTTCTATGCCATGCACTTGGATAGTAGATAGCATGTTTATGGAAGTTCTACCTATGCATGCTTGTGATAGATACCATGCTTATGGATGAAATGCAATGCTTACCTTAGGTATCATGATCATGCAAGCTCCATGGATTAGGAGAATGGTCTATGTAAATATATCATGTTCCATGAATATAATGCAATGCTTACCTTAGATGCCATGATCATGCAAGCACTAGGAATAGGAATAATGTTTTATGTAAGCATGCCATGTTTTATGAATGAAGATGCATGCCATGTTTTATGGATGAAGATGCATGCCATGTTTATGAATGAAGATGCATGTTATGTTTTATGAATAAAGATGCATGCCATGACATATGAATGATGAAGCATGTAAAGTATTTTACTTTATGAATGGGCTTGTACCGGACCGAAGTATGAGTCCAAGGGAAGGGCACCTTAAGAACGCCCCGGTTCTGGACTACCGACTATGCTGTCCACGGTTCTGGCACTACCGAAGCTGTGCAACAGGGATGGGCACCTTAAGAACGCCCCGGTTCTGGGACTACCGACTATGCTGTCCTTACCCTAGTAGGTCGGGGCTCGCTACCTCGTATTTACTTAGGGATGCACGCTTATGATGTATGTATGTGGTACAAGCCGGGGACCCCCAATGATGTTATGATTATGTTTAAGTATTTAAAAGTATGATTTTAAAAGTTAAGCATCCTTATGTATAGGCATTTGACTCATGCATTCATTCATGTTATGCATTATTATGCCATGATAGTAATGTCTTATGCTTATGTTTCATGCTTAGACATATGCATGATAGTAAACGATTTATGTTATGATTATGTTAAGAAGATGCCATGTGCTATGTTAGAAAGCATGCCTATGTTTACGCCATACAGGTTGGTTCATACCTTATGTTTATGTTATGCCATGTATCGTGCCATGTTAAGAATATTTACTTATGTTTATGTTTATGCCATATATCATGCCATGCTAAGAATGTTTACTTATGATTATGTTCATGCCATGTTAAGTGAAATCTTATGTCCATGTACTATGTAAGAACTAGGTCATGCTAAATGATTTTAGATACTTATGTTCCATGTAGAGCACCAAGTTATGTTAATGTTTCATGTGCTCATGATCAAGTGATGAATAGTTTTAGTGTGTAGGAAAGAGTCTTACTAAGCCTGTGTGCTTATATTCTTATTTGCTTATACCGCAGATCACGCAAGGGGACAATAAGGAAGCAGCAGGAGGGCAAGAATGCATGTGTGTGGTAGTGACTTGGCCAAAAAAACAATATGTTTAATCGTCCTATGCTAGAACTTTACCTTTGCTATTTACGTGCTTGAATGATGACTTATGTGACTCTATGACATGATGTTAAGTATGACATGATATAATGCTAAGTATGAAGTCAATATGCCAAGTTCCCATGTCATTATGTTAGGAATGGTAGTAGGTGCATGTATGTGTAAGATTAAAGTTATTCCACTGCCTTATGAGGTCCACCTGCCCTACTTATGTTAACGTAACGCCGCTTTATGAAAAGGAAAAAAAAAGAGAAAAAAAAATGCGGGCGTTACAGTGTATTCTTAGGGATCTCCAGTCCAGACTGGATGATTATCCACATGCCCACCTGAGTTTTCAGGTGGACCTCCATCTTACTCTTCCAATAGGAGAAGTCTTCTCCTGAGAAGAGTGGTGGTCTGGCGGTGCTGTAACCTTCTTGCATGACCATAGAATTTAATCTGTAAAATTACACAGAAAAAGAAACTTTTGTTCCAAGACTAAGTCTTGGATTAGCAGTGCGGTAGTAAAAATAATAATAAAAAAACGAGTGGTGTTGCACCAACCTCGACGAATGAAAAAGTTACGAACGAAAAAACATATTTTAAAAAGGAAATCCGAAAATTGCTCAATAGGTGGTTGCACCAGATTTGAGCTACCCGCTCTGATACCACTTGTGGGATCGTTTAGAATCGATAGAGGGGGGGGGGGTGAATATCGATAAAAACTTTTCGGATATAAAAATAATATTACGTAGTGGAAATTTAAAACAATGATAACACAACTTCTTTTACTTGGTTCAGAGTCTAGATCGGCTCCTACTCCAAGGCCCACGGTCCTAGATTGTTTACGTTAGGCAATTCCATATTTCAGAAAAAGGTTACAATAATTTAAGTATGAATACAAAATTGAATTTAAGCACTTAAACAAAACAACAATGATTGGAAAGGAATCAAAGATCGGAGAGCAGCGGGTCGTTGTTTGCGCTTGAAACTTGAGCACGGAGAAATCAAAACTGAGTGTTGAGTACTTGCATTGGAAGAATTATTCTCTAGAAGCAAGGGGGTGAACCCCTTTATATGAAGTCGTCCGGTGCGTCCCAGTTGATTAGGGCGCCTGACATGTGTGCCTATCTGCGTGCGTCCTCATCCGCAGACTTGGCCAACATTTATCCCTTCATCCAGGGTGCCTGGGACGACTGGGGCACCTGTATGGTCACGGGCGCCTCCCTTGCTGACGTGGAGGCTCAGCTTTCTAGACTTGCGGAAACACCCTTCTGGGGCACCTGTATGCTCAGGCGCCTGAGCCCTCTCAAGCGACTGGGATGCAGAGAACTCCATCCTTTGTTTCGGCAATCAGGGTTAGTTCCAAAACACAAATAATAGATGAATTACGTACAGTTAACAGCCTGCGCTGTCTTGGTTCTGACTTTAGGCTTACCTCCTAATGTTCCCTCTTCTGGGGAACGCGTCCTCGCCTACTCCTCTCAGGAGAATTTACCTTTTGCCAACCGGCTCCTCCAGTTGGACTTTTGCCCGATCTTCTGGATCAAGACTTCGTGCCCAGTCCACAACCAGGACTTATTACCCCACCCTTGGTCAGGTCTTTGGTACCTAGCCCTCGGCCAGGACTTATTGCCTAATTCCTCGAATCAGGACTTCATGCCCAGTCCATGACCAGGACTTATTGCCCAACCCTCAGTTAGGTCTTAGGTGCCCAGCCCTCGGCCAAGACTTATTGCCCAATACCACGAACCACGACTTCATGCCTAGCTTACCTAGGACTTTTCCTGCGCACTTTAACAAATTCATTAGATCACAATATAACCTTAACTTATGAACCCTTTGCCATTATCAAAACCCAGGTTCGATCTTGGTGCTTCCGGCACCAATAGTTTTCCCTATCCAGATTAGTTCTAATCAATATAATTTTTAATCCGGGGATATAGGGAGGAATCCCAACGCCAACAATTGGTATCAGAGCCATGATTTCCGATTTTGTGTGTTTTGGATTCGGTTACCTTCACGCTTTTCATATTTAATAGGTTGGACAATAGTAGGATGTGCAATAGGCTAACTTTTTGGTTGCATGCATGAGATCCAACTATTATGGCTGTGTGATTGTGTATGATTGTGTGTGTGATTGTATATTTGAATCCTTGGGGTTGACAAGGCCATTTGTATTTAATTGTAATTAAATACGGTAATGTTAACCGCTTAGTTTAATTTACTTTTCGATCTAAATTTCATATACACTCTTTTATGGAGTATAAGATCGATGGATGTAAATTAAAATTAAAGTTTTTTCTCGGCTCGGGTCCCTACTTGCGCGGCTAAAGAAGGAGGAGATGAGATGGCAACACGACTGGAGGTGTATTGGAGAACAGCGGAATCTACAAAGCCATAATAGTTGGAAATTCTGAATTTTCATATTTATTGCTTGTTGTTTAATATGCTTGTTGTGCATGCATAAAAAAATTCCTCATTTTAAATTACTAAGTGAGAGAGGGAATCGTTGAGTCCCGTGACCTCCATTACTAGTTTGAAAGGTGATGCAAACAAACTTGCGCGTTGACTCTGAGTGCCTTTCTCCACATCGGATGAGTTTGTTTTGCGGATCACTAGTTCAAACTTCCTTTTGGATGATTTTAGAAAATTATTTAGGAGCATGTGATCTTCCCCATCGGAAGGGGCATAATCCTAGATAATGGACATAGTATCAAGTAATAGTGTACACTTAGATGCAATTAATAGTATCCTCCCTAGCGGTGTCACTGCTATTATTTGTATGACCGAAGATAAACTAACTATTAATTTTATTTGTCAAAAAGTTAGGTTGACAAGATAATAAAATTAATGGGTAAAATCTCCTCTTACAAATGTGTGAATTAGTATACGTCCACACTATCATGGCATACGAAATTCACTGTGTTTTGAGGTGTTGGTGAATTTAAAATTTTATTGTTTGAGGAATAAATATTATTTTAAATTCTAATGTTTTAACGAATGTGATTCTCAGGTTTTTCAAAATGGCTTTCAATCCCCTTGTTGTGATTTTAAAAGAAAAGAAACTTACTGGTCCAAATTATATTGATTGGAAAAGGAATTTGGATATTATCTTGACTGCTGAGGAGTACAAATTTGTACATTTTGGGATATGTCCCGCTAAGCCTAAAGATGATTCTAGTGAAGAGGAGAAAGAGAGTTATAGGAAGTGGGTAAATGCAGATGAGATGGCGTGGTGTTACATTTTGGCTTCCATGTCAAATGTACTGCAACATCAACATCAGACCTTCACTACTGCCTATGACATGATGCTCAATCTCAAGGAACTCTTCGGATACTAGAATCAGGCTGCTAGGCAAGAGGTTATGAGAAACTTAATGACAACCACCATGGCAGAGGGAACACCCGTCAGAGATCATGTCCTCAAGATAATGGTTCATTTAAATGAGATGGAAGTCCTTGGAGTTGAAATTGATGGGGAAACCTAGGTCGATATCATTCTCCAGATGCTACCAAAGAGTTTTGAGCAGTTCTGCCTGAACTACAACATGAACAAAAGGATGTATTCGTTGGTGGAACTTCTAATAGAACTCCAAGCAGCAGAAGGGTTATTTCGTCAAAGTGCTCAAGCTTACATTGTTGAAAACGTTTTTGCTTCTAAGCTGAAAGGCGATAAGAAGAAGAAGAAACAAGTTGGTTCGGCAAAGAAAGTGGTTGAATCTCAAGGACCACAAGCTGGGGTGAAGAAGCCGAAAGGCAAGTGCTTCACATGCAAGCAGGCTAGACATTGGAAGGTGGACTATCCCCGTCGAAAGGAGAACAATAAAGGTATATCTTTTTCATTAGTTGTTGAAACATGTTTAGCGGTGTTATCTACCGGTACTTGGTGTGTAGATACGGGAGCCACTGATCATGTCTACAATTCATTGCAGGAGTTCCAGGAAACCAGATGACTATCTCAAGGCGAGATTACCGTCTACATGGACAATGCTACGGAGGTGGTGGCTGTTGTAGTGGGAGATGTTTATTTACCTTTTGCTAAGAATAAATTTTTGGTTTTGAGAAATTATCTTTACGTTCCTTGTTTTAGAAAGAATTTAATTTCAGTTTCTAAATTATTTATGGATGGATATTCTGTTTCTTTTAATGACAAAGTTGTTATCAAAAGGAATAGGGAGATTATCTATTCTAGTGCGTTGGTTGGCAATTTATATACTCTTAATCCAATAACTCCCACGATGCAAATGGAAATTAATAACACATCTTCTAATTCTAATAAGAGAAAAGAACCTCCAAAAATGAGCCAAACATATCTTTGGCATCTAAGGTTGGGTCATATTAACTTGAGCAGAATTCAAAGGTTGATAGTTGATGGACCTTTGGGTTCATTGGTGGTGGAAGATTTCCCAACCTGCGAATCTTGCTTGGAAGGAGAAATGACCAAGAGACCTTTTACGGTCAAGGGGTATAGAGCCAAAGAAGTGTTAGAATTGGTTCATTCTGATTTGTGCGGTCCTGTCTATCCAGGCAAGAGGTGGTTTTGAATATTTTATCTCATTTATAGACGACTATTCAAGATATGGATATATTTACTTGATGCGCCACAAGTCTGAGTACTTTGATAAGTTCAAATAGTACAAGGTTGATGTGGAGAAACGTCATGGTAAAAGTATTAAGACACTATGGTTTGATCATGGTGGTGAGTACCTCTTGGGAGAGTTTAGGAGTTACTTATCAGAGGCTGGGATTAACTCCCAATTGTCCGCACCTAGTACACCCCAACAGAACGGTGTGGTGGAACGAAGGAATATGACTCTTATGGAAATGGTTAGATCGATGATGAGTTATTCTGAATTACCAAATTCGTTCTGGGGGTATGCTCTGGAAACAACAATGTATATTCTGAACTTGGTACCTTCTAAATCAGTACCCTCTACTCCCATAGAATTATGGAATGGGCATAAGCCTAATTTGAGACATATTCGGATTTGGGGTAGTCCAACACATGTGCTGAAGGGATACACTGATAAGTTGGAATCTCATACAGAAGTTCGTTTGTTTGTAGGATATCCTAGAGGAACGAAAGGTTGTTTGTTTTATAGTCCTAAAGATCAGAAGGTCATCGTCAGCACAAATGCCTGATTTTTAGAAGTGGACTATGTAATGAACCACAAGCCCATGAGTTAGATTGTTCTAGAAGAAATAAGAGGGGAAGTTCCTACTTCAGTACCGACGGTACAGGGTGATATACCACAAGTGACTGCACCGCATATCACAGATGATACACAGGTAGTACCTCATCTTAGTGGGAGGGTTGTTAGGCAACCTGTCAGATTCATGTTTTTGGGAGAGTCTTCGGGCATTGTCCCTGTTGAACATGAACCTGATCCTTGGACCTATGACGAAGCACTCCAAGATAAAGATGCGGTATCTTGGCAAAAGGCGATGAACTCTGAGATAGAAGCTATGGATTCTAATCAAGTCTGGGAGCTAGTAGAACCACCTGATAGTGTAAAATCCATTGGATGTAAGTGGATCTACAAAAGGAAGGGAGGATTATATAGAAAGGTGGAAACCTTTAAACCAAGGCTTGTTGCGAAGGGGTATACTCAGAAAGAGGAGATTGATTATGAGGAACCTTTTCGCCGGTAGCCATGCTTATGTCTATCCGGATTCTCTTGTCTATTGCTGCTCATATGGATTATGAGGTTTGAAAAATGGATGTCAAGACAACATTCCTTAACAGAAGTCTTGAAGAAAACATCTATATGAAGCAACCAGAGGGATTCATTGCAAAGGGCAAAGAGCATCTTGTGTGTAAGCTTAATCGTTTCATTTATGTATTGAAACAAGCTTCAAGATCTTGGACCATCCGGTTTGATGAGGTAATCCAGTCTTATGGATTCATACAATGTCCGGATGAGTCTTATGTATACAAGAGGAGTGACGGAACCGTAGTGGTATTTCTTGTACTATACGTAGATGACATTTTGCTCATTGGCAACAATGTCAAAGTGTTGTGAGACGTAAGGGTATGGTTGTCCAAATAGTTTGATATGAAGGACTTGAGTGAAGCTGGACACATCCTTGGGATCAATGTTATAAGGGATCGCAAGAAAAGGATGTTGTGATTATCTCAAGCTTCGTATATTGACACTATCCTAGCTTGTTTTAGCATGCAAAACTCCAAGAAAAGTTTTCTACCTTTTCGGCATGGAGTACCCTTATCTAAGGAGATGTGTCCTAAAACATCAAAGGAGATAGAGGAGATGAAGGCAATTCCCTATGCTTCAGTTGTAGGAAGCCTAATGTATGCTATGTTATGTATGAGACCGGATATCTACTTTGCCATGGGCATGGTTAGTACATATCAATGTAATCTAGGACAAGAACATTGTATTGCGGTAAAGCATATATTAAAGTACCTGAAAAGGATTGGAAATTATATGCTAGTTTACCAGGTAGATCATTTGCTCCCTGTGGGTTACACAGATTCTGATTTCCAATCAGATAGGGATAATAGTAAGTCTACCTCGGGTTATGTGTTTACTTTGGGAGGTGGGGCCATAGTATGGAGGAGTATTAAGCAGAAATCCATAGCGGACTCCACCTTGGAAGTTGAGTATGTGGCAGCCTCTGAGACAGCCAAAGAAGCTGTATTGCTCAGAAACTTCTTAATGGACTTAGAGGTGATTCCTGGTTTGCCCAAAGCTATCACAATTTATTGTGATAATAGTGGTGCATTAGCAAACTCGAAGGAACCACTAACCCATAAGGTAAGTAAACACATTGAGCGCATGTACCACCTGATACAAGACATTGTAAAGTGAGGAGAAGTTGTTGTCGCCAAGATTGCATCAATGGATAACATGGCAAATCCTTTCACTAAGGCCCTTCCAGCGAAAGCTTATGATAGGCATGTTTAGGGGATAAGAATCAGATGCATGATAGTTTGATGGCAGCATAGTCTTTTAGTATAAGTGGGAGATTGTTAGGATGTATACTATAAGCCTAGCTTTTGTATGAACATCTATTTTGGAATAAGAATCACAATGGTCATGTGTTTGCATTTTATATTTGTTGTATATGCAGTTGTCTGTTACTTTATATTGTAGGTAACATAGTGTGTGGTGTCACACAGAAGATCATGTTATCAGTGTCTTGTAAAGTATAAGTAGTGGCTCACAACAGAGATGGATTTGGACAAACCATTGGAATGATTATAGTATAATTTGGTATTAGTCTATCTTGACTATAGAATTACACTAGTGCACTTTGCGTGTATTGAGCAGGAACGATTGGAGATGATTCGATTTATACTGACTATATAATCGAATAAGACTTAAGGTTATTATGGATGTACATGCTCTTAATCCCGATATAATAATGGACACATGTACTTAATATTTATTTCTTTAATTTACCAATGGGCGAGATTTATTCGTTAAATCAATAGGCCCGGTAAATTGGGAAATAATGTTATTTATATGGTGTGTCGTTGATTATAGAAGGAAACCGTGTCCTAATTATTTTAGGATGATGATGTCCCCTTGAGGAGCACATAAGGATTATCATGAAAATCCTGTAGGTGTACTTGGTCTGACATGATAATAAAGTTGAGTGGTAAATCTCTTGGAGTTAAATGTTAATTAATTAAATTGTCAGTAATCTAATTAATTAACAGGCATACAATATCTTAATCACGGGGAGATGATGTACACAAAATAATATGGAGACAATATATTAATGTAGGGTTGGTGCGGTAGTTCAATAATAACACTTTAGTGGAGTGGGTTATTATTAACGGGTCGGGTTAAGGATCCGTTAGGAGACCAAAACCAACTCCTCCTCATGGTCCCTATTGTAGCCTATAAATACCCTCCTACGCCATCATGAACCAAGCGCTAAGCTTATTATTTTCATCTCTCTCCCCCTTTTGTGGTGTGTGGAGGCGGCAAGAAGGAGGAAAAGGGCTGGGCAGCTAGGGTTCAAGAAAGGAGAAGATCCTTTCTTCTTCATCTTCATTCTTCTTCTTCTCTTCTCTCCTCTTCTTCCTTTAGGCGTGCGGCAAGGTCAATCAAAGGAGAGTTTTTCCTTCTCTCCCTTGGGCGTGTGGCACTAAGTGGAGAAGGGGGTCGGCACATGCAAGTAGGAAAAAGAAGGAGGGCTTTCGATTGGTGGCTTTGTTTCTTGGAATATTGTCGCTCACACGACGTCCAAGAAGAGGATAGGAATACAATAGAATATAAAGAGGTAGATAAAGAGGTATATCTTGTTTTTATTCCTTTGGCTTATTCTTGTTTAATTGTATTTTGCTTTTCTTGGATCCCGAAGATAAACACAAGAACCGGTGATCCATACTTCATCCTCTATTTCGTTGCTATTCGATAAAGGAGATTGATTGCTTGAACAACAAGTTTGTTCAAGCGATGACTCAATCAAAAAGCATGATGATGATGTAGGTTGATCGGGAAGTTTTCCCTATCCGGATTAGTTCTAATCAATAGAATTTTTAATCTGGGGATATAGGGAGGAATCCTAACGCCAACAGACTGATCGCCAGGAACAGTCGACAGATACTATTTTGGTATGAGCTGATCTGAAGAAGGAAGCTTTATCTGCCAACTAATTGTTGGATCGAGAGAATACGATAGAGGGGGGGGTGAATATCGTAAATCGTTTCGGATTGGAAAAGAGAATACGCAGCGGAAAAATTAAAACTAAACAACACGCAAACACCAAGATTTTACTTGGTTTGGAGTCACGGTCGGCTCCTACTCCAAGGCCCACGGTCGTTGACCGTTTACTGCGGGCAATTCTATATGTGCGCAAAAAGGGTTTACAGAAGGATGTTACAATAGTAGTACAGTAAACTTAAAAAGTCAGCTCTTCGTTACCGACGTCCGGTGTGGATTGTACTTCGGAGCAGCGGGACGTCGTCGGCGCTTATATCTCGAGTTGGGAGGTTTCTGGAGCAGAGCGCTTGAGTAGAAGAGCTTATTGGCATTGGAAGAAGTGATGCTGAAGCCTCAGGGGTCGAGCCCCTTTTATAGCAGATCTGGGGGCGCCCGGGACGTTGGGGGCGCCCTCTACATGTCCTCCGATCCGTAACCCTCTCGGTCAGCTCTAATCCCTCCAAAATCGGGATCGAGCTTTGACGGGGGCGCCCGGGAAGCAGGGGGCGCCCGGCTTGACTCAGTCTGCTGGCTTCTCGCTGGCTTGAACCTTATCTGCCTCGTTGGCCTGGACCCAGGGCGCCGGAGCATCCGGGGCGCCCGGGAGCACGGGGGCGCCCGGGAGCATGGGGGCACCCCGCCCAGTGAACTGCCGTAGCACATGTTTGCCTAACTTGTTTTGCCTTGACCTTGGGGGCGCCCGGGACACTGAGGCGCCCTACTCAGCTGTTGCCTCTCTCCTTTGAGGCGTTCTGAGCTGCAGAGACTCATTCCTTCGGTCCTGCATCCAGGGTTAGTCCAAAACAACACAAAGCAATCAAGTATTAGGTTTATACAGCCTTAGCTATCTTGGTTTTGACTTTGGGTCTCCAAAATGGAGCCCCAGGTCAAGCCGACGCCTACTATTCCCTCGACGGGGAACGCGTCCTCACCTACTCCTCTCAGGAGAATTTACCTTTTGCCAACCGGCTCCTCCGGTTAGACTTTTGCCCAGCTTTACTCACCAGGTCTTCATGCCCAATCCACGACCAGGTCTTAGTGCCCACCTTCCGAGCAGGTCTTCGGTGCCCAGCCCCCGGCTAGGTCTTAGTGCCCAATTCCTCGAACCATGTCTTCGGTGCCCAGCCCTCGTCCAGGTCTTAGTGCCCAACCCTTGGTCAGGTCTTAGGTGCCCAGCCCTCGGTCAGGACTTAGTGCCCAGTCCACTACCAGAACTTATTGCCCAACCTTATGTCAGGACTTAGTTGCCCAGCCCACGGCTAGGACTTATTGCCTAGATTACCTAGGACTTTCCTGCACACTTGAGTAACTTTATTAGATCACAAATGATACTTAACTTTGAACCCTTTGCCAATATCAAAACAAAGTTCGATATGGTGCTTCCTACACCAACAATCTCCCCCTTTTTGATTTATGGCAACACAATTCAAAGTTAAGTAAAAACTTATAACAGTTTAAGAACATAAGGTAAAATCAATGAAGTATAGCAGTTATGAACAGACTAGATTTGAAAAAAATCTTTTATTCCTTATACTCTCCCTAAAACCCTGAATACTTGTGTTATAAAATCCTTAACTTTGACCTTTCCTCCCCCTTTGACATATATCAAAAATATACATGGGCGAATAGGGTTTCTAATAGAGAGTTTTGAGTTTTACCAAAATAAATTTAAGGAGTTCACAACTTTTTCAAAAAATAGTTTTCAAACAAAACATATTACAAAACTTTTTGAAAAAGTACTTTTGATTGGACGTTTTGAAAATTATGTTTTGAAAAACAAGAAGTTTTCATTCATGCTCCCCCTTAATATGAAACTCTTCCCCTTTGAAGTTTTTAAAAAACATGCAATTTTTCAATTTGAAAAAGGTTCTAAGCCTAGTTTAGGTCTTGAAAAAGGTTTTAGGTATGAAAACGTTCATTACTTTAAAAAGAAATAATTCTAAGTTCAGTTTTAAAAAAATATAAAAACTTCTGAGTATCACAAAGGAAATTCTTAGTTAAGAGCAACTCGATGTTTTCAATAAAGTTTCTTTGAAGAAGGAAGAAATTTAAGGAAAAATTTAATTTTGTTTAAGTCTGCTTTCCCCTTAAAAATACTCTGAAAAATATATTTTGACAAAGGTTTAAGGAAAAAAAGATTGTGTATCTGAGCCTATTAGTTTTGCAAAATCATAAATCAATATTGAAATAGTTTTTTTTTCAAAATATCAAGTGTTACTAAAAAAAACTAAATGATAGGGAACAAGTAACACATTATTAACTTATTAAGCAAGGATTAATGCTAAAGAACAGTTTGATAAACCAAGTTGACATTTCTATTAAGTCCAAGCTTGATATGTAAAACTTAAAGCATTTAATCAATAAGTCTAAGTTCAGAACTATATTTGATTCTAAGCATGATTTAAGTCCAAGTTCTGAACTTTTAGTCACTTATTGTTAATCCTCAAGATAAAGAGAAATAGAAATTTCTTAGGTAAAGGATAAAATTTGAAACGACCCGGAAAATTCTCTTAATATTTTCTTAAAATATTAAGCATGTTTAAATAATTTTCCAAGCGACCTAGAAATATTAAGGAGAACTTTGGCCTAGAAAATCCATGTTTTCTCATTTAAATTGAGAAAACTAAGTACTAATGGGCTTTATGTGGGCTTTTTAGTACCATGATTATAGGTAGATTTCGGTAATAATTAGTATAAACATAAATAGGATTTAATTAGGCATATTAGCATGATTATGGGTAAGTCTTAGCCTAATTTTTCTATTTTAATGGAGAAATTAGGTACTAATGAGCTTTAAATGGGCTCCAAAAATGGGTATTAATTAGGTAAAACTAATATAAATTAGAAAAAATTAATATAAATATAAAAGAATTTTAGTTAGGAATATTAGCATAATTATGGATGATTTTAGGGGAATTTTTGGAATTTAGGGAAAATAAAAATAATAAAATAAATGAAATAAAAATAAAATAAAAAATAAAGGTGCATGAGCCAAGGATTGAACCTTGGACCTCTTGGACTTTAACCAACTCACCTATCAAGTGATTGTTGGGAGGAAATGAAGTGGATATTGGTTAAAGCATAGAAGAAGATGAAGGGTCATGGAGAGACTCTTCATTTACCTCCTTAATGGGCTATTAAAGGGGGGTTTTGGGAGTTACCTCTTCTTCCCATTACATTCATTTTTGAAACTCATCCTCCCCTCATTCTTGCCGAGCACCAAGAAGGGGCTTTCCCCTTGGAAAAGCTTCCACCAAGGTTCCATCTCCTAGATCTAAAGTTTCTACAAGAGTACAAGGGCAAGGAGGGATCAAGGGTCAAGAGCTCTACAAGTTCTTTCTCTTTTAAGGTCTAAAAATCAAGAAATCCCAATGTAAGACTCCCTCACCTGTGGTATAATAGTTCCCTATGATTTTTATGATTTTTAGTATGATATAGTGGTTGGTTTTCGAATTTGATGTTGAAAAGAAACAAAACTAAGAACCCTCATGTTTAAGGGTTTTGGCCACCATAATTTACAGGTCTATAATTATGCTAAAAATAATGTTAATGTTATTTAATGTTCCCTTATGATGTGTAGAGGTTAAGTATAATTTTTGGGAATTTTTGGAGTACCCTAGGACACCCTAGGGTTTCGGCCAACATGAAAGAAACAAAACTAAGAACCCTCATGTCCACCATGATTTACAGGTCTATAATTATGCTAAAAATCATGATAATGTTATTTAATGTTCCCTTATGATGTGTAGAGGTTAAGTATAATTTTTGGGAATTTTTGGAGAACCCTAGGACACCCTAGGGTTTCGGCCAACATGAAAGAAACAAAACTAAGAACCCTAAGTTTAAGGGTTTCGGCCACCATGATTTACAGGTCTATAATTATACTAAAAATCATGATAATGTTATTTAATATTCCCTTATGATGTGTAGAGGTTAGATATAATTTCTGGGAATTTTTGGATTACCCTAGAGACCCCATATGCTTCGGCCAACCTCAAGGGCCCAAGGGTTAGGGTTGAGCCTTTAACTTCAAGTATATGTTTATGTGTTTCCATGATAAGTATGATAAGTATATGTTCAGGATATGAATGATGCCATGATAAGAATGATAGGGTTATGGTCACGATAAAAATGATGCTATGATATGTTAGGTTCATGATATGAATGATGCCATGTTAAGTATGTTATGTTTATGTTTAAGAATGAGGATGATGCCATGTTTAAGAATGAAAATGATGCCATATTAAGTATGTTATGTTTATGTTTAAGAATGAAAATGATGCCATGTTAAGTATGTTATGTTTATGTTTAAGAATGAAAATGATGCCATGTTTAAGAATGAAAATGATGCCATGTTAAGAATGAAAATGATGCCATGTCTAAAAAAATGAAAGTGAAGAATGAAGTTAAGGTTCATGCCTTTAAGGCATAATGATGATGTTAAGTATGATGAATGACAAGTATGATGAATGAAAGATGATGCTTATGTCTTTAAGGCATAAGTATGCTAAACGGCACGGTCGATGGTCGACGGTACGACGGTCGAGAGGACCAGTAAATGGGCCGGTAGACGGGCCGAGCCGTAACAAGTTATGCTATGTTAAAGATGCCATGAATGCCATATGAATGATGAAGCATGAAAAGTATTTTACTTTATGTATGGGCTTGTACCAGACCGAAGTATGGGTCCAAGGGATGGGTACCTTAAGAACGCCCCAGTTTTGGACTACCGAAGCTGTCCACGGTTCTGACACTACCGGAGCTGTGCAACAGGGATGGGCACCTTAAGAACGCCTCGGTTCGGGGACTACCGACTATGCTGTCCTTACCCTAGTAGGTTGGGGCTCGCGACCTCGGACTTGCTAGGGATGCGCGCTATGATGTATGTATGTGGTACAAGCCGGGGACCCCAAATGATGTTATGATGATTATGTTTAAGCAAGTTAAAAGTATGTTTTAAAAGTTAAGCATCCCTTATGTATATGCATTCCACTCATGCATCCATTCATGTTATGCATTTTGCTATGCAGTTCCAAGATTTTATGCTTACGTTTCATGTTAAGAAGTATGCATGAGAATGAATGATCATGATTATGTTAGGAAGATGTTCATATGCTATGATAGGTATTATGCCATGAATTATGCCATGCTACTATGTTTATGATTTATGCCATGAATTATGCCATGCTACTATGTTTATGATTTATGCCATGAATTATGCCATGCCACTATGTTTACGATATGCCATGAATTATGCCATGCTTAGAATGTTCACTATGTTTATGAATTGTGCCATGAGAATGAATGAATTATGCCATGCTTAGAATGTCTATGATGTTTATGTTTATGCCATGTATCATGCCATGCTTAGAATGTTACTATGTTTATGTTCATGCCAAGCTATGTATACAATAAGTGATGCAAGATGTTATGTTCTAAGTAGAGCACCAAGTATGTTAATGTTTTATGTGCTCATTATGAGATGATGAATGATGGATGGTTTTGTGAGTAGGAAGGAGTCTTACTAAGCCTGTGTGCTTATAGTCTTATTTCCTTATACCGCAGATCATTCAAGGGGATAATGAAGGAAGCAGCAGGAGGGCAAGAACGCATGTGTGTAGTAGTGACTTGGCCCAGGAAACTTTATGTTTACTGTTTATGTTAGAACTTCACCTTGGTTATGTATATGTCTGACTTATGGAACCTTATGATATGACGTTACGTATGACATGATATGATATGATGCTTAAGTTCAAAGTTAATATGCTAAGGTTCCTATGTCATTAAGTTAAGAATGGTAATAGGGCATGTATAAGTTAAAGTTATTTCACTGCCTTATGATGTCTACATGCCCTAAGCATGTTAACGTAACGCCGCTTATGAAAAAAAAAAGCGGGCGTTACAGGTTGGTATCAGAGCAGTAACCATCTCACCACACACACATCAAGCCCTCTTCCTGCCGCTTCCAAGTAAGTACCTCTTTACAAATCTTATAGTAAGATGTTTTATGATTTAGGATATGCAAGTATGAACGATAGTTATGATTAGGATATGCAAGTATGAACGATAGTGATGATGAAAGGTACCTTAAGATATGTAACGATGAACGATATTTTTATCTTCTTTTAGGAATTAGATGCTTAGAATAAAATAGGGGTAGAAAAGAACTGATATTGATCATACTTGTCTTCGGTGAAGAAAAACATGGCTAGAAGACAGAGTAACCGACTTAACGAGGCAGCCCCACCGCCTGATCTGGTGCAAATGGTAACCCGACTTCAGCGCCAAGTCACCGAGCAGCAGCAGACTATTAACACCTTGATGAACCAACAGGAAAATTCTACTACTCCACCAGTGAACCAGACTGCTATACCTGTGGCACCTACGGTTACGCACACTCCTACGCCGGGCTCGACCACTGTGGCACGACAGGAGGCTTACTTGATCCAATGGTTAAGGCTGAAACCGGAAAATTTTTTCGGTGCTGGCGAACCTTGGGACGCCCAGGCATGGTTCAAGACGATGGAAAGTACCCTGGAGCTGCTGGACTGGCCTGAGTATGAGAAGATCAAGTGTGCGTCATTCTGCCTGACTGGGGATGCTAGAATGTGGTGGGAAAGGGTCAAGGCCAAGAGACCGGTGGACCAGATGGCGTGGTCCGATTTCGAATCAGAGTTCTTTGAAGAATTCTTCAATATGCGTGTCACAAACAGACACTACGATGAGTTCACGGAATTCCGACAGGGCAACCTCTCGGTCAATGAAGCGTGAAGAAGTTTAATCGCCTGGCTCGTCTATGCCCGGAGCTGGTCCGCACTGAGAAAGAAAGGGTCTGTCTTATGTTGAAGATGTTGCGGCCTGAAATAGCCCTGAACGTGGCCGGCGGAGTTAACAGGCCGCAGACCACCGAGGAGCTGTTTAGTAGTGCTCTACTCACCGAGCATTACTTGAACAATATCAATCAGCAAAGGAAGGCATTCAATGAGAGAGGTCAGAAACCTCAGGGTACCAACGCTAATGGGAAGGGAAATCAGGGTGGTAAACGGCAGCCAGGGGACGACCCCCAAGGGGGCCCAGTAAATAAACAGTCCAGGTTTCCCCTATGTGCTACATGCGGGAAAATGCATCCCGGGGAATGCCGCAAAGGTACGAACCAGTGTTTCACTTGCGGGGTGGAAGGGCACATAGCCCCTTACTGTCCTACCAAGAACCAGGCACCTCCCCAACAGCTTGTTCCGTACCGGGGTGCACCAGCGAAACTACATTATATGCAAGCCGAACTGGAAGGTACCCCGATGAGCCAAGGGAGATTGGAGGCCCCACCAACTATGGCGGATGCCAGGGTTTCCTCTATTGCTAAGGAGGATGCCGCGAATGCTGCAACGGTTGTCACAGGTCAGATACTTATTTACAGTCAGTACGCTACTGCATTATTTGATACTGGGGCAACACACTCGTTCGTCTCTATGTCCTACACTAAGAAGATAGATAAGTCTCCACAAGTTTTAGACTGCAAGTTCTTGACAACCTTGCCTTCGGGAGAAATAAGGACATCCACTCCCGTGCTGCGTGTTGTGCTAGTCAGATTCGCAGGAAGAGAACTCTACTGCGATCTGATAGTACTTAACATGCAGGATTATGATGTTATAAGGGGAAGGAATTTTCTGAGCAAATACGTCGCTTCTGTCGAGTGCCGTAAACGAAAGGTGATCTTTCAACTATCGACTTTCGAAGCACAGAAGATGATAGACAAGGGATACACTGGATTCTAGCACATGTGGTTGACGTAAGTCAACCCAAGGACCAGAAGCTAGAAGATGTTAGGGTTGTAGCTAATTATCCAGAGGTATTCCCAGAGGAATTACCAGGATTAGCTTCTGATAGAGAAGTGGAATTCGAGATCGAATTGGTTTTTGGTACTAACCTGTTCCCCAAGGCACCTTACCGTATGGCAAGGTCAACGGTTTGAGGAATCCACCTGGGGAAACGCGAGGACGCGCTGAGATGCAGGTACCCAGAGATATTCTAAGTTCGAGGACGAACTTTCACGAGGTATGGGGGATTGTAACGACCCGAAAAATTCTCTTAATATTTTCTTAAAATATTAAGCATGTTTAAATAATTTTCCAAGCGACCTAGAAATATTAAGGAGAACTTTGGCCTAGAAAATCCATGTTTTCTCATTTAAATTGAGAAAACTAAGTACTAATGGGCTTTATGTGGGCTTTTTAGTACCATGATTATAGGTAGATTTCGGTAATAATTAGTATAAACATAAATAGGATTTAATTAGGCATATTAGCA
>JAGFNQ010000162.1:264558-301109 GCA_024364735.1 Boesenbergia rotunda
GGTCTGCAAACACTATCTTCAGGTGTTCGTCATGTTCTTCCTGAGTCTTTGAATACACTAGGATATCATCAATGAAGACAATGACGAACTTGTCAAGAAAATCCTTGAACACTCGATTCATTTGATCCATAAACGTCGCAGGGCGTTTGTCACTCCAAAGGGCATGACCACAAACTCGTAGTGCCCATATCTTGTACTGAAAGCAGTCCTTGGCACATCACTCTCCTTCACTTTGAGTTGATTGGTAACCTAATCGCAGATCTATTTTGGAGAACACCGTGGCTCCTTCAACTGATCGAAATAAATCATCTATCCTTGGAAAGGGATATCTGTTCTTGATGGTTACCTTATTCAAGGCTCGATAATCTATGCACATTCGCATGGATCCATCTTTCTTCTTGACGAACAACACAGGAGCTCCCCAAGGTGAATGACTAGGGCGGATGAAACCCTTGTCGAGTAGCTCTTGTAACTGTTCTTGCAGCTCTTTCAGTTCTGCTGGTGCCATGCGATAAGGTGCCTTTGAAATTGGGTTGGTTCCTGGAACCAACTCAATTTCAAATTCAATTTCTCGATTGGGAGGGAGTCCTGGTAACTCTTCAGGAAACACCTCTGGATAGTCACAGACTACCCTCACTTCCTCTTTCTTTAATCCTTCTCTTTGACTTGCATCTACTATATGAGCTAGAAAATCGGAACACCCCTTCTCTAACATTCTCTAGCTTGTAAGGTAGATAAGAACCTTTTTGTCTTTCTCTTTGGGTCTCCAATAAACTCGAATGGAGGTTCTGCTTCTGGTGTGAACTTGACTTTTCTCTTGCGGCAGTCTATAGAAGCATTGTACTTGCTCAAGAAGTCCATCCCTAAAATGACATCGTAATCCTTCATCTCAAGGACTACCAAGTCACTGTAGAGCTCTCGGTTGGAAATCCAGATTGGTACTGCCCTCAGCCTCTCAGTAGAGACCATTACTTCCCCCGACGGTAAAGTTGTTAAGAACTTCATCGTTCAATATTTCTGGTGGCCTTTATACTGTTTAAGTAGTGCTCGGTGTTCAAAGCACTACTTATCAGTTTTTCGGAGGTTTGCGACCTCTTAACACTGCTAGCCCCATTTAACGCTATCTCAGGCCTTAACATCTTGAGCATTAGCCTGACTATCTCTTTTTCTGTGCTAACTAGCTCTGGGCACAGACGAGCTAACTGATTAAACTTCTTCACTGCTTCATCCACGGATAAGTCTCCTTGTCTGAACTCCGTGAATTCGTCATAATGCTTGTTGGTTACTCGCATGTGAAACTATTCTTCGAAGAACTCAGTCTCGAAGTTGGCCCATGTCATCTAGCTGATATTTCTCTTGGCCTTAACTTTCTCCCACCACATCCTAGCATCTCCCGTAAGTCAGAAAGATGCACACTTTATCTTCTCTACCTCATGCTAGTCCAGTAGCCCTACTATTCTTTCCAACGTTTTGAACCATGCTTAAGCATCCCATGGTTTGCTTGTGCCTGGGAAGTTCCCTGGCTTCAGTTTCTTCTACTAAATGAGGTACGCTTCTTGCCTCACCCCCCCCCCCCTTGCCGGATTACAGAAGTAACCGATGGGTCTTGGTCACAACTGGTGCCACTACATTCTCCACCAGCGGGGTAATGGGAGCGACCTACTAGTTAGTCATCATGGTGGCAATAACTTGCTGCTATTATACTACTTACCCTTGTAACCGAGCCACCACCTCTAAAAGATTTGGTGGTGGTATTGACTTTGTTGCATCTTGCCCTTTAGGAGCTCGCTCCTCATTTTGGGCCTTTCTAGGACGTCCTCTTGACATTCTCTTACTCTTTATCATAAAGAGACTATGTTTCCTCTTGCCCTCTAGGAGCTTGCTCCTCATTTCGGACAATTCTGGGACGTCCTCTTGTCATTCTCTTACTCTATAGTGTAAAGAAAATAAAAGCTCATTATCTCTTACTAACATACTTCATTATCTCCATGCACATATTAGCATATAATAATACAAACATACTTCCTTATCATCATGCACTTACTGATACTAGCAGTCAATAATGAAAAGCATACAAAACTACAACATATGAACTTCTTACTTGGTAGGCGGCATGATTGATGCTTGATGTCAGTGTGGCGGAAGGGTGGAAACTTGCTCTGATACCACTCTGTGACGACCCCACTTCTCTACCACTAAAGCGGACGTCACTTTTACTTAACCTTAACTTTACCTTATTCTTAGTCTTAGGTTACAACTACTTGACTTCCCTTAACTTGCTCTGCATTTTTTTCTTTTTTTTTTCAAAAAAAAAAACAACTTTCATTTTATTTGCTTTGCAAGGATTTAACCCCTAGACCTCTTAGTTGTAAAACTGAAGCACTAACCATCTGCCGTACAACACTTTCTTTTTAATGGTACCAGTCGACTGCTAGATAGCCAGTCGACTGGCGTCAGCCACAGAAACTTTCTGTGCCCGGCACCAGTCGACTGGCCTCTTGGCAGTCGACTGGTGCATCGAACAGAAGGTTCTGTTCGATAGGGCAGTCGACTGGTATCTGAACCAGTCGACTGGCACGCCTGAAAACTGCAGTTTCAGACCTGAGGAAGCCTTTCAAGGGTCCATAACTCATACACTTCCAAAGCATATAGATAAATAACTCCAAATCTATACTCTATACTAGATTTACAAACATCTTAACAACCCAAAACAAATCCAATAACTCGCAATTAGGATTTCTACGAAATTTAATAAACTATCAAAGCATATGAAATCTATACTAGAGTTTGTACTCAACTTTGTCTCTATGCAAAGTTTAAACAAAATCCTTATGTTCTACCAATTCAAAACACGAACCACAAGTTTCTATAAGACTTAACCCCAAGATCTCACCCACGGTTCCACCGCCACTGAACATCAATGCAAGTCCCGTTCGCCTCCTTAGCTTATGCTTTTTTCTTTACCTTTATCTGCAATAGAAGGAAATGCAACTAATAAGCGATTTGCTTAGTAAGTAAATCCTAACTCACAAATCCATGCGATCAATGATAAACATGCTCTTTTCAAAGTATGCTCGCTTCAAAATACATGCACTTGGAAATACTTGCACATGGGAACTTTCATATAATTTTCAAGCTCAATCATGCTTGAAAACATTTACTTACATCAAAACACTTGCAAACTTAACATGCTCATGATTTCTTTTAGACTTGATACTTATACATTTTCATACTTTAAAACACTAACTTCCTTGCTCTTGCTTTTTAACATGCTTGTAACATAACAACATGAACATACATAACAAAACATGTACTTAACTGGAAACACTAACATATACTCATATACTTCAAAATAATAATCAACTTTCTAGGCCTTGACACTGTACCTGGTATCAATGTACCATTGCACGCATCCATAATAGGTTTCGGGGTAGCGAGCCACCGCACCCTATTAGAGCTTCTTTCTAACTTTCTGTGGGCCTCTCCTTTGCCCGGTACATATCACTTTACAAAAGTAAAATACTTTCTTACTCATAATGATTATACTTATCAAGCTATCTCATCTTTTTCCATAAATTTGGCACTACAAAACTTTACTTTTCTTACTTGGAACTTTCATCGAGCACCTTGCGTGCCCTTAACCCAAAACTCATTTTTGGGACTTTTCAAGAACTTGGTCTTATCATGCTTAGATTCACATACACAAAACCTACTCCAATTCAAGTTCTATGATAAAACATGTATTCTTCAGAAACTTAAATCACACAATAAAACAATATTCGTAAAGCATGCACTTAGATCACAAAATCACGGTTCTACAACGAGAAACTACATACGAAACTACTTCTATTGCAGGTGAGTGATCTACTTACCCTTTTCTTGAAGAAAACTCACTAAGTATCCGATAGATCCTAGCGTAGCACTCCTTTTCTCTTCCTTTGCAACAATCCTCACTCCTTGGCCCTAGGGAAGAAACCCTAGGTTCTCTACTCAAGAGGAAGAAGAAGGAGGAAGAAAACTTCTTGTTTTCTCCCTGTTTTCGCAGCCCCCTTGCTCCCTGTTTCCGCCGACCCTAATCACCCAAAAGGGGGATTTAACGCAACTTAAGCAGAAGTTGAAACACCTCCTCATGAAAAGGGCCTACTTACCTATAACATTAATTCGCTTCATCCTTTTCTTTGCTTGATACCCCCAACCTTCTGGCTAGCCGAGCCCGCTTAAGGATTGGCTTGCCCTTGTGGTCGCGAGATCAAACCCCTGCCGGACCTTTTTCTTTTTCTTTTTATTTTTATTTCGAAAAATTGCCAGAAAATTCAGAAAAATTCCTAATAATTCATGAAAATTATTGGGTGTAACATCGGAGAGGTAGCTTCAGCTAGTTCCACCGGACTGAAAAGACCAAATAGGGTACTCCTTACCCTACTTGACTCCTTAGTCAAGCTTCCCTAACGTACTATCATCAAACCTTGTCCTAATACTAGGTTGTTCAAGTTTCAATTAATCAGGTCCTTATCTAACCATTTCTAGTCCTATGAATAGCAAAAAAACTTTAAGTAAAGTCATAGTGAGGAGAAATTTCTGGGTTTTCTAAGTTAGCAAAATTATTAATTAGTTTTTCTAGTATATCAAATTTAATTTTCAAAGTCTCATTTCTTGTCTTAACTTTTTGAAATTTGAATTTATTAATATACATGATTTAATCAAGTTACTTAGGCATGTGCCCATATCTAAATTTGACCCAGAGTGATTAAGTAAACTATCAGCATTTATTGTAAAGAGTGGATTTTCATATAACTTAAAGTTACCCATCTTGGTAGGTTGTCCTGGTTCTTTTGCTCTTCTATTGTGCATTCATCTTTGTAATGCCCAAACTCCTGGCACTTGAAGCATTGGATGCGACTCTTGTCCTTTCATGCTTTTGGAACTGGTTCCTTTGTCGCCGTCGGTGGTGTCATTCGAATCTTACGACTAGGACACTTACTTTTGTAGTACCCTCTCTCCCTGCATGTGTAACAAATTACATGATTTTTAAAATTTGAATTTACAATTTTACCTTTGGATTCCTTATTGGGAATCTCCCCCTTGATTCTTGCTGCCTCGGATCTAGACTCATCTTCTGGTTTCAATTTGGCTTCGGATTCGGGTTCAGACTCTGACTCGGCTCTTTGTGCTTGTACCGAGAGTGCGAGATAACTTAGGTGATCTTCGTCTGATTCACCCGATGATTCGAACATCACACCTTCAAGGACCTCAATATCGGAGCTCTCTTCGTGTAGGTTGATTAGCTTCTCCCATATCTCTTTATCACAGTTGAAGGATCCAACCTACTTCAATTCTTCATTGGTTAGGCCACATTGTAGTATTGCAGTCGCCTTTGCATCTACCTCGATCTTCCTCAGAGATGGTTTGTCCAATTTATCCCAGGCGATCGACATTCCATCTTCTGTAGGTACTATAAACCCCGTTTGGATTATCATCCATAGAACTAGATGGGCCTTTAGGTGGGATTCTATTAGACCCTTCCAGGTTCTGAAGTTCTCGCCAGAGAATAGAGGCGGACAAACACTGTTCCATTCTTGATTGACCATTGAGGATAAATCTTACACACAAAAAGAAAAAATAGAAATGTACCAAGACTTGGTCTTGGATTAGTAGTGCGGGAGAAGGGAAAAAATAGCCCAAAATAAATATTACATGAATTTCGAGGTGGAATAAAAAAAATAAAAAAAAAAGTTTGTGACAAATTATTTTTTTTTGAAAATATTTTTTTTTAAATCTGATTAATGGTGAAAAAATAAGAGTTAAAAAAAATTGCTTGAATTAAGGTAGCATGAATTTCGAGAAAAAAATATTACAATAAAAAAAATTATGACAAATTTTTTAAAAATTGATCATTATATCAATTCTGACTTATGGTGAAAAAATAAGAATTCAAAATTGAAAAAGGTGTAAGAATATTTTAAACCCATGGACAAATATTATTTATTTGAAATAAAAAGCGAAAAGGATCGAGTGGTGTTGCACCAACCTCGATTAACGAGAAAGAAAAGAAAGAAAACTAAAAAATTTCATAAATCCGAAAAAACATTCAAACTAGCAAGTTTGACCCACCCGCTCTGATACCACTTGTTGGATCAAGAAAAACGATAGAGAGAGGGGGTGAATATCGTTAAAACTTTTCGGATAGAATAAAGAGTGAAAACGCTGCGGAAATAATTAAGTGCACACAAGAACACAAGATTTTTTACTTGGTTCGGAGTCACGGTCGGCTCCTACTCCAAGGCCCACGGTCCTTGACCGTTTACTTTGGGCAATACTATAATCGCGCAAAGCAGTTTACAAATTGAGTACAGGAATACAACGGAAATGAAACTAGTTACACTTTTCATTACCGACCCCTGGTGTGGATCATATTTCGGAGTAGAACACAAGATTTTTTACTTGGTTCGGAGTCACGGTCGGCTCCTACTCCAAGGCCCACGGTCCTTGACCGTTTACTTTGGGCAATACTATAATCGCGCAAAGCAGTTTACAAATTGAGTACAGGAATACAGCGGAAATGAAACTAGTTACACTTTTCATTACCGACCCTTGGTGTGGATCGTATTTCGGAGTAGAGGGTCGTCATCGTCGTTGGAATCACGAAGTCGAAGTTTGTCGGGGCGTAGCGCTTGAACGAAAAGCTTTGGAGCGTTAGAAAACTGTGTTGTTGAAGCCTTGGGGTTGAACCCCTTTTATAGTCCTCTATCGGGCGCCTGATAGGTTTGGGGCGCCTGACACATGCCCTTCAATCCGAGAAACCTTATCCGTGGGCTCGGTCAGTGCTTATCCTCCCCACTTGGGCGCCTGAGCTGATGGGGGTGCCCATGACCTCACGGGCGCCTGATCCGCCTTGGTTCAGTGGCTTCGCAGCTGGTTTTTGGTTTTTGCCTTCACGCTTTGGCGCCCATATCCTTACGGGCGCCTGAGCCCAATCGGGCACCTAGGCCCAGTGAAGAACCTTCACTTGCAGACGATCAGTCCTTCGACCCTGCAACTAAGGTTAGTCCCAAAAACATAATAAGTAGTAACTACAGCCGTAGCTGTCTTGGTTCTGACTTCGGGTCTCCCAAATGGAACCCTAGGTCGAACCGACGTCTACTGTTCCCTCGACGGGGAACATGTCCTCACCTACTCCTCTCAGGAGAGTTTATCTTTTGTCAACCGGCTCCTCCGGTTGGACATTTGCCCAGCTTTACTCACCAGGTCTTCGTGCCCAGTCCATGACTAGGACTTAGTGCCCAATTCCTTGAACCAGGTCTTCGGTGCCCAGCCCTCGGCCAGGACTTAGTGTCCAACCCTTGGTCAGGTCTTAGGTGCCTAGCCCTCGGCCAGGACTTAGTGCCCAACCCTTGGTCTGGTCTTAGGTGCCCAGCCCTCGGCCAGGACTCCATGCCTAGATTAACTAGGACTTTCCTGCACACTTGAGTAACTTTATTAGATCACAAATAATACTTAACTTTGAACCCTTTTCCAATATCAAAACAAGGTTCGATATGGTGCTTCCTGCACCAACAGGGTGTTCCCATGCTTAGACCTTGGATGTACTGACCCTGGGGGTTGGGAACCAAGTAAATCCCGTGTGTAATCTATTGTGTGTTTTGTTCATTCTTTCTATCATTCGGCTGCTACTAACTCTGTATCTAGAACAAACTGAAAAGTTTACGAAGTTTCTGAACAATTTTTACGGTTGATATTCACCCCCCCCTTTATCGACGACACCGGTCCCCACAAGTGGTATCAAAGCCTGGTCGCTCTTTATCGGACTAACAGCCGATGGAGCCAAGACGCCAGGAGTTGAGGGGGAGCCTAGGGGTGAATCTTGTACGTTTTTTTAAATGTCAATTTTTAAATTCCATATTATATGCTTCATGTGCAGGGAGAGAGGACACTATAAAAATCAGTATCCTACTCGTAAGAATCGTTCCTCACCGGCGATAAAGGAAATACCAGCACCAGGAGTCCGGAGGGACAAGAGCCACGTACGGTGCTTCAAATGCTAAAAGTAAGGACACAACAAAAATAAGTGTCCGACAAAGGTACGCAAAATTTATGTTCCAAAAAATTTTCAAATTCCTGCACAATCGTACGATAAGTTAGATAATTTTTCTAAAAAATTAAATTTATTGCATAGTCAAATTAATATTTTGCATGCCCAATTAGAAAATGTAGATATTGCTAAAGTATTAGAAATTAACTGTTTAATCCTTAATGTTAATTCAACAATTTCTAAAATTAATTTTGATGAAATTAATTCAATTAATTTTACTGATAACTCTGAAATTCTTAAGGATAATCCTGAAATTAACTCTGAAATTATTAAAGATAATTTTGAAATTATTAAGGATGATCCTGAAATTAACTCTGAAATTATTGAGGATAATTTTGAAATTCTTAAGGATAATCCTGAAATCAACTTTGAAATTATTAAGGATAATCCTGAAATTATCTCTGTAATTATTAAGGATAATTTTAAAATTATTAAGGATAATCCTGAAATAAACTCTAAAATTATTGAGGATAATTTTGAAATTCTTAAGGATAATCCTGAAATCAACTCTTAAATTATTGAGGATAATTCTAAAATTAATTCTAAGGTTATTTCTGAGGAGTGTGGAGATGAAATCTTTTTAGATGATAATTTAATTATCAAATTTTAAGATAATATTGAAGATTATTACAAAACATTAACTAGTGGCCCAAATTACTCCACCTACTATAAGGATATTGAACGATGTGATTTTCATGATGAGGATAAGGACGAAATTGTATTTTCTGAGATCAAGGCTATAGTTAATAAAATTTATAAAAAGTCAAACAAATCAAAGTTGTTAGAAAAACTCGAAAAATTAAATAAAGGAGAAATAGTAAAGGAATCAGATATTTTCGTAATAATGAAAATGATGAAATTAAATCCACAACTTTTAACCAATCTAGAAATTTTGAAACTTAAATCAAGTTAAATCTTAAAAGCTTTAATTTTAACTTTTAATCTTAATTTAATTCTTTATGCAACCTTAATTAAATCTTAATTGTTACCTTAATTAATCCCTAATTAATTTAACTTTAATTAATCCTTAATTAATTTAACTTTAATTAATTCTTAATTAATTTTAATTAATTTAACTTCAATTAACTCCTAATTAATTTAACTTCAATTAATTAAAATTAATAAATTAATTGTTTTTAATTTAACTCTAACTCGTAAATAACTTAAACTCAAATTAAATGAAATCCTACCCAAACTGTAACAATAAATTTAATAAAATTAAATATGTCAAAGTGGGTTGGCATATTCGCGGGTTCACACGACATGTATCAAATCGAGAATTTGATACATTTTTAGAAACTTAATTAAATGCCTTGACTTGTTTGAATCATGCATCAATGCTATGTACATGCATCTGCTATTTCTTTAAAATTTATGTCATGTCATTCACGTTTAATTTTATGCATGATTTAGAATGGTTATAGGAAAAAGACTAGTTGAAACTTGAATAACCTAGTATTAGGTGGAGGTGAGATGATAGTACGTTAGGGAAGCCCTTCTAATAAGGTCAAGGAAGGTAAGGCGTACCCTACTTGGTTTGTTTAGTCTGGTGGAACTAGCCGAAGCTACCGATCCAAATCCTAAGCTAGTTAGACCAAAATTTTTCAAGAAGTAATTTGAAAATGAATTTTCGGTAAAAGGCTTTGTCAAGGAAAGGGTTGTTGCTCCAATAAGGCTACGACCAAAGAAGGCCTCTGTGCCTCGCCAAGACCTGGAAGCCGATTATCGAAAATCAAATTCAATTTACTATTTGATAAATTTGAATCTAACACAAGTTTTAATTAACTCTTAGATTTAAAATTCAAAGGAAAATTAATCAAGCATCTCACAATACACCCATAAGGCAACCATCCTTGATTGTACTGAGACATCTAGAATGGGTGAGATGTTAAGGATTAATAAATTGAAACATATTTTTCAAAATTGTTTTCCAAAATTCTTAGAATATTTTTCTAAAAATTTATTTTCAAAATAGTGCTTTAACATAATAATATTTTTATGGATTTCATGCATGTCTGATTGCTTATATATGATAGATTTTCAAAATTACATTATTTTGAAAAATTGTTTGACCTACACAATTAGACACAAGCCCCTTAGGTCAACACTAAAGTCCGTTAAGGCACTTAGATAGAGTCAAACGGTGTTGGATACAGGGGGAGTGTTTTATTGGTGATTTTTTTTTTTCAAAACCATGCTTTATAAATCACTTTTACTTATGTTTTTCGAAACCCATGCTTTACAAATCACTATCACTTATGTTTTTCGAAAACTACGCCTTACAAATCACTATCATGTCAAAATGTTTTTCGAAAACTGTGCTTGACAAATTGCCTTCATTTCAAAATGTCTTTCAAATACTCATTAATATTTCAAAATGCACTCTAAAGATTGTGCTTATTTTCCTTTTGATCTTGATAAACCCTAAAGACACAGAGGAAAGTCTACTTCATGATCTATAAGAAAATCTTCTGACAAGTGTTTTTAGGAAAATTGTTTTTACCAATTATTTGCTTGAAACTACTAGATAATTCTTTTGGTCTAGACCAAACCTTAAGACTCGAGGAAGATCGTTGTGGTCAACAAGCTTCCTAGGACTAGGTCAAGTTTAGGGGGAGGTCAAACTGAATGAATTATTAAACATTTCAAAATAATATATTTTCATGCACTGTATTTTTAAATCCTTTTGAAAACATAAGGAATTCTTTTTAAATACTGTCATCTTTTATTTTATGAAAATATGATACAATCACTTTCAAATTTTTTTTGTTTATAAAATTCCTTTGGAAAATAATATTTACTTGAGTTTGGAGAATTTCCAGGACACATAGGGAAATGTCCTTGTAGTTAACAAGGTTTCCTAGGATTGTGTCAGACTGGAAATGAATCTAAGTCAAATAAAATATTATGTTTTCAAATATCCTTCAAAAAATGCATGATATTTTTCAAAAAGTACTTATATTTTTAAAAAATACATAATATCTTTTAAAAGTACTTATATTTTTCAAAAATACATAATATCTTTTAAAATTACTTATATTTTTCAAAAATACATAATATATTTCAAAAATACTTATATTTTTCAAAATTGCATAATATCTTTCAAAGTTACTTATATTTTTCCAAAAATGCATAATATTGTTCAAAAGTACTTGCATTGTTTTCACAAAGCTCAATATGTCTCAAAAGTACTTGCATTTTTGAAAATGATCAAAATATTTTTCAAAGTACATATTTTTCAAAGTATGAATATTTGTTTAATACTTTTCAAAGGTACAGATATTTTTTCAAATACTAGCATGTTTCAAAGAACATTTTTTTTAATCTTTTTCAAAGTGAAAATGTATTAAGTGTAAAATATCTTTCAAGAGTATTTTCACAACATTTTTCAAGTATTTGTTTGCAATCTTTTGAAAAATCTTTCATAAATCAAAGTTTTTCTAAGGAAAAAAAATTCAGAAGTTCAAATATTTACCTACAAATACAAAATATTTTTTAGAATTGCACAATACTTTTCAAAGTGGATTTTTTTGTGAAATTTAAGTGCTTAGTTTTTATTAACGAGCTTTTTGCTATGCTTTCAAGGATTTATACTATGTCCTTTCAAAAGAATTTTTTTTTGTTGGTGCAAGTGTTTTTGTTGATTTTTGATGTATGACAAAGGGGGAGAGTGCGCTTAAGTTAGAAATTTTTTATTTTTTTCCAAAGGATCAAATAAAATCAAAAGGTTTTTTCAAAAAGGGAGAAAGTGAGCTTAAGTTAGAAATTTTGTCTCCCAAAGGATAGAGAGCTTTCCCAAAGAATCAAAATTTATTTGCAAAACTTAGATTTTTTATTCAAGGATTATAATTTAGCCCTTTCAACCAATCTAACTTAAGATATTGTCAAACATAAAAAAGGGAGAGATTGTTGGTGCAAGATGCATTAGTGATGTCCTCCTCTAAGTGTTTCAATGTTTGACAATATGCTTAAGTCAGTGATACATTGAACAAGGGAAAGGTGAATGAAGAAAAGAGTACCAAAGTGAACCAAAGTCCTAGTTAACCTAGGCACTAAGTCCTGGTTCTATGAATTGGGCACTATGTCCTGGCCACGGGCTGGACGACTAAGTCCTGACGTAAGGTTGGGCACGAAGACCTAGTGAGTGAAGCTGGGCACGAAGACCTGGTCGAGGATTGGGCACCGAAGACTGGTGAGTGAAGCTGGGCACTAAGACCTGGTGAGTGAAGTTGGGCATTAAGTCCTGGTGAGTGAAGCTGGGCAAAAGTCCTGATGAGTGAAGTTAGGCACGAAGACCCGGTTCGAGGAATTGGGCACTAAGTCCTGGCCGAGGGTTGGGCACCGAAGTCCTAGACCTAGGGTTTGGGCACGAAGTCTTGGTCCGAGGGATTGAGCAACTTAGCTGAGCAATGACTAAGGACATAAGTAGGGACAGTTCGAGGGTCAGACGTCTTGAGATCCGAGTCTCGAACGCTATGCAAAAGTCCACCCGGATGGGCCGGGTGGCAACCGTCTCCTGAGAAGAGTAGGTTGAAGGCGCGTTCCCGGGGGTGGGAACTTAGGTGTCGGTTCAACCTAGGGTTTCGTGGAAATCCGAAGTCAGAATCAAGTCCTTATGATTATGATTATCTGCATGTTGCCTTGCCTTTTGAATGTATTACAAGTACCTAAATGTTGGAAACAAGGCAGGCAAACGAACACAAGCGACCTGGAAGAAGAGCTGTAGGGCGCATGTATTGAAACAGGCGCCCCAGAGCAACAGGGCGCCCTGGACTGGCAGCCATCTCCCATGCGCCTGTTAACACAGGCACCTGAGAGCTCCCAGTCGCCCTGTATGGGTGAGGCACCTGGGAAGAGGGATCTTATCCCTGCTGTGAGTTCAACGCGAGTATGGAGTTTGACCAAGCTATATGAGGCGCCTCATTGATCACAGGTGCCCCAATGAACCCTATAAAAGGGGCTTCGACCCCTCAGCTCAAGACACAACTTCCAAGATCATTTTGAGCTTTCTGACTAATGACAAAGCGCTAACGACGAGGCTCTGTGACCAAGGAAGCTCCGGGAGGATGTGCGCGGCACTTCGGAGTTCTAGATCGGCCGAGTCGTCGACTCTTGTATTTGGTTTGATTTACTTTACGCACGTAATTTCTTTATATTTGTGGCTGTAAATCTTGCACTGTATGATGGATTTCTCCATCTCCGGAAAGTCCAGAAAGGAGACCATTAGTGGACGGATGTTCCCGTGCTTAGGCCTTGGATGTACTAACCCTGGGGGTTGGGAACCAAGTAAATCCTGTGTGCAATCGGTTGTGTATTTTGTTCATTCTTTCTATCTTTCCTCTGCTACTAACTCTGTATCTAGAAGGAACCAAAAAGTTTATGAAGTTCCCGAACAATTTTTACGGTCGATATTCACCCCCCCCCCTCTATCGACGGCACTGATCCCCACACGTCAAAGGTACAGAAAATTTATGTTCGAAAAGATTTTCAAATTCCTGCACTGTTTTATGATAATAACTTAGATAATTTTTCTAAAATATTAGAATTATTGTACAGTCAAATTAACGTTTTGAATGACCAATTACCAACTATAGACAATAGGAAAATATCAGATATTGACTCATTAATTTTTAATATCAATGCATTGATTTTTAAAATTAATTCTGATAATGTTGAAACTAATTCAGAAAATGTTGAAATTAATTCTATTAATGGTAAAATTAATTCTGATAATATTGAAATAAATTCTGATAATATTCAAAATAATTCTGAAAATGTTGAAGATATTTCTGAGGATAAGGAAGATGTTGAGGATAATTTATCTGATGATATTTCTGAGGATTAGGATGATTTTTCTGAGGATAGTGGAGATGAAATCTTTTTAGATGATAGTTTAATTATTAATTTTTTGGATAATCCTGAAGATAATTATGAAACATTAACATGTAGCCCTGAAAACTACTCCACTTATTATGAAGATATAGAAGAATATGACTTTGAGGATGAGGAGAAAGATGAATTTTCTAGGATCAATGCTACAGTTAATAAAATCTACAATAATTCAAACAAATCAGAATTGTTAGAAAAACTTGAAAAATTAAATAAAAAAGAAATAGTGGATAAATCAGATATTTTTGAAATAATAAAAATGATAAAATTAAACCCACAACTTTTAATTAACCCAGAAATTTTGAAACTCAAATCAAATTAAATCTTAATAACTTAAACCCAAATTAACTAAAATCTTACTCAACTGCAACAATAAATTTAATAAAATTAAATATGTCAAAGTGGATTGGAATATTCGCGAGTTCACACGATATGTATCAAATCAGGAATTTGATACATTATTAGAAACTTAATTAAAATTGCCTGGACTTGATTGAATCATCCACAAATGCCATGCTCATGCATTTGCTATTTTTTTATATAAATGTCATGTCATTCATATTTAATTTTATGCATGATTAAGAACGGTTATAGGAAAAAGACTAATTGAAACTTGAACAACATAGTATTAGGTGGAGGTGAGATGATAGTACGTTAGGAAGCCTTCTAATAAGGTCAAGTGAGGTAAGGCGTACCCTACTTGGTCTGTTTAGTCTAGTGGAACTAGCTGAAGCTACCGATCTAAAACCTAAGCTAGTTAGACCAAAATTTTTCAAGAAGTAATTTGAAAATGAACATTCGATAAAAGGCTTTGTCAAGGAAAGGGTTGTTGCTCCAATAAGGCTACGGCCAAAGAAGGCCTCTGTGCCTCGCAAAGACCTGGAAGCCAATTATCGAAACTCTAATTCAATTTACTATTTGATAAATTTGAATCTAACACAAGTTTCGATTAAATCTTAGATTTAACAGAAATTCAAAGGAAAATTATTCAAGCATCTCACAATACACCCATAAGGTAACCATATTTGCTTGTACTGAGACATTGAGAATGGGTGAGATGTTAAGGACTAATAAATTGAAAAATACACTTCAAAAATATTCTTGAGAATGGGTGAGATTGGACACTAAGTCCTGGCTGCAGGCTAGTCACCGAAGTCCTGACATAGGGTTGGGCAATAAGTCCTGGTCATGGACTGGGGCACGAATTCTTGGTGAGTGAAGCTGGGCAAAAGTCTTGATGAGTGAAGTTAGGCAATAAGTCCTTGTCGTGGACTGGGCACGAAGTCCTGGTGAGTGAAGCTGGGCAATAGTCTTGATGAGTGAAGTTAGGCACGAAGTCCTGGTTGAAAGATTAGGCAAAAGTCCTGGTGAGTGAAGCTGGGCAAAAGTCCAACCGGATGGGTCGGGTGGCAACTGTCTCCTGAAAGGAGTAGGTGAAAGGCGCGTTCCCCCGGGATAGGAACATAGGCGTCGGTTCGACCTAGGGTTTCGCAGGAAATCCGAAGTCAGAACCAATTCGTTAAGGCTATGTGTATGTATATGTTGTCTTGTGTTTGTGTATCTTGCAGGTACCTAGAATTGAAGACAAAGCAATCGAACAAACACAAGAGGAGGCTGGGAAACAAGCTCCTAGGCGCTGTGTGAACACAGGTGCCCAAGAGAAGCAAGCGACTCACTTGAAGCAGCCTGCTCTCAGGCGCCCTGGATTGCCAGGCGCCTGAGAGCTCCTAGGCACCTTGTATGGGTCAGACGCCTGGGAAGGGAATGGTATCCTTACTACGAGTTCAGCGCGAGGATGGAGTTTGACCAAGGCAACTGAGGCACCCCCTTCAACACAAGCACCTAGTAAAAAAGGCTATAAAAGGGGCTTTGACCCCTCAACTCAGGACACGAATTCCATGATCATTCTGAGCTTTCCAAGTTACGACAAAGAGCTAAAGACGAAGCTCTGCGACCAAGGAGGCTCCGGGAGGAAGTGCGCGACACTTCGGAGTTCCAGATTGGCCGAGTCTTCAACTCTTTTGTTTGGTTTGAATTTACATTCTGCACTTATTTTTCTCTATCTTTTTTATTGTAAATCGTACATTATAAGATGGGTTTCTCCGCCTCCGGAAAGTCCGGAAAGGAGACCATTAGTGGACGAGCGTTTCCCATGTTTAGGCCTTGGATGTACTGACCCTGTGAGGTTGGAACCAAGTAATCCTGTGTGTACAAAGTGTCTTCTTTTCTATTCTTTAGTATTTCCGCTGCGCACTAACTCTCTGTATAGAACGATCGAAAGACATGCTTTATGGAAAATGTTTTTATGGTCGATATTCACCCCCCCTCTCTATCGATGGCACCGGTCCCCACAAATAATAGATAAATTAAGTACAGTTAACAGCCTGCGCTGTCTTGGTTCTGACTTTGGGCTTCCAAAATGGAACCCTAGGTAGAACTGACGCCTAATGTTCCCTCCTATGGGGAACGCATCCTCGCCTACTCCTCTGAGGAGAATTTACCTTTTGCCAACTGACTCCTCCGGTTGAACTTTTGCTTGATCTTCCGGATCAGGACTTTGTGCCCACTCCACGACCAGGACTTATTGCCCAACCCTCGGTCAGGTCTTCGGTGCCTAGCCCTCGGCCAGGACTTATTGCCCAATTCCTCGACTCAGGACTTCATGCCCAGTCCACGACCAGGACTTATTGCCCAACCCTCGGTCAAGTCTTTGGTGCCCAGCCCTGGGCCAGGTCTTATTGCCCAATTCCTTGAATCATGACTTTGTGCCTAGCTTACCTAGGACTTTTCCTGCACACTTAAACAAATTCATTAGATCACAATGTAATATTAACTTATGAACCCTTTGCCATTATCATAACTCAGGTTTGATCTTGGTGCTTCCGGCACCAACAATCTCCCCCTTTTTGATTTATGGCAACCTAGTTCAAAAGTTAAGTTAAAACATATAAAGCAAGTATTTCAAAAAAAATGTTTATTTTCCTCTCTTTTAAGAAAACTAATTTCTTGAAAAACATGCACTAAGCTCCCCCTGAATTAGATATTCTCCCCCTGAAACTTTCAAAGATATGCAGATTTTTAAAGATGTTTAAGTGTACTCCTTTTGAGGAAAAACAAGTTAAAGTCTTTTTGTGAAATCAAGATCACCAAATTTTGACCAAGTATATTTTGCAAGACTTTTGATGGTTGAAAAAGTTAAGACACCTTTTCGGAAAGATTAATAAATTTTTCTGAAAAATAGAATTTTAACTTTACCACAAAAATTTGTACTTTAAAAGACTTTGTACTTTTTGTACTCACAATATTTGCACACTTACAAAGATTTTACCCTTTAAAAATATTGTGCTTAAAAAACATTTTGCACTTAGAAAAATATTATACACTTAGAAAAATATTTTACACTTAGAAAAATAATTTGCATTTAGAAAAATATTTTGCACTTGAAAAATCTTTTGTACTTAAAAAATATGTGCACTTAAAAAAATTTTGTACTTAAAAAAAATTGTGCCCTAAAAAATTTTTTAAAAGTACTTTAAGACTTTTTGCAAAAAAAACTTTTCACTTAACAAATAAAACATTTTTGCAAGAAAAATTTGCAGTTGAAAATTTAATGCATTTGAAAATTTAACATCACTTTTTTTAAAAAAATTATTGAAAAAAATTTTTTACCTCTCTTTTTTTACTCTCCCCCTTTGCCATATATCAAAAAAAACTGATTGAAAACCAATTGCGAATTAGAGCCAGTTTATATAAAAAATTCTAAACATATATTGATCCAATTCTAGAGAGTCCAAGCAACAAAAAGGAACAAACCAATTAAATTGAACTCATTCGGGTCCTGTCTAACCCAGTTAGCTACTTACTAACTGTTATATAACAGCAGCTTTCACTAGGGTTAGTCATATTAAGTGATCTAATCAAGTTAGAGTTTCTAAGCTTAAACACTTAGCTTGATTGATGTTCAAATGTATTTATCGCCCCAACTACTCTAGATGCACTTAAACTATCTTGAGTCAAGGCATAGACCTAAGCATCTCATCCCAGTCTAGGTTATCAATCAAAGTGTCCTAATGTGCTTGTGAGATGCTGACTTCTAGATCCATAGGAGCATGCAATTCTAGGGTTAAAGCCTAGGCTAAGTCCATTGCGTAGAAAACCCTAGTTTTAAAGGGGGTAATTTTTCAAAAAATCTAAGTCGGAAAAGAATTTTCTTTTTAAAAAAAATTAAAAAAATAATTTTTCGAAAGATATTAAATACTAGTTTTTAAAACATTTTGAGAACACAAATGATAATAGTCCTATTTTACTAAGCACAACCCTAACATGTAAGTCAAATATAAAGCAGATAAATAAATCAGGTGCATAGAAGTAATCAAGTCAAGTGCATACTGTAAGTCAACAAGTCAGCCCTAGAAAGAAGGGAAAGTCAGATCATCAGAAATACAACTCTGGTATAAGAAGATGGGTCACGAGGCCAAAATGGGCCGGGTTGGCACGACCGAAACATCGACATCATCTCATCGTGTCGGGCCTGGTCTGCATCGTGTCGGGCCTGTAGGGTGTCCATGTGCTCGACGTGATGATCCTCCATCTCCTCTCGGAGACTATGGGCCTCCATCTCTATCCGTACAAGTTGCTGGTCCATAGTCAGAGAGGGCGGTGGTGGTGGAGACTATCGTAGCTACTCCTCGATCTCAGTGGCGAGATCGGCTATGTCGACGTCCACCTTGTCATCCGAGTCGATCCAGTGTGGAGCAACTCGCCGTCTCCATGACATAACCCCGGTGGCCGAGATATCTATGGCTGCTAAGAAAAAATTCCTAGACCCTATCTTGTCAAATTCGGTCATCGTGATAACCTCTCTAGCAAAGATGTCGCGACCATGGTGATGAAGGAGGGAAGTGAGGATATGGCAGTAGGGTGTCCGTACTCTGGAATGGGTGGATACAGTGGATGCATAGATGATCGTCTGGAGCATGTGTAGACTAATGTCTATGTCTAGGTGATGGATCATCGCGTAGAGTAGGAAGGTGTGGAAGGGTCACATGGCTGCTACATCTCGAGAGGTCAAAGGAAGAATGCAGCGGGTCAGGACTCTATAAAGAGCGTAGTCCTAAATACGCAGATCGACGGATTGAAATCGCTATACTGTAGGATCCCTCTCATCTCTAAAAATGTAAGAGTAGAGAGTATCAAAGGTGATGTGTGAATATGGAGGAGCGAAGGGAAGATTTGTCGAAGGATAGCAGCAGAATGTGGACTAAGAGGGTCTGTAACGACCCTCTCTTGCTAACTTTGACCTTATAGGGCCGTTACGTTGACTTTACTCCTAGACCTCTTCGTTGCAAGACTGAAGCACTAACCATCAGCCCTACAACACTTTTTGTTTTACACTGGCACCAGTCGACTGATATCCTGCCAGTCGACTAGTGCAGTTGACTGCACCTAGGATTCACTCGCCCGAATGTTTCTCTTCCCTCGACCAGTCGACTGATACCTGCATCAATCGACTGATACGCCTAGAACTGCAGTTTCCAGGTTTCAGAAACACCGTTCAAGTATATATATACATTCTACTTCAACTACACAACAAGATTATAGACTCACAAACATAATAACCATAATCATACTCCATTTGCATGCATTTCAATCTCCAAATTAACTACTCAAACTTAAAGTCTTTGCGGAAGTAAACTACTAACATAAACTCAAAAGAAAATACTCATAAAGTTCTATTGTTTAGAGTTTTAAACGCTAAACAAAACTCATCCCGAAGGATCCTACTCTATGGTTCCGCCGCCACTGACAGGAATCATCCATCCTTGAGCCTCCATGCCTTACAACTTCTCTTTACCTTTATTTGCAGTAAAAGGATGCAACTATAAGCAAATAGCTTAGTAAGTAGATACCTATCTCACAAAAACATGCAATCGATATCAAACATGCTCTTGGTCAAGAATGCTTGCTTATAAACATATGTACTGAAAATGCTATGCATAAAATGAATAAGCTCATGAATACACTTGAAACAAATGTTGCATTTGGAAACTTTGCTTGAAATGAAAAATGTGTAACATGCTTGAAATGATTTCTTGCTTTTGAAAAACTTGAAACTTATACACTTATACTTCTTATACTTCAAAATAATAAACATCCTTCTTTGGGCCCGGCATAGTACCAATGCGCGCATCCCTAATAGGTTCGGGGTAGCTAGCCACCGAATCCTAATAGGACATCTTACTAGCTCACCTAGATCTCATGGGCCTTGGCCCGGTACATGCCAAAAAGACCTCGGTCTTTCAAAGTAATATACTTAACTTGTACTCATGCTTGTATTTAAAATGCATAACTTAGCACTTAAAAAGGTAATGTTCCCAAAACTTATTTTAGGACACAACAAGACCTCGATCTTGTTTCTTATCTCATTTCTTAGTCCTAAAACTCGTTCTAGGGCTTAGTAAGACCTTGGTCTTACTCAGAACATCGGTATCGAACACCTTACGTGCCAAAATCCCAAAACCTCGCGTTTGGGCAAATCAAGACCTTGGTCTTGCTATACTAGGATCACATCATACAAAAGACTTGAAAATCATGATTAAAACTCATTAGAGAACTACTTTTACTGCAGGTGAGAGATCTACTTACATCCTTACGCTTAGAACTCACTATACCGACGTAGGATCTAGCGTGGTACTCCTCGTCCACTTCCTTCGTACAATCTGGATCTTGAGCGCAAGAAAAGAAGGGGAGAAACCCTTGTACTCTTCTTGTTTTCGGCAAGGAAGAAGAAGAATGAGAAACTCTTGGTTTTCCCTTCTTCTATTCCTTTATATACTAAGTGGAAGTTGAAGCATCACTCATAAAAGATGCTTACTATCACTTATCTAATATCAATTCCATATTATAAGAAAATAATCACTAGTTCAATTGGAAACTTGCAACTAACCCTTACCTTAGGTCACGGGTTCGAGTCCTTACTCTTCCCCTTTTAAAAGAAACTTTTAATTTCTTTTTGTTTATTTTGGGAAAAAAATTCTGAAAAATTTAGGTGTTACAATCCTCCCACCTTATGGAAAGTTCGTCCTCGAACTTAGAATAACTCTGGATACTTTTGCCTCATGCTATCTTCTGTTTCCCAAGTTGCCTCTTCATGCTTCTGGTTTAGCCATAGAACCTTCACTAGGGGTACCTCTTTATTCCTCAATTTCTTGACTGCTCGATCTATTATCTGAATAGGTCGACTTTCATGACTGAGATCTTCTTGAACTTGTACCGTCTATGGCTCAATCACTTGATTGGCATCGGGAACATGTTTCTTTAGCATTGAGACATGGAACACATTGTGAATGGCTAACATCTCTGGAGGTAGCTCTAACTCATAAGCTACCTTGCCAACTCTTTTCGTTACTAGGTAAGGTCCTATGTAACGAGGACTTAGCTTACCTTTCTTGTCAAATCTCATTACTCCTTTCATGGGGGCTACTTTGAGAAAACTGTATCCCCAACCTCGAACTCTAGTGGTCTGCACCGCACATCGGCATAACTCTTCTGCCTACTCTGATCAGTCTCTATTCTTTGGCGGATGCTCTTTATAGCTTCTGTAGTATCCTCAATAAAATAAGTTTGAAACCCCATTTCTTTCTTCTCACTACCTTCATACCAACACATAGGAGATCTGCACCTCCTACCATAAAGAGCTTCATAAGGTGTCATACCAATAGTAGCTTGGTAACTATTATTGTAGGTGAACACAGCTAAACATAAGTACTTGCACCAACTGCCCTTGAAATCTAATGCACAAGCTCTGAGCATATCTTCTAAAACATGATTTACTCTTTCTGTCTGCCCATCAGTCTGAGGATGGAAAGCTATGCTATACTTCAGTTTGGTGTCAAGTGCTGTCTGTACACACTCCCAAAAGTGTGAAGTGAAACGACCATCTCTATCGGAGATACTGGTCTTCGGAACTCCATGCAGTCGGATCACTTCCTGAACATATAACTGGGCTAGTCTTTCTATGGAGTAGGACACTCCGATTGCCAAGAAATGGGCAGACTCAGTCAATCTGCCTACAATTACCCAGATAGCATCATAGTCATTTGTTGTCTTGGGTAGACCAACAATGAAGTCCATGGCTATGTCTTCCCATTTCCACTCCGGAATCTGTATGGGTTGTAGGACTCCTCCTGGCCTCTGGTGTTCTGCTTTCACTCTTTGGCACGTCAGGTAGATACTAACATACTTAGCTACATCTCTTTTCATTCCAAACCACCAAAATCTTCTTTTCAAATCCTGGTACATTTTGGTAGAACCAGGATGCATAGAGTAGAGAGTTCTATGGGCTTCCTCAAGAATCTTCTTTCTTAGCTCCTCACTGCTAGGGACACATAGACGGTCTCCATAATAGAGTATCCCACTGTCAGATACTCTAAACTCTTTACTTTCTCCTTCTTGCATCTCTTGCTTGATCCTTTGAATTTTAGAATCTTGCTCTTTCTTTTTCTGTATATCCTCAAGCAAAGTTGACTCTATTGTCAATACTAAGAGTTGCCCATATACGATCTCCACTGCATAATCTACTATCTCTTTCTGCAGTGGCGGTGATAGTGATGACAGGGACATCAAAGTTGCACAAGTCTTTCTACTTAACGCGTCAGCCACTCTATTTGCTTTACCGAGGTGGTAGAGAATCTCACAGTCATAATCTTTAACTAACTCCAGCCACCTTCGTTGTCTCATATTCAGGTCCTTTTGAGTGAAGAAATACCTCAGACTCTGGTGATCTGTGTAAATCCTACACTGGACTCCGTACAGATAATGTCTCCACATTTTGAGGGCAAATACTACGGCGGCTAACTCAAGATCATGAGTAGGGTAGTTCTTTTCATAATCCTTGAGTTGCCGGGAAGCATAAGCAATGACCTTGCCTTCTTGCATGAGTACAGCTCCCAGTCCTAACTTTGAGGTATCACTGTATATGTCAAAACTTCTATCTATTTTACCTAACCCAATCAACTTAACCAACTCATCAAATCCAACTACTTCGAATCAAGACCAATAAGAAATTGAACCAACAATTAAACCAATAATTAAACCAACAATTGAACCTATAATTGAGCCAACAATTGAACCAATGATTGAACCAACTCAAATTGTTGAACTCATTCCTGTAGCAACCCAAAACCTACCAGCCAGACCTGAGGCTGAACCAAGTTCTAGGAGATCTAAGAAACCCAGACTAAATCACCCAACTAACCAACTTATGGGTGATCCAACCTTAGGGGTTGGAACAAGGTCTTCTTATAGAAACCTTAGTCAAGTTGAACTAATTTCAAAGATAGAACCTGAAACTATAGAAGAGCCCTTACATGGCCCAGACTGGATCATTGCTATGTAGGATGAATTAGCCTAATTTGATAAAAACCAAGTCTGGGACATAGTACCTAAACCGGAAGGTAAGTCCATTATAGACACTAAGTGGGTATTTATGAATAAGTTGAACAACCAAGGTGAAATAGTAAGAAATAAAGCTCGGTTAGTAGCTAAGGGATTTAGTCAAATTGAGGGGTTAGACTATGTTGAAGCTTATGCCCCTGTAGCTAGACTTGAGTCAATTAGGATGTTACTAGCCTTTGCATCCCATAGAGGATTCAAATTATACCAAATGGATGTTAAGTCTACCTTCCTGAATGGATTTATAAAAGAGAAAGTTTATGTAGGACAACCCGTAGGCTTCGAAGACCTTGACTACCCTAACTATGTATTCAAACTTAGGAAAGCCCTTTATGGGTTAAAACTGTAGGGCCGGTGTCGTCGATAGAGGGGGGGTGAATATCAACTGTAAAAATCTCGTGGAAACTTCATAGAAAAACTTGTCATTCAGATCTTCGTTCTAGACTCTGAGTTAGTGCAGCAGAAAAAAGAAAGAACGAAGAAAACAACGAGACTTGTACACACGGGATTTACTTGGTTCCCAACCCCCCAGGGTCAGTACATCCAAGGCCTAAGCACGGGAACGCACGTCCACTAATGGTCTCCTTTCCGGACTTTCCGGAGGTGGAGAAACCCGTCTTACAGTGTACCATTTACAATCAAAATGTTAAACAAATGTAAGTGCAAAAAGTAAATCAAACCAAATGAAAAGAATCAAAGACTCGGCCGATCTGGATCTCCGAAGTGCCGCGCACTTCCTCCCGGAGCCTCCTTGGTCGCAGAGCTTCATCGTTAGTGTGTTTCTTCTGTTTGGAGTGCTCAGACTGATTCTGGAAGTTGTGTCTCGAGCTGAGGGGTCGATGCCCCTTTTATAGGATTCATTAGGGTGCCTATGATCACCGGGGCGCATCAAAGGGCTAGGTCAAACCTTATCTCCGCGCCAAACTCATCGCAGCAGATAAACCTCTTGACCAGGGCGCCCTGGACCTCCCAGGCGCCTCATTGAACCCAGTCAAAGCTTATCTCTGCTTCGAACTCGCAGCAACAGATACAACTTCCAACCAAGGCGCCTGTATCATATGGGGCACCTGAATGGAAGCTTGTTATACCGTCTTTAATGGAGGCGCCCCAGTTGATGGGGGTGCCTAGCTCCATCTAGGTGCCTCCTTCAATGGGGGTGCCTAGCAGCCAGGGTTCCAGCCACGTGGTGTGTTGATTGCCTGCTTTGTCTTCCATTCTAGGTACCTACAAGATACACAAATACAAAGCAAATACACACTCAATCATAACCTTAAGGACTTGGTTCTAACTTCGGATTTCCACGAAACCCTAGGTCGAACCGACGCAAGTTCCCACCCCCGGGAATGTGCCTTTCACCTACTCCTTTCAGGAGACGGTTGACACCCAGTCCATTCGGGTGGACTTTTGCTTAGCCTCCAATACTCTCAGATCTCGAGACGTCCGAACCTCGACCCGTCTCTACTGCTATCCTTAGTCATCACTCAGCTAAGTTGCTCAATCCCTCGGACCAAGACTTCATGCCCAAACCCTAGGTCCAGGACTTCGGTGACCAACCCTCGGCCAGGTCTTCGTGCCCAATTCCTCGAACCAGGTCTTCGGTGCCCAACCCTCAGCCAGGTCTTCGTGCCCAATTCCTTGAACCAGGTCTTCGTGCCCAGCTTCACTCACCAGGTCTTAGTGCCCAATTCCACTCACCAGGTCTTAGTGCCCAGCTTCACTCACCAGGTCTTAGTGCCCAATTCATAGAACCAGGACTTAGTGCCTAGGTTAACTAGGACTTTGGTTCACCTTGGTCCAGTTTTATTTACTCACCCTTCCCTTGTTCAATGTATCACTGATTTAAGCATATTGTCAAACATTGAAACGTTTAAAGGAGGGCATCACTGATGCAACATGCACCAACAATCTCCCCCTTTTTGATGTTTGACAATATCTTAAGTTAGATTGGATGAAAGGGCTAATCTTTGGGATTAAAAATAAAAAATTTTGAAAACCCATTTTTGATCTTTTGGGGAAAACTTCTAACTTTCGCCCACTCTCCCCCCCCTTTTTGAAAAAACATTTTGATTTTTTGATCCTTTGGTAAGAGAGAAAAAAATTTATAACTTAAGAGCGCACCTCTCCCCCTTTGTTATACATCAAAAATCACCAAAAAACTACTTGCACCAACAATGAAAACATTTGGTTCTTTTTGAAAATCTAAATTTTTGAAGCATAGCAACAAGCTAGAAATATTTTGAACTTCTATGATAAATTTTAAACAAACACACTTATAAAAGATTATGCAATTAAAACACGTTATGCATTTTGCACAAAAAAATTTTGTACTTTGGAAAATATTGTGCACTTTATAAAAATATTAGTATTTTGAAAGAAATTTTGCACTTTTTGAGAAAATACTAGTATATTTGAGAGATGTCTGGCACTTTTCGAAAAATGCAATACTTTTGGAAAATGTATAACTTGAATTTTGATAAGCCAAAATGATAGTACTTTGAAAATATATGCAAGTACATTTTGAAAAATGTATGAACTTTTGAAGGCGCAAATTTTACTTGACTTGGTTTATTTTCCAGTCTGACACAATCCTAGGAAGCCTTGTTAGCTACAAGGACATTTCCTTAAGTGTCCTGGAAATTTTTCCAAACTCAAGAAAAATATTATTTCAAATTGATTCTATTTAAAAAAATAAATTTTTGAAAATAATCATATTTTTATGATAGTATTTGAAAGGAAATTACTTATGTTTTCAGAAGGATTTGAAAATACCGTGCATGAAAACATATCACCTTGAAATATTCAATAATTCTTTTAATTTGACCTCCCCCTAAACTTGACTCAGTCCTAGGAAGCTTGTTGACCACAAGTACTCTTCCTCTGAGTCCTTAGGGTTTGGTTTAGACCAAAAGAATTATCTACTAATTTCGAAAAGTAATTGTCAAAGATAATATTTGTTAGAAATAATTCCTTTTTGATTTAGACTCCCCCTAAATTTGACACATCCTAGGAGTCCTTGTAGATCATTAAGTAGACTTCCTCTGTGTCTTTAGGGTTTATCAAAATCAAAAGAACAGCTTTGAATGATAGTATGGTAATTTTTAAAAAGATGAATTTTTAAAAAATTCAACTTGGAATGAGAATAACTTTTTAAGGCATAACCTTTTTTTTACAGTAATTTAAAGCACAGTTTTTGAAAAATGTTTTCAAATGATAGTAATGTTTAATGTACAGTTTTCGAAAAACATTTCAAAAGAATAAAAACACTCCCTCTGTACCCGACACCATTTGACTCTATCTAAGTGTCTTAAGGAACTTTAGTATTGTCCTAGGAGGCTTGTGTCTAATTGTGTGAGTCAAACAATTTTTCAAAAGGATATAATTTTTGAAGACATATAATATATTGGCAATCAGACAAGCATGAAATCCATAAAAATATTATTATGTTAAAGCACTATTTTAAAAATATATTTTTTTAAAAAATATTCTAAGAATTTTGAAAACAGTTTTGAAAAATATTTTTCAATTTATTAGTCCTTAACATCTCACCCATTTTAGATGTTTCAATACAACAAGCATGGTTGCCTTATAGGTGCATTGTGAGATACTTGAATCATTTTTCTTAATTCATTGTTAAATCTAAGATTTAATTGAAACATGTGTTAGATTCAAATTTATCAAATAGTAAAGTAAATTTAATTTTCGGTAATCGGCTTCCAGGTCTTGGCGAGGCACAAGGCCTTCTTTGGCTATAACCTTATTGGATTATCAATCCTTTCCTTGACAAAGCCTTTTATCAAAACTTCATTTTCAAATTACTTCTTGAAAAATTTTGGTCTAACTAGCTTAGGTTTTGGATCGGTAGCATCGGCTAGTTCCACTAGACTAAACAGACCAAGTAGAATATACTTGACCTTATTAGAAGGGCTTCCCTAACGTACTATCATCTCACCTCCACCTAAAACTAGGTTGTTCAAATTTTAACTAGTCTTTTTCCTATAGCCGTTCTAAATCATGCATAAAATTAAACATGAATAACATGACATAAATTTTAAAGAATTAGCAAATGCATGTTCATGGCATTAATGCATGATTCAAACAAGTCAAAATATTTAATTAAGTCTCTAAAGATGTATCAAATTCCCGATTTGATACATGTCATGTGAACCCGCGAATATGTCAACCCACTTTGACATATTTAATTTTATTAAATTTATTGTTGCTGTTTTGGATAAGATTTTATTTAATTCAAGTTTAAGTTACTTAAGAATTAATTGGATCTAAATTCAAAATTAATTTGTCACGCCCTGAGACTCGGGAGCCGCTGATCCAATAGAAAATCAGACAGCACCTCCCCTGTCCGGCGGACAATTTACACATACATACAATATCTATGACACAACCACGCAGTTTAATTGGCCTCAGGCCTCAAATTATATATAGACACTAAGAAAACCATAACAATAAAACATAATAAACCATACCTGACTGCGGACCGGTCCGACTTACGACGAAACAACCAATACACAAAAGCCCTTTAGGGCACACGACACATAGGACATATACAAATCGCTAAACGGAAAATAAAACAATGCACTAACAAGTACAAAACAAAATCCTACGGTCGCGATGGGTAGGGACTGGCTGCTGGGCTCTTCTGGCGACTCCAAGTATCTCAACCTGAAATAAAAACATATATGGCAACGGGGTGAGTCCATAACTCAGCGAATACCCAACAGATATGCATAGTATGCTATAATAACAATAGGAGTCTACGCTGATACCGTCTCATATGAACAATAGGAAATGGTACACTGAAGATACGAAAATCAAGATACATACCAGAATCCATCTAGCCTGAAAAGAGGGTAATAATCACCTCTGGAACACCAATAGACATAATCTCAGATAACAAGTCTCCAGTATATGTGTAACGCCCCAAAATTTCCATCTCAAGTCCTTAACGTCCTTGAAATTAGTTAAAAATACTTTAGAAATATTCTAGATATTTTTAGAAATTTTTAGAATATTAATATGGATTTTTCTGAGTCCGTTTAGTATTTTAAAAAAAGGAAAAACTTTGAAGGGCAGCAGGGGGTTCGAACTCGCGACCTCCGGAAGAGCCAGCCCTTAAGGGCGCGCGCGTGACCGGCTGGGCAAGGGTATCATGCACAACAATAGGTGGAGAGAAATATATTTATAGAGTAGTTACGTTTCTTTTTCATAAAGATAGTATAAATAGATAAGTTAAGAGAGGAAATTGGATTTTTGGTTTTCTCTCTTCCTCACCCTAGCCGCGCGACGCACGGGAATTCTCCCCCTCTCACGCACGCACGCCAACACCAAGCCCTTTCTCTCCTCTTCCAAGGGGCGCCGGCCAAGGAGGGATCAAGGAGAGCGGAGCGTTGCGTTCGTCTCGACGAGGAGAACGCGTAGGCGCGAAGAAATCTCCGAGACTCCGAGTTTCTCCAGAACACCCAACGCCAATTTCGGTCGTAAGTCCAAGATATCAATGTAAGTACTGCTCACCTGCGGTAAGAGGCAGTTTTTCCGCAAGTTTTTCCCGTTAGAAAGTTAAAAATACGATTTTTCCATTAGATTGTGATTTATGCATGTAACCCTAGTTTGATTCATGCTTGTATGAGTTAATTAATTACCCTATATGAGTTTAGGGTCTAAGAAAGCTATAAGAAAAGAAAAGAAGATAATGATAAGAAAAGAAAAGGCCAAGGCCTTAAGAAATCCCCAAAAGTCAAGACTTAGGGATTTGAGCACACAAGGTGCTCGTAAAAATGCCAAGGCATTCGAAATAAGTAAAGTAAGTATTTTATTTTCTAAGGCCAGTACCCGGCGTCCAAGGGCATCGTTAAAGAAATCCAGGTGTCCAATTCCAAGGTCTTGGCCCTGGTAGACCAAGGTCTGCTCTATTAGGATTGGTGGCTCGCTACCCCAACCTTTTAGGGAACGCGCATAAGATGGTACTTACGTCTTAAGTGGATCCAAGTGAGATATTATTTTCAAGTATATGCTTTAGCAAAGTTTTCTAAAGTTTAAAGAAGTTTTCTAAAAGTTAAAGGAAGATTTAAAGTTAAAGAATTGCTAAAGTTCAAGTTAAGCCAAGAACAAGTAAGTTGAGACTTATTAATGCTTGAGTTATACATGTTGTTTTAGCTTTCTTTGAAGCATAAAAGTATCTCATGTGATTTCACATTGTTTAAAAAGCATGTTTGCACATTTCGAGATTTTTGTGAGCTAGATAGTACTTACTAAGCTTTTTGCTTATTAGTTGCATTTCCTCTTGCTGCAGGTAAAGGTAATGGCAAGCAATTCTGAAGGAAGGCGACAAGGCGGTGCTGAGTGACGTGTGTGTGGTGGCTGACCTTAGAGAGGTCCTTGGGACAAGATGAATGAAGGACTTAAAGTGCATTTATCATAAAGTCTTAGTTTAAGTTAGATCTTATAGCATTGATCCAAGTATTTGCGTTTTAGATATTTTGCATGTCATAAAACCATGAGTAAAGATTCCATGTCATTTTATTTAGCATACATATCCTTATGATTGCCTTGGATGAGTATGAGTGTGAGTAGTTTTGAATATTGATACTTGATGGAGCTAATTGATGCATGTGCCAAGAGAGTGCTAGTTTCCCTTTGAATCAAGTTTTTATTGCTATAAATATGCTTAGAAAAGTTGCATTACATTCCAAAATGCTTTAGAAACGTTTAGAACATGTGTTTTGGTGTTATGGATGCATAGGAGTTAAGTTTGGTACAAAACTCTAGCTTAAAGTCCCTATAGATTTTCATAGTTTGATTTCTTTCGCAAAAGTCCTAATTTCGAGTTTATGAAGTTGTTATGATTGGCTAAAATGTTTAGGAAACTAGTATAGAGTATAGAAATGGTGTTGTGTCTTTGTATGGCTTGAAACTATAAGTTTGGTGGACTTTTGAAACAAGGTTTCGAATCTGAATTTTCAGACTTTCAGGCGTGCCAGTCGACTGGTTCAGAACCAGTCGACTGCCCTATCGAACAGTAGCTTCTGTTCGATGCATCAGTCGACTGCCAAGAGGCCAGTCGACTGGTGCCGCGCCCAGAACTTTCTGTGGCCGATACCAGTCGACTGGTTAGATGGCAGTCGACTGGTACCATTGCAGTGAAGTCTACAGATGAAAAGAAGTGTGCCATTATATCATGCATGACTATTAGAGTTAGAATATCATCCCTAGATGGATTTAAAAGAAAAAAAAAGAGTTCCGCATTCTTAGTCGTGCATTAGAGTCAAGAAGTAGATAAAGTAACGATCCGTCTAAGGTAGAAAAGGCGGGTCGCTACAGGTGGTATCAGAGCAGTTCCCATTCTCCAGCATCACACACACATCAGCATCAACCTTGCCGTCTTCAAGTAAGAAAGCTTTAAGTTTCAGTTTTTCTATTGCTCCTTTACTAATTTCAGTATAGAGAAATGCTTAAGTACTTACTCATATGTGCATAGAACAAGGAAGCATGTTTAATACCTTAGTATCACGGAATCATGTTTAATCCCTAGAATGGATATTAGGTTACTAAGTAAGAAGACAAGTTTATACCTAGAGAGGTAGTAGTGATTTCTTGTTCCCTTATGCATTATTAGATGGCAAGAAGAGGCCGAGCTCCTAATGCAAGGAACGGAACCCCAGTTCAAGATAACAATGAGCCTGGCACAGAACAGCCAAACCTGATGGCAGTCATTGCTCAAATGCAAGCTCAGATTACAGAACAACAGAAGACCATCGCCACACTGATGGCAAATCAGCACCCAGTGCCCCCTACACCACCCACAGCAGGAGTGGAAACTCCAGTGGTGGCTGAAGTTCCACCAGTCGCACAGGAGACCCCTGCCGTGAACCGAAGACAAGAAGCATACCTCGTCCAGTGGCAGAGACTGAAACCTGAAAGCTTCTCAGGCACGACTGAGCCCTGGGATGCCCAGGCTTGGTTCAAGACTTTAGAGAGCACAATGGAGCTTCTTGACTGGCCAGAAGTCGAGAAGGTCAAATGTGCCTCCTTCTGCCTAACTGGAGATGCTCGTATGTGGTGGGAGCGAGTCAAGAGTAAGAGGATAGTCAACCAGATGAGCTGGGCAGATTTCGAGCAAGAGTTCTATGAGGAGTTCTTCCACATGCGGGTTACCAACAAGCACTACGAGGACTTCATGGAGTTCAGACAAGGTAACCTACCAGTGGGAGAAGCAGTCGCGAAGTTCAACAGACTAGCTCGCCTCTGCCCAGAGCTAGTCAGCACAGAGAAGGAGCGAGTCAGACTGATGCTCCGCATGCTGAACCCTGAAATAGCACTCAACGTGAACAGCGGGACGCACCGACCCCAGACCAGCGAGGAGTTGGTCAGTAGTGCTCTAATCTCAGAGCACTATCTGAATAGCATCAAGGCACAACAACACAGCAGAAGCCAGTCCTGATTGAGAACAAGACAACAGGAGGCCAGAAGCCTCAGCCAAATAACCAGAACTGGAAGAACAAGAACCACAAAAGGAAGCAGTGGCCTGGCAGCCAAAAAGGAAACCCAGAGAACAAGCAAGCTAGGTATCCACCTTGTCCTAAGTGTGGGAGGACCCATCCAGGAGCATGCCTTTTGGGTGTAACTGGATGCTACTCATGTGGACAAGAGGGACACAGATCCAGAGACTGCCCAAACAAGTTTAAGGTACTTCCTCAGCAGTCCGTACAGTATGGAGGCAAGCCTCAGTTACATTACATGCCTACTATACTGGAGGGACCTCAGATCAGTCAGGGAGGGTTGGAAGCAGCACCAGTTCCAACCAATGCCAGAGTCTTTTCCCTCACGAAGGAAGAAGCTGCCAGCGCCTCCACGGTCGTAACAGGTCAAATAGTTATTTTTCAGCATTTAGCTACTACACTGTTTGACACTGGGGCGACCCATTCTTTCGTATCAGTACCTTTTGCTAGTAAGTTACAGGTGCCTGCAGAGAGTTGGGAGTCCAGATTCCTGACAACTCTCCCTTCAGGGGAAATCATGGAATCCACCCAGCGGCTCCGGGCTGTGCCAATCAAGATTTCAGACCGAGAGCTATATGTCGATCTGATAGTCCTTGCGATGCAAGACTTCGACATCATACTGGGCATGGATTTCCTCAGTAAGTACAGCGCTTCAGTGGACTGCCGTAGAAGGAAGGTGGTTTTCAGCCCAGAAGGAGAACCACCATTCGAGTTTCAAGGAGTCCCAAAGAGGAAGACTCAGAAATTCCTCTCAGCCTTGGCAGCCCACCAGATGCTAGAGCAAGGGTGTGCTGGTTTTCTTGCACACGTAGTGGACTCAGAAGCAAAGAAAGAACTCAAGCAGGAGGATGTACGGGTAGTCTGCGAATATCCAGAAGTGTTTCCAGAAGAACTACCTGGACTACCGCCCACAGGGAGGTGGAATTTGAGATTGAGCTGGTGCCAGGTACGGTCCGGTCTCAAAAGCCCCATATCGTATGTCTCCTGCAGAGCTGAAAGAATTACAAGAGCAACTCCAGGAGCTACTAGACAAGGGCTTCATCCGCCCGAGTCATTCACCCTGGGGAGCTCCTGTACTTTTCGTCAAGAAGAAGGATGGGTCTATGCGTCTGTGCATAGACTACAGAGCTCTGAACAAGGTAACCATCAAGAACAAGTACCCCCTTCCTAGAATAGATGATTTATTTGATCAACTCAAAGGGGCTACAGTGTTCTCGAAGATAGATCTGCGTTCTGGGTATCATCAGCTAAAGGTTAAAGAAAGTGACATCCCCAGGACGGCCTTCAGGACAAGATACGGCCACTACGAATTTGTAGTGATGCCTTTTGGAGTAACCAATGCTCCAGCAGTCTTCATGGAGCTGATGAACCACATCTTCAGGGAATATCTCGATAAATTCGTCATTGTATTTATTGATGATATTCTCATATACTCACAGACTCCAGAGGACCATGCTACACACTTGAGGATAGTGCTGCAGATCCTTCAGCAGGAGAAGCTCTATGCAAAATTCTCAAAGTGTGATTTTGGCTAGATCAGGTGACCTTCCTAGGTCACATTGTATCCAAAGAAGGCATTCAAGTTGATCCAGCCAAGATAGAAGCAGTCAGCAACTGGTGTAGACCCAAGAATGCCAGTGAAATCAGAAGCTTCTTAGGCCTGGCAGGATATTACAGAAAATTTGTGGAGGACTTTTCCAGAATAGCCTCTCTCTCACAGCCCTGACCAGAAAGAACCAGAAGTTTGAGTGGTCAGATAAATGCGAGCACAGCTTCCTAGAACTGAAGAAAGATTGACTAGTGCTCCCATCTGACTGTTCCAGAGAGTGACAAGGCCTTTGACATCTACAGTGATGCATCCAAGATGGGCCTTGGAGCTGTCCTCATGCAAGACGGTAAAGTAATAGCATATGCCTCCAGACAGCTCAAGGACTATGAGAAGAATTACCCTACCCACGACCTTGAGCTAGCAGCTGTGGTTTTTGCACTGAAGCTTTGGAGACACTACCTGTATGGAGTGCAGTGCAGAATCTTCACAGACCATCAGAGTTTGAAGTACTTCTTCACTCAGAAGGATCTGAATATGAGGCAGCGCAGGTGGCTAGAGTTGGTCAAAGATTATGACTGTGAAATCCTCTACCACCCAGGTAAAGCTAATAAAGTGGCAGATGCACTGAGCAGAAAATCCTGTGCAGCACTGATGTCCCTATCATCACTGTCTCTACCACTTCAGAAAGAAATAAAAGATTTTGGAGTCGAAGTTATGGTTGGGCAATTTTCTGCATTGACCCTAGAGTCAACCCTGCTTATAGATATGCAAGAAAAGCAAGATCAAGACCCAGAGATCCAGAAGATCAAGCAGGGGATCCAAGAGGCAGAAAATTTAGAGTTTCGAGTATCAAACGGTGGCATCCTCTACCTTGGAGACCGCCTTTGCGTCCCCAATGACGAGGAACTGAGAAAGAGCATCTTAGAAGAAGCCCACAGTACTCCTTATTCGATGCATCCTGGTTCTACCAAGATGTACCAAGATTTGAAGAAAAGATTCTGGTGGTCTGGACTCAAGCGAGACGTTGCCAGATATATCAGTACCTGCTTGACCTGCCAGAGAGTCAAAGCAGAGCACCAGAGACCAGGAGGAGTTCTGCAGCCTCTTCCCATTCCAGAGTGGAAGTGGGAAGAAATATTCATGGACTTTATCACAGGTCTTCCAAGAACCACCCATGGACACGATGCAATTTGGGTGATAGTGGACAGATTGACCAAGTCTGCCCACTTCCTAGCCATCAAGTTATCGCATTCGTAGAGCAGTTAGCACAGCTGTACGTGAAAGAAGTGATCAGGCTTCACGGAGTTCCGAAGTCGATCATTTCTGACAGAGATGGGCGGTTCATCTCCCATTTTTGGAGGTGTGTTCAGGACGCCCTAGGCACCAGACTTCAGTTCAGCACAGCTTTCCATCCCCAGACAGATGGACAAACAGAGAGAGTAAATCAGATTTTAGAAGACATGCTAAGGGCTTGTGCGTTGGACTTTAAAGGTAGTTGGTGCAAATTTCTGTGCTTAGCTGAGTTTGCCTACAACAATAGCTATCAGGCCACCTCAGGATGGCACCTTATGAGGCATTATATGGCAGGAAATGCAGATCACCCATATGTTGGCAAGAAGCTGGTGAGAAGAAAGAGATGGAGTCAGGACTAGGCAGCCAGACTGAGCTTATAGATGAGACCACTCAGGCTATCCAGATGATCCGCCAGAGGATTGAGACTGCCCAGAGTAGACAGAAAAGTTATGCTGACACACGCCGTAGGCCACTGGAATTCCAAGTTGGAGATTCAGTATTCCTCAAGGTCGCTCCTATGAAGGGAGTGATGAGATTTGGCAAAAAGGGCAAGCTGAGTCCTCGCTACATAGGACCCTACAAGATCATAAAGAGGGTTGGTAAGGTAGCATATGAGTTGGACTTACCAGAGGATATGTCAGCTATCCACAGTACATTTCATGTCTCTATGCTAAAGAAGTGTATTCACGATCCCAATCAAGTGATTCAGCCTCAGTCAGTGCAGATCCAAGAAGATCTTAGCTATGAGAGCAGACCGACACAGATAGTGGACAAGGCAGTTAAAAGATTAAGAAACAAAGAAGTGCCACTAGTGAAGGTCATCTGGCAGAATCAAAAGCATGAGGAGGCTACTTGGGAACGTGAGGACAGCATGAGAGAAAGATATCCAGAATTATTCTAAGTTCGAGGACGAACTTTTTATAAGGTATGGAGGATTGTAACGCCCCAAAATTTCCATCTCAAGTCCTTAACGTCCTTGAAATTAGTTAAAAATACTTTAGAAATATTCTAGATATTTTTAGAAATTTTTAGAATATTTTTATGGATTTTTCTGAGTCCGTTTAGTATTTTAAAAAAAGGAAAAACTTTAAAGGGCAGCAGGGGGTTCGAACTCGCGACCCCGGAAGAGCCAGCCCTTAAGGGCCGCGCGCGTGACCGGCTGGGCTAGGGTATCAAGCACAACAAAAGGTGGAGAGAAAATATATTTATAGAGTAGTTACGTTTTTTTTCATAAAGATAGTATAAATAGATAAGTTAAGAGAGGAAATTGGATTTTTGGTTTTCTCTCTTCCTCACCCTAGCCGCGCGACGCACGGGAATTCTCCCCCTCTCACGCACGCACGCCAACACCAAGCCCTTTCCTCTCCTCTTCCAAGGGGCGCCGGCCAAGGAGGGATCAAGGAGAGCGGAGCGTTGCGTTCGTCTCGACGAGGAGAACGCGTAGGCGCGAAGAAATCTCCGAGACTCCGAGTTTCTCCAGAACACCCAACGCCAATTTCGGTCGTAAGTCCAAGATATCAATGTAAGTACTGCTCACCTGCGGTAAGAGGCGGTTTTCCGCAAGTTTTTCCCGTTAGAAAGTTAAAAATGCGATTTTTCCCATTAGATTGTGATTTATGCAATGTAACCCTAGTTTGATTCATGCTTGTATGAGTTAATTAATTACCCTATATGAGTTTAGGGTCTAAAAAGCTATAAGAAAAGAAAAGAAGATAAAGATAAGAAAAGAAAAGGCCAAGGCCTTAAGAAATCCCCAAAAGTCAAGACT
>JAGFNQ010000162.1:306087-376707 GCA_024364735.1 Boesenbergia rotunda
ATTCAGTCTGCGTCCTTCTGCAGGGTCGGCCAATAATACCCGGCTAGCAACGTATTCTGGGTCATCGCCCGAGCTCCAGCATGACTTCCATAGACACCCATGTGTATCTCTCTCAGCACATAGTCAGCGTCTTCTTCGCCCAGGCACTTGAGTAGTGGTCGAGCGAAGGCTCTTTTATACAACGTGTCCCCGACCAATTAGTACTAGACTGCTCACTTCCTCAAGAGTCGGGCTTCCTCTTGGTCGGCTGGCAGGACCCCATTTGTTAAGTAAGCTTTCAGATGGGTTCTCCAATCTGTCTCGAGCTCCAACTCGGCTTGCTGCTCGATATGCATCACCATCATAGCCTGACTGATTGACTGAGGAAGTACCCAGGAGCCGACTAAGCTAGCCAGCTTGGCTAACTCATCCACCCATATGTTGCTTTCTCTCGAGATCTTCTGCAAATGGACCTCCCGAAATCTGGCCTTCAACTTCTCATAAGTTTCCACGAAAGCTTGCAATCGGTCCATGTTAACCTCAAAGCACCCGGATAGCTGTTGGGTGGCTAACTAAGAGTCTGAATATAGTACCACCCGGGTGGCGCCCACATGTTTAGCTGCCTCTAGTCCGGCTGTGAGGGTCTCATACTCGGCTTCGTTATTTGTGGCTCGGTATTCCAGTCGGACTGGCAAGTGCAACTGCTCCCCCTTTGGTGAAACCATGAGGATGTCGATCCCGCTACCCTGTCGGGCTGACGAGCCATCCACATAAACCTGCCAAGCTTCCTCCACCTTGTCCGAGTGCAACTCGCTTAAGAAATCAGCCAAGGCTTGTGCTTTGATGGCTGGCCGAGCTTGATACTGGATATCATACTCTCTCAGCTCGATCGTCCACTTAATCAGTCGCCCTGATGCTTCAGGGTTCGAGGCTACTCGTCCCAGGTTACTGTTAGTCAGAACCACGATCGGGTGCGCCAAGAAATAGGGTCGGAGTCTCCGAGCAGCTAATAGTAACACGTACGCCAATTTCTTGAGTGTTGTATACCGACACTCGATACCCTTTAATAAATGAGAGAAGAAGTGCATGGGCTGCTGTTCGGTTCCCTCCTGCCTGACTAACACCATGCTGACCGACTCGGTCGAGGCATCCTGATACACAGGCAATACTTCCCCTACCTCGGGCTTGGCCAACACTGGCAGCTCGGCGAGATACACCTTCAGCTCTTCTAACGCTTTATTGCAGTCAGCATGCCATTGAAACATTGTAGCTTGACGAAGTGTCTTGAAGAAGGGCAACCCCCGCTCGGCGTACCAAGAAATGAAGCGAGATAATGTCGTGATTCGCCCCGTGAGCCTTTGAGCTTATCGTAGATTCCTAGGTGGGGGCATGTCGAGTAGAGCCTTAACCTTGCTCGGGTTAGCCTCTATGTATCCGAGGAATTTGCCACTTCACGCCCTAAAAAGACATTTGGTCGGGTTTAGTTTAAGGTCATACCTGCGCAGGGTCTGGCAGGTCTCCTCCACGTCCGCTACCAGGTCTCCAGCGTGACCCGACTTGATCAATATGTCATCTACGTAAACCTCAATGTTCCAGCCGATCTGTGCTCGGAATACTTTGTTCATCATTCTCTGGTAGGTGGCTCCGGCGTTCTTTAATCCGAACGACATGACAGTGTAGCAGTACGTACCGCCAACCGTGATGAAGCTCACTTTCACTTGGTCTTCGGCCGCCAAGGGCACTTGGTGGTATCCTTGGTAGGCGTCCAGCATGGAGATGAGCTCGCTTCCTGCTGTCGAGTCCACCATCTGGTCGATCCGGGACAGAGGGTAGCAGTCCTTTAGGCAAGCTCGGTTGAGATCCCGAAAGTCAATGTACACTCTCCATTTATTATCAGGCTTGGCTACCAAGACTACATTGGCTAGCCAGGCCGAGAATTGGACTTCTCGGATGTGCCCGGCCTCCAGAAATTTCTCAACTCCGGCTGGATCACCTTATTCTGCTCCGAGCTGAAGTCCCTCTTTCTCTGCTTGACTGGTCGAGCGTTAGGGTACACATGAAGGTGGTGCTCGGCCGCCTCCGATCGAACTCCATTCAGCTCCTTTACCGACCAGGCGAACACATCTTGGTTCCTGGTTAGGCATTCCAATAAAGGCTCTTTTAGCTCGCCTGGCAAACCGGCGACTATCTTGACTTGAGCTTCTTCCCGGTCGGGAAGCAGGTGAACTTCTTCCTTGTCGTCGTGCAACTCGGCCCAAGGAGAAGCTTGCACCATATTGCAACTAGGGAGAGTGCGTTGGGCCTTCTGGCTTTCCACCCGGACATCATCTACATAGCACCTCCAGACAACTCTTTGATCTCATCTAACTTCCCCAACCTTGTCACTGACCAGGAACTTGATCTTAAGGTAAAAGGTGGAGATTACCACCCGAAACTCGTTGATGGTCGGTCGGCCCAGGATCGCGTTGTAGGCCGAGGGAGCGTCCACTATTAGAAAAGTGGACCACCTAGTTAGAGCTGTCAAACGGGCCAACCCGTGGCGGGGCGGGTCGGCCCATGGCGGGCCGACCATTTGGCGGGGTGGGGCGGGTCGACCCGTCATCTAGGCGGGTTGGAAAATCCCCAACCCAACCCAATCCAAGGCGGATCGTGGGTTAGGCGGGTCAACCTGCGGGCCCATCAAAATATTTATAAAAAATTTTAAAAAATTATATATTTAGATTTCATCAATCAAATATGTTAAAAAATATATTTTTTAAATATAAATGGATACAAACGAGTACTCATGTGATGAAAAATATTATTTTTTATTTCAAAATAATAACAAAGGAAGATAATAAATTGCCATAAAACTTAACTAACATACGATTCTCAACCCGCGGGCCAACCCGAGCCCGTCGTGGGCCGACCCGTGCGGGTCGCGGGCTTAGGCGGGTTGGCCCGCGGCGGGCTTGGGTTGCTTAAATTCTAACCCAACCCACTTAAATTGATTGGCGGGGCGGGCCAACCCGACGGGCCCAACCCAAATTGACAGCTCTACACCTAGTCCTCTTCAGTGGCTCCTCGCCTAAGGAGATGGTCAGCCGAATTTGCCCAATCGGCTGCACCTGGTTCCCCGTGAACTCGAATAGTGGGGTGGCCACCAACTCCAACTGGGACGGCTCAATCAGTAGATGGTCGAAGGCTTTCTTGTAGAGTATGTTGACCGAGCTGTCCGTGTCCACGATGGTTTGGTGGACCTGGTAGTTGGCGATGATGGCCGTGATGACTAGGGCATCAGACTTCCAGCCCCTGTAAATCTTGTGGCCCAAAACTGATTTGAGGCCCTTGCGCCTGAGCCGCGCTCGTGCCGACCAGGTGGATTTCCAGTCGACGTACTTGCACCTTCCGGGCTCTGTTGGAATCTCCCCCGGTAGGCCCACTCGAGATCACATGTACTCCTCCTCGGACAGCGTTCTGTCAGTTGGTCTGCTCCTCGTCCATCTCCTCCAACTCGATCCGCTCCTCCTGCGGGAATAGGTTGCGGGCTGCAGGAGGGTTTCCCCTGGGCTCTTCGACTATAGGGGTGGCGGCTAGAGCTCCTCGACCCGAGCCCCGCCCAGGGGTCGCCTGACTCCCCCGTCCCCTGGGAGTAGGAGCCCGACCTCTCCCGGCTTGTCAGCACTCCTCTGTGTCGTGCGTATGGCTCTAGTGGAAGGCACAACAAGGCCTCCAGTGGGCCGGCAGGCACCCTTGAGCCACCTACTGCACATGCCTACACTCCATCCCCGCCCGGTCGGCTACTCCCCGCGGGCTGCAAATGGATCCGCCCAGGGATCGGCTGTTCTGAGCAGGGTTGGGTGTCGACGTGTTGACCGACTCCTTCCTTCGAGCAGCCTGCGCTTCTTCCCACGTTGATGTATTTGAAAGTCTTCCCTAGCAAGCTATCAAAATCCTTTGGTGGCTTCCAGATCAGCGAGCGGAAGAAATCTCCCTCCTGTAATCCCTGGGAGAAGGCGCTGATCAGGACTTCTAGGGTAGCAGTTGGCACGTCCAGCGCTACCCCATTGAATCTCTTGATGTAGTCCCTAAGCGACTCCTTCAGGCCTTGCTTCAACGCAAACAGATTGAGGGTCATCTTGAGGTGCCTCCTGCTGCTGGCGAAGTGTTGGAGGAATACCCTCCTAAGCTCCTTGAAGCTTGACACCAACCCATTAGGGAGTCGGTCAAACCATCGTTGAGCGGGTCCCGAAAGCGTCATCAAGAAGGCTTGGCATTTTACTCCTTCAGGATATTAATGCAGGAGGGTTGCACTCTCGAACATCATCAAGTGCTTCTCTGGATCAGTAGCTCCAGCATACTTAGGTATGGTGAAGAACCGAAGATGCTTAGGAACCGAGTCCTTCAAGATTCGTGAGGAAAAGGGGCTACGCACCATGACAGCTGGAGATGAGTCGACAAGGGTTTTCCCTTTGTCGGGGTGCGGCCTATGCGCTTGGCTGGACGCAGATGCTTCGACCGACATTGAATCAGCCCCGTCGTCTCGATCTCAGTAGAAGGCGGTGGGGAAGGGGGTCGAGCCCCCTTCGGGTCGGGCAGCTTTCCCTGACCTCCCGAGTGGCCATGCGCCAACGGCTCGGGGAATCAGATCACCGGGTTGCCAGCCTGCGAAGGCCTCTAAGGGGTTTTCTGAGCCCGAGTGGCCATCAAGAGCTCGTACTCCTCGGGTGTGATGGTCACCATTACTCGATTGGGCTCTTCCATCGTGCACTCCCGATCAAGCAGAATGTCCCTCCTTCTAGCGCAAAATTTGATCCTATCGTGAAGTGAGGTGGACTCCCAAGAGCGAGGTGGTCACCCGAGTGCCACGAGCTGCTGACGCCGGCTCCGATCTGCAAGAAAATAACCGTTAGCAAATCCGCCGGGAAAAGTCCCCTGCAAGGCCCTCCGACGGTCAAGTCAATCCACGCGTGAGGAGAGCAAAAGCAATGGAACAGTGGACGAAATAAACAGTTGTACATACCTGCAAAATGAAGAGAGGAGGGACTTATATAGTCGGGGGAGCTGACAATCCCTATCTGCGTCAATCGCCCATCTATACCAGATCGAGACAAGGGTATGGGTGTTGTCAGCTCATGGCGCCGAGCGGCGCTGCACAGCCTAACATAGTGCATGGCAGCATGGTGCAGGGTGCCCGAGTAGGACAAGGGTACCAGAAGTACGGAGTCGACGGGATGTCCGCGACGCGCACTATAAATAGGCAAGGCTTGCGTCGACCCCTGTACCACGGTCATTTAATGTGATGTCTGCGACGTGCGTTATAAATAGGTAAGGCCCGCGCTGACCCCCGTACCACGGTCATTTAGTGCGATGTCAGGGAGTAGATGTTGTAAGGACAGATGGTGGGGTAGATTGCCGACTGGCCGACCCGACTGAGGTCGGGCCTCCTGAGTAATATTCCGAGTGAAGCAGAGGCATTATCTGAGTCAGGGAGGGCTCGGACGTGACTCACCAGCTTGAACCCGAGTCGCATGAATGAACAACTATGTGATCGCCGATTAGGGGGCGACTAGCCCGTTCGGGGCTCGGCCCCGAGGGCCTTGCGCTCGGGACCCCCGCAACAAGTATTTTGGGTGTCAGAAACGGGTATTTTGGGTATCGGACGGGGTCGGTCACTCGGCGTTCCACTCGGGAACTTGGGTCGGAGTGCGCCTTGCTATCAGCTCGGTCGGGTGCCTTGGGCTGAGTAAGCTATAGGCTTCTCACCCCGCCCCCCGTGCTAGTTAGCTCGTATTTGACTGATCCAACTTGGCCTTATGTGGTGCCAAGTTAGCCGACCAAGCGATGTGTAAGCTAGGCCGGGATCATAATCTATTTTCGATTATTAAAAGGGAGTAACCAGGGATGGATAGTGGTCTAATGGTTTTAATTGTAGGTTTTGTTTTTTTTCACACATTTAAAAAAAATCTCTATATTTTTCAATTTAAACTAAATATACATTATATATCTTTGTATCTTTGAAAGATTGAGAAGCTCATCTTAATAATAATTATTTTTATAATTTAGTATGTGACTTTTCTAAATTTAAAATTCTAGAATCTAGGAATAACAGAATTAAATATATATTAGGTAACATGTCTTTCTTTTAATTACTTTCACTATGATTAATGCTCTTATTGTGTCTTCGTTTTCTCTCAATCAAACTTTATCGTATTTCCACACGAGTGTGTCGGGGGAGTTACATTAACGTCTATTCGGATGATAACCTCGAGCCCAATGGGATTGAGAAACAGATAAACACAGGATTATGGAAAAAAAGAAATATGCTAGAGTCAATCTGGGATAATGGCGTCAACATCTACGCTCATAGCTCACAGCCCGAGTAAATCACCCGGGTTGGCTCCGTCGTCACAGAGTACTAATATTATAATAGGTATATTTATTTTGCAACAAACATATTGTTTATCATATATTTTCTGTAAAAAATTATACGTTAACTTTAGATATTCCACATAATCATTCTCACAGTAAATAGATAAATTAGAAAATTAAATGCATCATCTCATAGAAAGATATTTTTTTCGATTTTATCGAGAATCATTCCTTATTTATTTTTACAAATTTAACACGTGGTTGATGTATTGGTTCTTTGTCGACCTTGTTTTTCTTTTATTTTTTGTTACTTTGAATTGGTGTCGTATCTCCATAAATTTCCTGTCTCGTTCCTGTCGTCGTTTAATCAATTATGTGAACTAATCTTCTGATATTAATGCCCGCGGTAGTGCGTGGTCAATCTGCATGCCATTTGTTTATGAACATATTGGCAAAAAAAAAAAAATTATTCGTCTCTTGTATCTCCGTTAATTCATCTCAAAACCAACACGAAGGAAGTAAATCACGAGAGCTACTAGCTCAAATGCTGTGGCTAGTGCATGAGGAGGGTCGGCACACTTACTTTGTCAGGTTTTGACCCTCAAACCTCATGTTGGCAACACTCACGCATTAACCATCAGTACATCTCGTGAGGACCCATTTGTTTATGAACATGTTCCTTGTGCTGGAGACCATCAATTACGTACCGTATGAATTTGATTGACAATGACAACCAAAAAAAAAAATCAAGATTAGCGATGAATTTTTTGATTGTCCATTGTTAATAGCGACGGATGAATTAAATCCGTCGCTAATTTTTAGAATTAAGTCAAATATCCTAAATTAGCGATTGAAAAGGTCAATGTCGTCGCTATTAGCGATGGGCAATTAAAAATCCGTCGCTAATAGCTACAGACAAGTCATTTCCGTCGTTATTTTAGAGTTAAGTTAGATCCCCCTCTCTCCCCAGCCATCGCGCATTCAGAAGAGTATCCTCTGTTGTCCCCGGCGTCTCCTCCTCCGGCAAACCCCTCCTCCGGTCACAGGTACGCATTGCTTATGTTTATTCTTCCTTCGGCGTCTGCTGCGGCCGCGCGCGGCCTTCGGCAGTCGTCGGCCGCCAGCTTAATTAATTAATTAATTTTTTAATTAATCCTCTTAATTAATTAAGAGGATAATTAATTCAGCCACCTCCCTAATTAATTAATTTTCATAACTATTTAATATTCCTAATTATGTTAATTATTTAGGATTAAGTTCTGTTAGATTAAGGTCTATTTGATTAATTAATTGGATAGAAATTTAGAATCCTAATTTGATTAAGTCTGTTTGATTAATTAATTGTATAATAATTTAAGGTTCTGTTTGATTAAAGCCTGCTTGATTAATTAATTGGATAATAATTTAGGATCTAATTTGATTATGTTCTATTTGATTAATTAATTGGATAATAATTTAGAGTTTTATTTGATTAAGTTCTGTTTGATTAATTAGTAAGCGATTAATTTGCTAGTAACATAATTAAATATTTTATTGTTATTAGGATACAATGTATACAAATAAGGCATGGATGTATAATAGGTTAGATAATGGATTTATCCGCGAAGAATTTTTTGCTGGAGTTGAAAAGTTTGTGAACTTTGCAAAGTGTCATCCTGAGTGTTTGAATGACGCTGAGTTAAAGTATCCATGTAATCAACGCAGATGTAGAAATACAACTTTTCGTGATGAGGATACAGTGAAAACACATATCTGTAGGTATCGGTTTATTCCAAATTATTACAACTGGTATTGTCATGGAGAGTCATATGTATTTGAATCCGTTGAATCTTTTGTCGCTTCATCATCCAACTCAATTGGTCCACAGGCATCATATAGGCATGTTGATGCAATACAATCAATAGTTTATGATGCAATGAATGCATTGGATCAATCAAATGTAGATCAAATACTTACTCCTGAAATTTAGAAAATATATGACATGTTGAAGGCTAGTGAAAGAGAAGTATGGGAAGGTATTACTTCTGGTCATTCTCAATTGTCTGCTACTGCAAGATTATTGAATATGAAGGTGGAACATCATTTTTCAGAACGATGTTATGATGACATATGTTAATTGATGTCAAAGTTGCTTCCAATAGATAACTGCATGACTGATAGTTTCTACAATACTAAAAAATTAATTAGAGACTTGGGTTTGTCAGTCGAGAAGATACATTATTATATCAACAATTGCATGATCTATTGGAAAGAAGATAGTGAGTTGATGGAATGTAAAAAGTGTAATTATCCTTGTTACAAGCAAAGTAGTCACATGGTTGGGAAGAAGAAGAAAAATATTCCCTACAAAGTCATCTATTACTTCCCTTTGATTGCTACACTCCAACGCTTGTTGAATCAGCAATAACAGCAAGTCATATGATCTAGCATCAAACCCATGGACATGAAGGAGACATAATATATCATCCTTATGATTCTCCTGCATGGAAACATAATGTAAGACTTGGACTTTCTGCAAATCGATTTCAGCCATTTGAAAGTTATACACAACAATATTCATCATGACCAGTTATTTTAACATCATATAACTTACCACCATAGATGTGCATGAAAGATGAATTCATGCTTTTTACCGTGCTAATTCCAAGTCCTCATAATCTAAAAGGACAAATAGATATATTTTTGCAACCTTTGATTGCTGAGCTGAATCATTTATGGAATATAGGTTTAGAGACGTATGACATCGCAAGTAAATCAAACTTTACAATGCATGCAACATTGTTATGGACCATTAGTGATTTTTCCGCATACTCAATGTTATCAGGATGGAGCACGGCTTGAAAGTTAGCGTGTCCACATTGTATGAGTTAGTCTGATGCATTTTCTTTACCTTGTAGTGGAAAGATTCTTAGTTTAATAATCATCGAAAATTTTTACCTGTTGATCATCCATTCAGAAGAAATAAGAAAATTTTCAAAAGGAATGAAGTGGTTAGGAAACTACCCTTAGTTTGGATGTCAGGCGAAGAAATATTTAATGAAATTGTTAGTTATGGATTTCTACCAGTATATCAAGATGGTTCAGATGATATCAACAAGTACATTGTTAGAGTCAACAAATGCGGTTGGCGGAAAAGAAGTAATTTTTGGGAGCTTTCATATTGAAAATATTTACTCATTCGGCATAATTTGGATGTGATGCATATTGAAAAAAAATTCTTTGATAACATCATCAATACTGTGTTGAATATTCATGGGAAAACTAAAGATACAACAAAATCACGCGAAGAATTGAAACAATTAGTAAGCAGACCTGAGTTGCATCAGAATGAAACAACTGGTAAATATCTCAAGGCATGTTATACATTGGACAAAGAAAGTAAGCAAACAATATGTTCTTGGTTGAATGCAATCAAATTTCTAGATGGATATGCCTTTAATATGTCTTGCTGCATGGATAAAAACAGATTAAAAATGGTTGGAATGAAGAGTCATGATTGTCATGTGTTCATACAAAGATTAATTCTGATAGCTTTTCAAGAATTACTTCATAATAATGTTTGGCAAACACTTACAAAATTAAGTCTTCATTTCAAAAATCTGACTTCCAGGGTTATTACGGTATCAGATATGTTACGCCTTCATATAGAGATTCCATTAATTATATGTAAGCTTGAGCGAATATTTCCACCAAGCTTTTTTGATTCAATGGAACATCTACCTATTCATTTACCTAGTGAGACACAAATAGGTAGTCTTGTACAATACAGATGGATGTATCATTTTGAAAGGTTTCTTAGGAAAGTAAAGAATAATGTGCATAACAAAGCAAGAGATGAGGGATCAATATGTAATGCATATCTGGTTGAAGAAGCAAGTTTGTTTTACTCATATACTTTGCTGAAAATGTGAGAACTAGACATCGAAAGTGTCCACACAATCAAGATGACATTCAAACAGTTGACCCAGACATGCTTTCTATTTTCAAGTATCCTGGAAGAGCAATAGGTGCAACTCTATCTAGACGGTTAAATAACCAAGAATATCATGCTGCCAGGACATATATACTCCTGAACTGTGAAGAGGTCAAACCATACCTATGGTAATAACTTCAGTTTATATATTTATTTACATTAAATTACTATTTGATAATATAATTAAAATTCTTATATAATATCAAATTACCTTATATGTCAGGTTGTACGAACAACAATTGTACATTCAAAATCCATCTATAAGTGCAAATAAGGTAGATCAAAAGATAGAGGATGAATTTACATTTTGGTTTCAAATATATGTAAGTCAGTTAATATGCATTTTAAAGTATACAATCCTTTATTATACATTAATCTAATTTTATCAATGACCACTATTATAGGTGAATGATCATAAAATTTCAAATGTTGAAGACGAACGAATACAAAATCTAGCATTTGGACCTCTGCGTACTGTGACCGTCTTCTCCGGTTTTACTTGAATGGATACAGATTTCATATCAGCCAACGTTATTCACAAAGGCTAACGTATAATTCTGGTGTTTGTGTCAAAGGACCAACAAACAACAATGATACTCAATTTGACTATTATGGCATACTAGAGGAAATTATCAAGGTTGAATACCTAGCATTACCTTTCAAAAGATGTGTATTATTCAGGTGTTCTTGGTATGATTCAACTCCAAGGACGGGCACCAGGAAACATCGTTTATACAATTTAGTTGAGGTTAATTCAACCAAAAGTTTAACAAGTTTAAACCTTTCATCTTTGTAGTTCAAGCTGGTCAAGTATTTTATCTTGAGTACCCAACTAAGAGAAGACAATCAAGTAAATGACTAGCTATTTGTCAAGTTAAGCCTATGTCAAGCATTGAAATGTCAAATACGATAACTATCCACGACCCCAATGCTTATCAAAATGAAGAAGCCATAATGAACTCCATTAATTCAGAAATACAATCAGCATCACAATTACTTGTTAGATCATGACCCCAAGCTACAGGGGGGGTGAATAGCTTTCGTCGATTTTCTTCTTCCTACACATGTTAGCTAGCGCAAGCAGAAAACTAAACAATAAACTAAACAATGCTAACACGTTACCGTTTACGTGGTTCGGAGATGACGCTCCTACTTCACGGCTGTCTGTAAGGTGGACGATCCCTTGACCCTTCGGTGGATCACTCCCCGGATGCCCTCCGGCTAGCTCGTGTAGCTCCTTGTGGGTGGAGAAACCTCGCCACAAACCCGGACACACTTTTGAGCACCAAAGACTACTAATGAGCTCTAACCAAGCTCATTTCGTCAAGAGCTCCCAGCCCAAACCGAGTTCTCTTAAATAGAACTCAAAGCTGAAACCAGCCACTACCAGTCGACTGCCCCAGGGCAGTCGACTGATCCCACTCGAATTCGACCGTTGCAAGCCCAACGTTCGAATTCTAGCTGCTACCAGTCAACTGCCGCCATAGCAGTCGACTGATTTTTCTACCCTTTTTATCAGTCGACTGCCTGGGGCCCAATTGACTGCTACCTAGGTTTTTCCTTTCCCGAGTACAATTTCTCTCGGCACTCGACCCCTAGGATTTTCCGAGCACATTCCCTCAGCACTCGACCCCTCACAACTCAGCTGACTCTTCACCAGCAGCCTCGATCTGTTGTCTTCGCGCCCTCTTCGTCTTCGGCCCTTGTCCCCCAGATGCGCACATAAGCCTCCAGCTTACCTCCATGTCATCCTTCACATACGCCTCGAAGTCTGCGTCCCTCGGCTCATTGTCCCTGCTATCCATGGTCCCTCGGGTGCACACAACCCCACGACTTGCCTCCATGCCACCTTTCACCGTACCCGAAGTCATCCAACTAAGTCCATGTGTATCCTGCAAGACTTGCACGCTCCAATACACATATCAAAACACAAGGGTAAACTTAACTTAAACCCTTTGCCTAAACATCAAAACACATGGTCACTCCGGACCATAGATTGCCCCAACATTACTTATAGATGATAATGTCTCTTACGAGGAAATAGATGATGGTGAGATATCTAGCAGTGAGGAGGCTGATGTATCAACGGAGTCAAACGATGAAAACTTACATGTTAATTTAGTTCCATCAGAAAAGATCAGGTGATTAAATATTGAATATTATTAGTTGTTTGTATTTCATCTTCGTTGGTATTAATTATTTATATTTCATATTCGTTGATACTAGTTGTTTATATTTCATCTTCATTGATACTAGTTGTTTGTATTTCATCTAATATTATTATTTCAGCTTTTTACAGTCATGCAGTCGGGATAGAGACCACGTGGTGACAGGATTACTTTGAGAGTAGTGGGTGACTGGTAAGTCAATATGTAATTCTTATATATTTAATGATACTCAATTTTGCTAATGTATGATATTTTTGCTATAGCTTTATCCCAGACGGCCACTAGGTCTCAGCTTACACTACAAAAAATATTTAAAGAACAGTTGTCCTCAACTGCTATCACATGGGCCACATAGAGCAAGATTTGAGGAATTTTTATTACGATGAATTTTTGGTAAGTAGTTTAGATATATATTTAATTTAATGTTAAAACTAACATGATACTAAACATATATATATATATATATATATATATATATATATATATTTTACAGAAGAGATATATTTGGGAGGAGGGTCAAGAGGAGGAATTCAATAAAACCTAGAACGCCTATTGCTCCAAGTTGTACAGGGACATGCTATACAAATGGAGAAAGAAGACAAATAGGCCTTTTGAGGCCCCTGAGATAGTTTGGGCAGCATGGAGAGCAGTCTAGGATACTCAACATTGGAAAGATAATGTTGCAATTACTCGAGCCAATCGCAACTCGGAGCTTGCTGGCCCCAACATCGGATCAACGAAACACACTGTTGGATCCCGTTCGATTGTCTTGCATGTCACTGACTTGGTAAGTTTTTATTTAGGTTATAACAAACATTCATTATGCTTTTTTGGATATATTTAAATACTGTATTTTCTGTATACAGGCTGCTGAATTACAGAGACCTCCCACTAGTTGGGAGGTATTCAGCAAAACCCATAAGAAAAATGATGAGTCATTTGTCGATCGATGCTCCTTAGCAATTCATGTAAGTATATTAACTATAGTATATTTGTTTTGACATTTTATAGAGATTAATTTAATTTTTATTTCACAGAAAGTAATGACCACTAGAGTTGCATAGGTGTCTCAGCTTGCTGCAGAGGGGGAGGATTCACAACCTCTTTCCACCGACCAGGTGAATAACATTTATTATGATGTCGTCGGTGGAAGGAGGAAGACCACCCTATATGGTCTAGGCTCTTAGGCAAAAGTCATATATGATCAGATGAGAGCTCCAGGGGTTAGGGGGCGTCCAAGTTCCTCCTCCTCCTCTAATGAGGTTCATAAATTGTGGGAGGAGAATGATGCTCTGCGGACTCGACTCACGACAATGGAGACGACATGGGCCGAGAAGGACACAGAGAGAGATGCAGAGATGAGGGAACTGCGGGCCTGCCAAACACACACTGAGGCATTAGTGCGTTACATACAAGTTTTTGCAGCAACCCTATGGCCTATGACACAGATGCCCGCCCCTCCTCATTTTGAGTCTCAAGAGACGCAGTATCCTGAGGATACCCCAGATGAGTAGAGACATTTTTATGGTATGTTATATTTTTTCTCTACATTTAAAAATCAAATTATTATAGTATCTGGTTTGTTATTATATGCATTACTAAATGCTTCTTATTTGTTCATTTTCATTTACATATTCTACATTATCAGAGTTGAATTCAGATATTGGTTTGGTTCAAAGGTATGTATATTTGAATATTTTACATATCATTATATGTAATTTAGATTTTGTATATCACTTACGATAACTAGTTATGTTTTTTCTTAAATTGCTTTATAATTGTATTTCACTTTTATTTATATCATTTTTCTTTTTTTATGCAGGAATGTTATTCTTTTTGATCCAGTTTTGATGTGTCTGTCTTCTACTAGACTCTGTGTTCATGTATGTATGGACTACTATTTTTTGGATATGAATTTGATACATGTGTTTAGATATAAATATGATGTATTTGGATATGAATTTTGAGTATATATGTATTTGATACATATGTTTGGATATGTGTTTTGTATATATCTATTGTATATGTTTGGATATAATACTATTGTGATGTATGTGTTTTATTTGGATATTTGTTATATTATAATTTGAATATTTTTGTATGTATTGAATGTAAATATGGGAAGGGGAAAAGAGGAGAAAGGTTGCTGAAAATCCCAGAAATTAGCGATGGATATTTTCTAAATCCATCGCAAATAGCGACGGAATATTGACTATTCCGTCGCTATTTGTGACGGATATTTACGATATCTATCGCAAATAGCGACGGATATCTGACTTTTCGTTACTAATTATGTAAAATAGCGACGAATATTTGACTATTCCGTCGCTATTTGTGACGGATATTTAATATATCCGTCACAAATAGCGACGGATATTTGACTTTCCGTCAATAATTACTCCCGTACACGTCACCCCTGGTTCCGATATTTTGCGACGGAGGGTATGTATCTGTCGCTATTTCCGACGGATTATTTATTTTAAATCCGTCGCTAATAGCGACGAATAGCACAAATTCTGTCGCTATCCTCACCTGCGACAGAGCAAGAGTCGACGGCGTTGTTTCCGTCGCTATTACCATGTTGGCGACGGAATTGGTCCATCGCTATTCGTTGGGTTTTTTGTTGTGAATGAAATCGAGGGGACTTGTTGAAATACATACGTACGTTTTAGAGTGACAAAGGCGAAATGTTCGCCTCCAGCACCCCTATCAGCCCGCCCTAGAACCATCACGGAGGAGGTAAATCACGGTAACTGAGAAGGTAAGAGGTTGGGGATCGAGAAAGACTTTTTACATAAGGTGCAGAGATTTACGTCCCACCAGTCTCGTGGCTCGAACTCAAGATCTCTAGTGACAATTTACCAATCTTTACCATCTCAGTTATGCCCATGAGGGCACGTATGTACATTTTAGAGGATAGAAGGGGAGTTGATTAGGAGAGACATAGAGAGAGAAGATAGTGTCTTAGAAGACATGATCCAATTATCCCAGACACTCTTGGAGAGAGAGAGATGTCCTAGAGCATTTTTAATTATTATGTTTTCTTATAATTTTTAGTGTGTTACGTGTTATATTAAAAATATAAAAATTTATTAAGATATCTCGTTAAAATTATTAATAAATTTTTTTATAATTTTTAATATACCACATCAATGATATATCATAAATATAAAAATTTATAATTTTTTCGTAACTCTACATTACAAAACGTATATATATATATATATATATATAATTTTTATTTAATATTTTAAATAATTATAATCTTAAATTTTAATTTATTTATATTATTAATTAATATATTAATTGACTTATAATTTTTAATTTAATTTAATTTATAATTTTTATTAATATTTTAAATAAATATGATTTTTAATTAATTATATTGATAATTTATAAATTAATTAACATGATTTTTAATTTAATTATAATGTTTATTTAATATTTAATTAACTTATAAATTTTAATTTAATTATAATCATATATATTTTTTTAATTTATCAAATATATTTATTTTTAAAAAATAAATACAATTTTAATGATTACTATTTATTTATGAAATAAATTATTATAATTAATTTATTTGAATTTACTTTTTAATTATTTTGAAAGATAAAACATTTAATATTATTACATTATTTATTATTAAATCTAAATCTTTGAGAAAAAAAGTTTAAAAATATAAACATGGTCTTCAAAAAAATCTCAAATCTCATATATCCATATTAATTGGAATTTTTTTCATAATTTTTTTAAAAAATTTGTATTGGAGATGCTCTTTGAGCGGGTAATTCGGAGATCAGATTCTCTGTCTCACTTTGTCTCTGTCCCATCTATCTCACTCGACAACGGTCGGTGAATTATCCGATCGTCAATTGGGCATCACCGACGGCCTTCAGCCGCTGCTCCAAACAAAACTATACCCTGAGGCTACGGTGAACCTGTCGGGATCGCCGCAATTGTGATCTCGTCGGATTCACCGTCGAATCCGACGAGATTGTAATTGCAGTGATTCCGACCGGTTCATCGTTCTTCCAGGATATCATTTGATTTGGGACGACGATCAAAAATCATTGATGATATCCGATCAATGAACGGACGACTCGTCAATCGTTATCGACGAGTTGGACAAACGGAACAAAGGCAAAATAGGACAGATGATCCCGTCTGGATAATTCGACACTGCCTTTGAAGGGGCTGTCTCATCTCTCTCCGACGAGGGGAGAGAGAGACGGTCCAATTACCCCGGTAAAGGAAAGCACTTTGCAGTAAGTACACACTTTGCAGTACGTTGTACTTTCTTTGCTTCATCAATATAATCAACTTTTTCCAGTCAAATATTTGGATCAATTCAAAATTAGATCTCTGGTTGACTATTGCGTCAGTTCAAATCTTTTGAGATATAAGTATTTTTTTATCGTCCCTACAAAAAATAAAGATAATAGCAAAATTAAATCCTTGAATCAAGGATTAAATAAATATTTTTAAATACGAAATAAAAATATATATTTTTAATCATTTAATTAATCAAAATAGTTGTAAACGGTAAAATAGAATAAACGGTAAATCAAAAAATTTAGAACCATAACTATATGTAAATAAAAATTAAACTTCATATCTATTCAGGAAACAAAATTATAGAGGTATCTAACTTATAATTATTCAAAAATAATAAAATCCTCCATTTCAATCCAATACAATTAATACGGATGAATGGATCGACATATGAACTTAATCAAGTAAATAGCATAATAGCACCAACCAGATTAGCATGATAACGTTAGGTGACAATTCTCTTACCCAATGATCCAATCTCAAAGTCTCAATGAGCAAGAGAAGGGGAATTGGAAAAGGAAAGAGTCGAAGAGGGGGAATTCAAAAGAAAATAAATTTTTTATTTTGTATGATAAGGATATAAAATTTTTAGTTCATGTTCTTACTAATCATAAGAGAATACTTTACTAACCACTAACTAAGGAGAACCGTAACAAAAGAAGGTTATGGTGGAGAGATATTTAAAAGGAATAGATTAGATTTACAAAATAACATAAATAATTAAATTTAAATTTAAAATATTAAAAAAAAGATTTTATATGATTCCATCCATTTGAACCAAAACTGAATCTTTATGAAATCCGAAGCTTGATAAGAGACAAAACTGAATCTTTATGAAATCCGAAGCTTGATAAGAGAATGAGCTCATGCAAATTTTTTTATGAATCCTATTCTTTTCATTCTCTTTAAAAAATATACATAAAAATTTATTTAATATATTAAAAATAATCGACCCCAATAAAAATTGGGGATTGTAAACATAGACCTTAATCACTTATGACTAAAGCCGACACTGCTAACTACAGTACTAAGGGTATTTCCAATGTAAAATTTATGAGAGGTTTGTAAGGTTGAACAAAAAGCTAGCCTTGAACCATTGTAGAGGAATGGTTTGAGATTTGTAATTTAAAAACAGTAGTGAAAACTCAAATCTACTCTTTTGTATTGAAATTGATGTAATATGCATGAATTCATATAATTGCATGCTATGAATTTGATATCACACAAAAACTAAGCTAGAGTTTTAACCATTGGAGATGATCAGAAGTGTTCATATTATTGGTGGGACATATTGGAATTATGAAAAAAAATTATTTAGAATACTAACCATTCAACTTTAACTTGACTAAGGTAGATGGTGCCAACAAACTGGATGCATCAAGAAACCCTAATTAAAATGAATAACGAAGTTTTTTTCAACCTCGGACGATTGATCCGACTCTATGGAAATTTCTCACTGACCGATAGGGTAAATCGGAAAGCGCTCACGATGGACGATATAGAAGCCCAGCGGCTCAGGGTTCATACCTCATTTGAAGAAAAAATTCCTACAAATATGTCATAGTTGGGGATCGAATCGCGGATATCTGGGATAGCGACAAGTCACCCTACTGCTGCACCATAGCTCCGGGGTCAAGAAACCCTAATTAGCACACAATGTTTATGGCAAACAACTGGTCAATAAATGCGAGAAAAGATAAGATGCATGAAGCAGCTTCAAGGTTGGCGGCGGTAGTAGGGCTTGCATTCGGTCAAAATCGAACCAACTGAATCGAATAAATCGAAAATTGAATTAACCGATTTTTTTGGAGCCGACCGAACCGACCAAATTTTCTAAAAAATCGAACTTACCGAACCGATAAAATTTCGGTAATTCGGTTTTCGAACCAATTAACCGAATTAACCAAAATTTTAAATTTAATTTGATTTTTAATTAAAATAACCCGATTTTATTTAATTAATTATATTTTTAAATAAAAAATAATTAAATTAATATTTTTATTCGGTTTAACCGAATTACAAAATTCCGAAATCGAAACCGAATTAACCGATTTAACCGAAAAACCGAACCGAATTTTAAAAAAACCGAAAACTGAATTAACCGAACCGAATTTCAAAATTCGGCCGATTCGATTCGGTTAATTCGATTTTTCTGAATTTTTACTCGTCCCTAGGCAGTAGTGCATGTTGATTTGTCACTAAGCAATTAAGATCAAAATAATGGCGATCAATTAACTACAGAAGGACCGAACGAATGGGCGTTTATGGTGTTAAGGTAAAGAAAGTATCGCGAAGTTTAATTTACTGTCCGAATATATATCCAACACTACACTTACGTATAGAATATAGTCCCTGATCAAGGGTACGTGCTTAAGTTGCACTGAGACACGTACGTTTATTGTTTGAATATTCGTACTAGAAACGGCAATTTATAAAAAAAAAACGTATCCAAGAATAGGGCTCTACACAAGGCAGCGGCGCCCACCTGTTCTTGCGCCGGAGAAGACAGAAGAAGAAGGAGAAACAGTCGGAGGGCGCGGCGCTTGCTCGCTGGGAACCGCTGTGGCGGCGTCGGCGTCGGCGAGTGCGTCTGCGGCGTCGAGCCAAAACTGAAAGAAATCGGCGCAGAGGGGAGAAAGGGTTTCGGTAGAAGTTAGGGCACGGCTGAGTTTTTAGGGGTTTGGGTTTTATAACTGATTTTTGACATTTTGCAAATAAACCCAATAGTTTTTGAAAAATTGCAACTAGGTCCCTATTTCCGAAATTCACTTTTTCAATCCAAAAAATTTGGCATTTAACATTCTCCCCCACTAACAAAAATTTGGTCCCCAAATTTCACTAACAAACCAAAACAACTATTAATCAACCACAACAGGTATCAACACCTCAACTATAATATAAATACGAAATGAAAACCAACCATACGCACCTCAAGTAAACAGATGAGGGTAGCGAGCTCTGATCGTATCCTCGAGCTCCCAAGTAGCTTCCTCATCAGAATGGTGCTGCCAACCAACTTTGACCAACTGAACTGTCTTGTTTCTCAACCGATGCTCTTTGTGGTCCAGAATCCGCATAGGCACCTCCTCATAAGTCGCGTCTGGCTGAAGTGTGACCGGCACCTCCGATAACACATGGGTAGGATCAGGTACATATTTCCTCAGCATGGAAATATGAAACACATCGTGAACTCCAGCCAAAGACGGTGGTAACGCCAGATGATAAGCGGCAGCTCCAATCCGCTCCAAAATCTGGAAAGGTCCAATGTAGCGGGGAGCTAGCTTACCTCTCAACCCAAACCTCTTCACCCCTTTCGTGGGTGACACTCGCAAGAATACGTGATCACTCACGAAGAACTCCAAGGGTCTGCGTCTCCGATCTGCATAACTCTTCTGACGATCCCGAGCCTCTGACAGCCTGCGTCTGATAGCACGGACTAGCTCTGCGTCATGCTGAATACTCTGAGGACCTAGCAACTGAGATTCCCCAACCTCTACCCAAAGGGTGGGTGTCCTGCAAGCTCTACCATATAACGCCTCGAAAGGTGCCATCTGAATAGCCGAATGATAGCTATTATTATAAGCAAACTCAACCAAATGTAGGTGATCCTCCCAGTTGCCTCCAAAATCCATAACGCAAGACCTCAACAAATCCTCTAGTGTCTGAATAGTATGCTCAGACTGTCCGTCCGTCTGCGGATGAAAGGCTGTACTGAATCGAAGCTCGGTACCCATGGCCTGCTGCAAACTCTGCCAAAACCGCGAAGTGAAACGCGGGTCTCTGTCTGATATGATGCTCAGAGGAACACCATGTAATCTGACAATCTCACGGCAGTACAACTCTGCCAACTTGTCCAGAGAATCTGTCCTCTGAATCCCTAAGAAATGCGTAGATTTGGTTAATCGATCAACGATCACCCAAATCGCATCGTGTCTTCTACGAGACCTCGGTAATCCAACAACGAAATCCATCGTAATATGTTCCCACTTCCACTCAGGAATGGGGATCTTCTGTAATAGTCCACCAGGTCTCTGATGCTCGGCCTTCACCTGCTGGCACACTAGACATCTAGCAACAAAATCCGCGATGTCTTTCTTCATACCGTTCCACCAGTAAGAACGTCTCAAATCTCGGTACATGCGGGTTCCACTTGGATGAATGGCAAATCGAGATCGATGAGCCTCCTGAAGCAACTCCTCCATAACCAAATGTGACTTAGGTACACACAATCTCCCTCGAAAATATAGAATACCCTCGTCATCACGTGTAAAGTCAGTCTGCTGCTCGGAGGCTATCCGGCTGCCTAAGGACTGCAGATGCTGATCACTAAGCTGAGCCTCTCTGATCTTCGTCCTGATCGAAGACTGAGCAACCATAGACACCAACAACCCTTTCTCTGTCTGACCCTGCTCCTCCAGACCCAACTCTGAGAAGCTCTGAACTAAATCGGTGACTATAACCCGGTGACAAGCCAGAACACTCCGGGATTTTCTGCTAAGTACATCTGCAACAACATTAGCTTTCCCTGGATGGTAGCTAATAGTACAGTCATAATCCTTCAAGAATTCCATCCATCTTCTCTGACGAAGATTTAGCTCCTTCTGAGTGAATAAATACTTGAGGCTCTTGTGATCTGTGAAAATCTCAAACGTGACGCCATAGAGATGATGTCTCCATATCTTCAGGGCAAAAATAATGGCTGCAAACTCTAAGTCATGAACTGGATAATTCTTCTCATGCTCCTTCAGCTGACGAGAAGCATAAGAGACTACCCGTCCATGCTGCATCAAAACTGCACCCAAACCCTGATGTGAAGCGTCCGTGTAGAGTACAAATTCGTCCTCGCCTGAAGGTAACTCCAATACAGGCGCAGACACCAATCGTCGCTTGAGCTCCTGAAAACTAGTCTCGCAAGCTTCTGTCCAAACAAATTTCACGCCTTTTCTGGTCAGACGTGTCAACGGTGAAGCGATACTGGAAAACCCCTCAACAAATCGACGATAATAACCAGCCAATCCGAGAAAACTGCACACCTCCTGAACTGACTTAGGTTGTTCCCAACTGGTGACAGCCTCGATCTTCTAGGGATCTACGGAAATACCTCTACTGGAAACAACGTGTCCGAGAAAACCCACAGAAGACAACCAGAAAGCACACTTGCTAAACTTTGCATACAACTGCTCCCGTCGGAGCGTCTCCAGAACGATACGAAGGTGGCGCGCATGTTCCTCCTCAGAACGGGAGTAAATCAGGATGTCGTCGATGAAAACAATAACAAACTGATCCAAATACTCCATAAATACCCGATTCATCAGATCCATGAATACTGCAGGAGCATTGGTAAGCCCAAATGGCATTACCAAAAACTCATAATGTCCATACCGGGTGCGGAAAGCTGTCTTCTGGATATCTGAATCCCTGACCCTCAACTGATGATATCCGGATCGCAAATCAATTTTAGAATACACTGAGGTATCCTTCAACTGATCAAACAAATCCTCAATACGAGGTAGGGGATACTTGTTCTTGATGGTCATGGCATTCAACTGTCTGTAGTTGATGCATAACCTCATAGAACCATCCTTCTTCTTGATGAATAAAACTGGTGAACCCCATGGGGATACACTAGGACGAATAAATCCCCTGTCAAGCAACTCTTGAAGCTGGACCTTTAGCTCGTTCAACTCCTTAGGCGTCATACGATACGGAGCTTTTGATGCCGGCGCAGTCCCCGGAATCAACTCAATCACAAACTCAACTTGCCTTCTAGGAGGCAAACCAGGTAGCTCCTCTGGAAATACGTCTGGAAACTCTTGGACCACTGGAACATCCGAGAGTTGAGGGCTACTGCTACCATCAGTGCTAATCAATGATAATAGAAACCCCTGACATCCATGCGACATAAGCTTCTGAGCTTAAAGTGCAGAGATAATAGAAATCCCATAATCTCTGGTGCCAATGAATTTCCACAAGGGTTGGTTCGGAGGCCGAAACATGACCACCCTCGCTTGACAATCAACTGTGGCATGATAAGTTGCCAGTGAGTCCATGCCCATAATGATATCAAATTCTACCATCTCGAGAACTGACAAATCCACGGTGAGGGTATAATTGCCGAAGTCCAATGGACACGCCTTGACTTCCTGCGTAATATCTAATACCTCACCGGATGGTAGAGACACTGATAAACGTTGTGATCTAAAGGTAGGCAATCTACTAATTTTTCCCATAAATAGTCGTGATATGAAGGAATTAGAACTACCAGTATCAACAAGTAATTCAGCAGGAAATGCGTAAACTGAAATCATACCACGAAAAACCGATCCATCAGCCCGCTGTGCCTCCTCTCTGGTGACTGCATAAACTCGGCCTGTCTCTGTAGCTGAAGGTGGCAACGCTAAAATCGACTGCGGTTGAGCAGATGAAGGTCCAGCAGTCTGATGGGGCTGATATCCAGAAGGCCCAACCGACTGCTGAGACTGATAACCCGAAGCTCCAGCCGACGGCTGATGCTGATAAACTGGAGGCTGGTATGCCGGATGTGGCTGCTGATAATACGATCCTGTCCCAGAATATTGAGACCCCACTGGTGAGGAGTACTCATGCCCAGGCATACCATACATCTGAGCTGGTGGTGGAACTGCCTGCTGACGTCCTGTCTGCTGCGGTCGGAATGACGTCTGAGTATAACGGCCGCCTCGATATGGCCTCTGCGGTCCTGATCGGCCACCCCGAGGAGTAAATGCTGCAGACTTATGCTGAGCCTTCAAAGGACAGCCTCGACTCTCATGACCCGGAAGTTTACAATAATAACAGATAGGGTGCTCGTGTGGACAATTCGATTTGTCGTGGTCCTTAGAACCACACTGAAAACAATGAGTCGCATCATTAGTAAATCTCCGAGTCTGGTGAGAACCCTGCGACGATCCTGCTGAAAACCGTCCAAACTTCTGGGGTCGAGACTGAGGCAGAAAAGTTCCCTGCGTAGCCTGACTCCTGCTACTGCGTTTCTGTCCAACTGTTTGTTGTCTCTGTGTCGCAGCTGAACCCTGAGCTGTCTGCTTCCCTTTGTTCTTATCACCATACAACTGATGCTGAATCATCTCGGCATGTAAAGCCCGATCCAAAGCCTCTCGATATGAAGTAGGAACCATCCAGCCAAACGCATCTGGATATAACCAGCTAAGCCCATCATAAACTGTGTCATCCGCTCCGCCTCCGTAGCAACCAACTGAGGACAAAACTCTGCCAGGCGATTTAATTCCGCCTCATACTCCATAACTGAGCGGTCTCCCTGATGAAGAGCAAGAAACTCCTGCCGTCGTGCCGTACGGAATGCAGCAGGATAATACTTGCTCTCGAAAGCCTCGCGGAAAGAAACCCAAGAAATCGGTCGTCCACCAAAAAGAGTCTTCTGCATATTCCACCAAGTGACGGCCTGATTTCGAAGATGATACGTAGCTAACTCCACTTTCTCTATGTCTGTGAGGGTCATATAGCTGAAGTGTCCTCCAATGACTCCAACCAAGCACGAGCTGCATAGGGATCTGGTTCCCCATGGAACAGTGTGAAGTGACCCTTCACGACGCTGCCAGCAACGGAATCCGAGCTCTGTCCATAAGCCAACTCGCTTGGCAGGGGGTACACCTAATGCACTCCAGGAACTGCCATTGGTGGTACTGATGGACCTGCCTCTGATGGTCCCTGCGGAACTGCTGTCGGATATACAGGAGATGGTACTCTCCGTGGTGGAGATCTCAGCTCACCCGAAGGGTCCTGGTGAGCCGATCTCTGACCAGTCGGCTCCACTCTGGTGGGCCTATCACCCTCCTGATTCGTGTCTCCCTCGGTCTCATCGGGCCTCCCCCGTGATCGTCGTCCACGACCGCGAGCACGGGGGGAGATAACTCAATATGACGAGGCATATCTGTTAACAAAACCAACATGCATTATTTAGATATAAATTAACCAAATAAAAACCAACTTACTTCTTGTTTGCCGGGAGAGATCTCGTCGCTGCCAATCCCATTACAACCATAACCAGAACATGACTCCGGAAAAATAATCCGTAAAAATACAGATAACCCTCGTAAAACGACAACTCCGTAAACACCCACAGACACCAAAACATCGCAAAACTTGGCTCTGATACCAAAAATTGTCACGCCCCAGAGGCATATGCTTCCTCGAAAATCGGGCAGCATCTCCCCTGTACGGCGGACAATATGGGCAAATGTACATACACTCTCCACCAATATTAGCTCAGCCACAAGCGGCTGGCATACAATAAAATTAAAACACACATCCACGCAGTTTATTACGAAAAAAATAAATGGATGGCTCAGCCATCATTAACATAAAGAAAGTCTACATACCTAGGAAACGACAAAACCAAATATATACTCGATCAATAAAATAACTGCGGAAATAAAACAGACACTAAATCAAACCAACCCAAACTGACATGGTGGACTGAGGGACTGGCAACTGGATCATCTTCTGGCTCCAAGAAATACGCTACCTGCTATCTGAAACAACAAAGAAGAAAGCAGGGGTGGTGAGTCCGGGCGGACTCTGCGGGTATATGAGTAGACAAATAAGCATGGCATGATACAAGATAACCAAGTATAGAATCCAACAGGGTACAGTCCATAAGGAAATATAGCAACCTAATCATGCATAACATATGTAAATCGACATGGTATAAAGTCCGAATAACGACTAAACAGGTACAGAACAACTCAACAACAATAATATCAAGATATACATGCATGTCAAACATATGCAACAATCATAGCTCATATAAGTGCATCAATCACAAGCAAATGCATAAAAGAAATACGTATGCACATGATGCAATGACATGTGTCACCCCTGACGCCAGTCAAGCCGTCAACACATCCCCTCTGTGTGACCGAGTGGGTAGGGCTGTGACAACTGTACCACTCCAACAACAACAATAATAATACCACATAAGACGTAGTTGAGTGGACAGGATGCTGGGGAATCTACACTCCAAACCCACGGTACATCGGGGAGGAGCTATCACAGCTACAATATCCCTAAAAAAACAAACAACAGTGAGGGTGAGTCACCAACGACTCATCCCTCTAAAACAACTGTGAGGGTGTCACTGTCTGGCATGACAGGACAAACACTCGCACTCTAACCACTACCATGACAACATGTGGTTGAGTGAATCGAGCAACAATATGACTAACGACGGCTTAACCAAATGTAAGCCAACAGTCGTTAGTATGCAACGTGCAAGTATGGTGCATGATATACGATGCACAAACAACCGAAGAACTCACGATGCAATAAAATCCAACGAGTGAAACATGCATCGATACAACCAACCAGAAACCGAAATCCAACGATTATGCATTTACACTACTAGGTAAGGTATTTCTAATGCCAAATAAACCTTATGGTGTTTAATGAACTTCTAAGTGCTCGCGTACAAGCGGCACTTTACAGAACAGAAAGTCAATAGAGGACTGTACGGATACAAACTTGGAATACTCGAAGATCAACGAAGAATAATCTCAACGGCGATGTTTAAATAACGACAAAGAACAAAGTCAAGGAACCTACTTAGACATAACAGCCATGCTTAAAGGAAAAGGAAACTACAAGAGCACAAAGGAGAAGTACCCGCCTTTTATGTAGAATGTATACGAACAGAACCTCCCGCGATTGACAACGTAAGTCTAAATCAAGGTCCTGTATCAATAATAAAGTTTAGCTAATTATTCATTTAAATAAATTAGCTAAATAAAATACTATACTCAATTTAAGACGAATCCTAATTACAACCTGTATTTAATTAATTCGTATCAAACTCCAAAAATCTACTTACAAATGTAGAAACTAAACTTCCTCCAATTACCAATTTAGCTTAAAGGACAAGTCCAAATTCGACCTAAACTTTAACCATTAAGTTAATCCTTAATTAAACTAAGATTAACCTTAATTACCCTTATACCAGATAAATCAATAGTCCAACCCAAAGGAGGTTACTCACGGCAAGTTCCATTTCACCAAACACCACATTAGTCTAAGTACTACAGAACTGTTCTATACAAACATTCTTAGCAGTAATATAAAATCTATTTATTTATCTATAAATTTATTACAGCACAAGGTATAGGTCATTTTCCCTTATATCGTGGTGACCAATTTTTCTTCTCATTTAGCTTCTGAGATTTCATCTTGTTAACCCATTGATAGTATATTAATACGGTAGAAACAAAACCATCTCAATTGCAAAACGTAAGCTCTATCAACACCTACATCCTCCATCAAGGACACAACAAGATCCCTTACCTTCTGTGAAGTCAATGAAGTCTGTTCGACAGGGAATCAAGAAAAGGAGAGAACAATCAAGCGCAAATCATTTACCTGAGTTGCTGCCGACGCGAGCAGAGGGAAATTGAAGAGGGAAGTGGCGCTCGACTAGGGCTCTACACAAGGCAGCGGCGCACACCTGTTCTTGCGCCGGAGAACACAGAAGAAGAAGGAGAAACAGTCGGAGGGCGCGGCGCTTGCTCGCTGGGAACTGCTGTGGCGGCGTCGGCGAGTGCGTCTGCGGCGTCGAGCGAAAACTGAAAGAAATCGGCGCAGAGGGGAGAAGGGGTTTCGGTAGAAGTTAGGGCACGACTGAGTTTTTAGGGGTTTGGGTTTTATAACTAATTTTAACATTTTGCAAATAAACCCAACAGTTTTGAAAAATTGCAACTAGGTCCCTATTTCCGAAATTCACTTTTTCAATCCCAAAAATTCGGTATTTAACACCCAGAGGCCAACCCGAGTAGGTGTAACCCCGAATATAGATTCAGGAAGACACCCCCCGAGCTCACCTCGGGGGTCAGTCCCTGAGGGCATCTCGGAGAGATGAGCGCCCGGGACCCCCGGGCCAAGTAACCTCGAGATCACCTCGGGGTAGTGGGGCCCAGGGAACGCTCAAGCAGAGGACCGTTTCTCTCGAATCGGCGGGTTATCGGCCGCCATTATTAATGAGTAATTATCACCCCTAATCAGCGGCCATCAAGGCCTTAATTTTCGCAACGACCCAGATTGAGGAATCGGGATAACCGTTACCAAGGTGATCCATTAACCAATAATCACTGGAACGTGGCGAGGAGCATGGGTGCTCGTGGATAGGGATGGAAATAGGCCAGACTAGGCTTTTACCTTAACATGCCAGACTTGTATAATAGCAAACTGGCTTGGGTCTGGCCTGTGGCCTGTTATAGGCTTTGTTCTTGGCCTAAGTCTAACCTGTTCATAGTCTGGCCTGGCCTGCGGCCTGTTTACAAAGCTTGTAATTTAATTCGATTATCCAAAATACTTCTAATATATAAAATATAACAATTTAATTCAAATATTTGATTATCCAAAATAAAAATAAAAATATACATATATAAAATATGTATGATAAAATGAAACAGATTTGTAGTTTGTTGGCTAGTGAGGTGTAGATAAGAGTTTCCTCAGCCGAAGTCTTAGGTTCAAAACTTGATTTTGACATTTTATATATTGTAATTTTAACAGGCCCACACCGGCCTGTCAGGCTTCACAGGCTTTATATTGAGTCTGAGCCTGACCTGTTAAGAAAAATAAGCTTTCAAAAGGGCTTGATTATTATTTTATTTTTAAACAGGCCAGACCAAGCCAAATACAGGCCAGCCACAGGCCCCTGACAGGCCGCCTGACCTATTTCCATCCCTACTCGTGGATGATCGTCGTAAGTATAAAAGGTAGTCCATCCCCTTCGGTAAAGGGGTCACACATTCTCTACTACTTACACATTTTTTCTGCCTTCTATTCTTCTCCATCGAGGCACTGACTTGAGCGTCGGAGTGGGCTCCGCCGGACAACCTCCGCCGTGTTCCCCTAACGCTCGTGTTGATCTCGCAGGGCGCAGAGTTCTTCTCCCGTCAGCATCCATGTCGGTCGAACCTTGATGACTGCCCATCAACGTCGATTCCTTCCGGAACACCGAATGAGGATCATGATATATAATTTATTGATGATATGTCCCAGCAAGATTCCAATATAAGAGAGTCCCGATGACGATACTTCTGAAGTTCGAGATACTCTTTTAAAATTATAAAGGATACGTAGATAACTTAAATAACTATAAGTCTTTTTATATATATATATATATATATATAATTTTTAAAATATTTTTTAAATAATAATAATTTTAAATCATAGTGAATTATGAATCAAATAGTAAATAGATGGTTACAAATTAAGTAATCATTTAGTACGGTTAAAATTATGAATCAATATGATAGAAATCGTCAAATTACCTATTCCGAACTCAGTTGATAATGAGTCGGGTTTGAGTCGGATTTTATATCCTTCATTTTTGTATTCATTGGGTATTAGATATCTATTCAAATATCTATATCCGTTGGATCGATTGTCTTGTATACTAATAATTTTTTTTTTATCGTCCAACTTATATCATTCAACAAAACGTATATTAAATTAATATTAAATTTATATATATATATATATATATATATATATATAATTTTAAAAATAGATTAAATATATATATAATCTATTCCTAATATCAATACAAATTGTTAGTGAATTTTGGAAGAAAATATATATATATATATATATATATATATATATATATATATATATATATATAATCAGGTATTCAGATCGGATATTAGATTTTGATAGTCCATTTATATCTTTTTCTATTAGAGTCGGATATTGGGTATTAGTAGTCCCTTTAAATCTAAAAATGTTGGATCAGGTAGCTGACGAACTTGAGGTGACTGGTCCGGTTCCATGGAAATTTTTCACCGATCACCAGGTAAATCAAGAAGCGCTCGCGGTGAGCGGCCTAGAAGTCCAACAGAGTTTGCGCTCCATTTAGAAAAAAAATTCCTACAAAATACGTCCTAGCTAGGGATTGAACCGTAAATATCTGAAATAATAATTAGTCGTCCTACCACCATAACCCCACGGTACTCAACTGTAATATGTCTAGACTAACCTCGACCAGGTTCGAATATGATTGGCTCTTTTTAATTAGTACGAGATTTAACTTCTGGGATCAGCACCCGACTCCACCACCCCAGCCGACTTGGTGGGCCCCGCTCAGCGTCGGCGATTTAGCCGAAGACTTGGTCATCAACTTCGGCCTCCTCTTCTTCACCTTCTTCTTCACTCTCGCACTCGCTGCCGCCGTCCGCCTCCTCAACGACCTCTGTCATCGTCGCCGTCGCCACCTCGAGAAACCGAAGAACGCGAAGGCAGCAATGCAGGCACCTACGATTCTCTTCTCGGCGGCGACGACGACGAAGCTGAACGGGTCTCTGCCTGACGGAGTTCGCAGATGGCGACCCTCTCCGGGTGCTGCCGGCGTGCAACCACGGCTTCCACGGGTGGTTTGCAGCACCACATCTCACCGGACGAAGCCGTACCAGTTTGCAGCGTGGCTAAGTAATCGAATTAGTAGATACTTAATATTAATTAATTAATTTAATCTATCAATAGTTAATTAGCTATTATACCTTGTAATTTTAATATTATACCATGTTAATTATCCTCGTGTTTCTTATTGATTGGAGGATGGCAAATTAGCAGTCCTTTTCCATCTCCATGAGTTGGGAAATTTAATGGCCAAAAGCGAAAAGAGAAACGAAGAAGAAGAGCCAAGAATAGGAAGAAGAGCATGAATGCTTGCACTTTTTTGAACCACCACATCACGAGACTTCCTTGATTCCTTTAAAAAAACAATTTCTCTCTCTCTCTTGCAGAATCACATTTATAAATCGGACCAACGAGAAGACCAAATCGATTCAGTATGTAGTGTTCATTCATCAATCTATTACGTAAAGTGAACCAACTTGACAATCAATTTAGGCTTTTATGCATTATATCTATTATCTATCTTTACTTGGATTATGGCTCAAGGATTGAAGAAACGCCGCGTCTCCCTCCCATTTTCCCTCCATTCCAAGTCTCTTTGGATTCTTTGCGCTAAATTCTAGCCCTTTCTCAACATGCCCAATCTCAGGCACACAGTTGTTATGATCTCCATTCGCCAATATCGAATCCTGAGGAGGAAGACGACCATGATGCCATTGAGGTTCTTGGGCTTCTTCAGCTAGCCAAAGCTTCTGCCCTTCCTCTATCTCCATGGCCTTTTGCTTTCCAATCGTGACCTTGTGGATCGGGAAGAGGAGCCAGGGTAGCTCAGGCATGGCCCTCCCTTCATCATCATCATCATCATCCCCGCCGCCTCCTCCCCCTAGCTCGTCCTCCTCCCGGTGGCCGGCGAGAAGGAAACCGTTGTTGCCGGAAACAGAGATCATGGAGAAGAGGAGGTGGGACAGTTTGGAGTCGTGGTCCATGCTCCTGGACCCTAGCAATGGAGATCAGGGTTACAATAACTTGGAGGGCACCGGCGGGAAGAGGGAGGAGTGGATGGCCGACCTCTCGCAACTCTTCCTCGGCAACAAATTTGCTTCGGGATCAAACAGCAGGATCTACAGAGGGATCTACAAACAGAGAGCCGTGGCGATAAAGCTGGTCAGGATCCCAGAGCAGGACGAGCAGAAGAAGGCAGTCTTGGAGAAGCAGTTCAACTCCGAGGTCGCCTTCCTCTCCAGGCTCTACCATCCAAACATCGTCCAGGTCAGTTTCGATTCTTGCCCATCACCATTGACACATGCAATCGATCTCATCTCCTCGTGCAGTTCATAGCAGCTTGCAGGAAGCCCCCGGTGTACTGCATCATCACAGAGTACATGTCGCAGGGGACTCTGAGGATGTACCTCCACAAGAAGGAGCCCTACTCGCTGTCGACGGAGACGATCTTGAGGTTAGCGCTCGACATCTCCAGGGGGATGCAGTACCTGCACTCCCAAGGAGTCATCCACCGCGACCTCAAGTCCCACAACCTGCTGCTCAACGACGAGATGCGGGTGAAGGTGGCGGACTTCGGCACCTCGTGCCTGGAGACGCAGTGCAAGGAGTCGAAGGGGAACATGGGCACCTACCGGTGGATGGCGCCGGAGATGATCAAGGAGAAGCCCTACACCAAGAAGGTCGACGTCTACAGCTTCGGGATCGTGATGTGGGAGCTCACCACTGCTCTCGTGCCCTACCAGGGCATGACCCCCGTGCAGGCTGCCTATGCTGCGTCAGAGAAGGTGATCGATCAGAATTGAGTGCCGCCTTTAATTCCTTCCTTCCTTCCTTCCTTAATATTTTCCTTGCAGAATCTGAGGCCTCCGCTGTCGACTTCATGCTCGCCGGTGCTGAACAATCTCATCAAGAGGTGTTGGTCGGCGAATCCGTCGAAGAGGCCGGACTTCAACTACGTGGTTTCCCTTCTGGAGAAGTACGATGAGTGCCTCAGGGAAGGTCTTCCGATTCTGGTGGGCAAGGATTTGAGGCTCGGCACTTCGCTCTTCAAGCTCTTCAAAGGCTGCATGGCCACCACTTCGTCCATTCCAGTTCAAGCTTGATTAATTATCAATTCTATTTCTACCTTTGCTGTTGTGGAGTAATATTACAAACCAAAATCTTGCTTCGCGCTGAAAATAAATTTTTAAAAAACATGATCTGTAGATCTCAACAGACTTTCAAAATTATTCATTGTAGAGCAGAGCATAGACGGAGAGTGCATGGATATGCACTACAGCACTAGAGATCTCTAGGCAATAACATAGAAACAATTCTTGTTTTCTCAAGCAGAGAAGCACAAAAGCAGGGTATACCTTCTTCCAGAATAAAACTGACTTAGTTTATAGGAAGTTAATCATGAGCTTGATGTAGGTTTATGATGGTGCAATATTAGTAGTGTTCCCGTCTTTGACCACTAAAGCATAAGCCACCGATGAGTTGCCTTTGATGTTGACCAAGTCACTGAAAGTCAATGGAGGGTTGATGACTTGGAAAGCTCGCAAAGTTGTGAAGATAGAAAGAAAGAGAGTGTTAGAATGGATGTCTGGGGATGTCTCGGCTCATCTACTCCTACGCTCAAGTCAAATTTTATTAGCAGGAGTCCTACAATCAATTATGTGATGATTAACTAGGGACTTTTTTTATCATATTTTATCATTAATAAAGACATGTTTGATTATTATATTTTATATTTGTGTCAAATAATTAAGTATAATAATATCCTTGGGTAGTACGTTCTTATCTACATCATATCGATTGGTTAAATCGATAGTAAGATGATATATAGAACACTACACTAAATCATTCCTAGTCAAACATTAATATTCAAGGACAATATTAATGCATGGAGACTAGCATGTAAGTCAATTGATTACTTGAACTCATAAGTCATAGATATATGATATCAAGTTGACACATGAGTATACATTAGAGAATATGTACTGAATTGACCCGCCGTGAGAAAGTTTCATAGATTGTCATATAAGTGTCATAAACTTTCTCATGTGACTATTAGTATGAATAGTCCTTAGACCTGAAGTCACTACGGTTCCCTACATAAGGAGTTATGTACTTTGGTATCGATGAATGTCACCCGTAACAGGGTGGACTATAAAGGCGATCACTGTGTATGTAATGAATTATGCGGAGGAATGTGAGTGATGTAGATGAGATCTATCCTTCTCATATTGCGGGAGTGATCTCTGTGGACCCCTTGATCGAGTAGGACTATTAAAATGCATGATCATTCTCAAATGAGTCAATATAAGATATTGAGCTCATTTGTTTAAGTGAGTCTAGTCGGAGATCAAGAAACACAAAGATTGATTGAGGATGACATGGTCTATACCTCATTGGTCAATCTAAATATCGAGGATAGAAGGACAAGATCATACATTGTCACAATCATGGAGGTTAAGTCGGATCTCGACTTTCTCGTCACTTGGGTAGTAATGATGCATTGCTAGATGCCGCTCATTGCTTATATGTCTAAAGTGGTTTAGACACATCACCAATGTTTCGAGAACCTATTAGGTCACATACTAAGGGCACGATGCTTCGGAGATTAATTGATCTTAATTTGACTATGATTTGATCCGAATTGGATTAATTGAGTCAGACTCAAGTGAATACAATTGGATTATGAGATTGAGATCTAATTTGAGTTTAACTCATTTAGATTAGACTCAACCATATTTGAATGAGATATTAATTCATTAAAATGTTTAATAAATTAATAATAAAGGAAGATGAAAAATTTCTCTTCATTGGATGAAGCGAAGTTGAAGAGCCACATGAGAAAATATGCTCTAATTGGGTTTTTATTGTCATTAATGGAGGGAAGCTAAAGGGACAAAAACTCTTCATATTCATGGGATGAGTATAAAAGAGTTTTTCTTGTCATTTGGATGAAGAATTTGTCATTTTTCCTTCCATTCCTTCTCTTGGTCGAAATCCCTCTTCTCCCTCTCCTTCTTGCTTTGTGAATCTCCTCTTGTGGCTAGCACCACAAATACGATTCTTCTCTGAAGCTTGACAGATCGTGTTCGTGTGGATACGCATAAAGGCACGAACACTTGAACGTGTAAGAGATCCGGCATACCTCGAACAAGCGGGATAAGCGAAGGACACGTGACAAAGGTATACTTATACGATAGGAATTTGTAAATTAACTTTGTATGAATTTTCTTTCGCATGAATCGCTAATAGGATCTATTATTTCCGCTGTAATTTTTGAATATTTTTTGTCTATAGATCCTTACAAATTTCACACAGGAAAGGTGGAGTAGAAGAACAATGAATAAAAATATACGGTGATTAATGGGTACGTGCGCCTTCCTTGGCCCACTAGAGCAGACACATTTTATATATCATTGTTTAGAACGAAGTGTTATGTATTGATTAATGAGATGTCGTGCCCATTAGGGATAGTGTCATGTTGTCGCATCTGCAATCATAGCACCCCCGTTCCACACTGTAGAGGACCATACTGCATTAACCACACGTTATGTTACTTATGTTATTCCACGTGCTATGTTAGACCATGTAATGTCCCACGTGCATATAGAGCATGCTAAGGTGGTTGGGCTAGAGGGTTTGGCATGCTAATTCGAGGGATGTCAGGTCGGTAGAGCTAAGCCAATTGGACAAGAGTGTCAGTTCGATAACGTTGAGCCGACTTAGCAAGAGTGTCAATTCGGCGGGGTTGAGCCAACTGGGAAAAAGTGTCTATTCAGTGGAGCCAAGAGGAGATGAGCAAGAGTGTCATGTTGGCCTTCATCGAGAAGATTGGGGAGTCGACCTTAGTGGGGTTGACTCGGAGTCGACCTTCGTGTGGAAAACTAGGGAGTCAGCCTTAGTGGGGAAGACTAGGGAGGCGAGTCAGCCTTAGTGGGGTTGACTTGGGAATTGGCCTTCGTGGGAAAAATTGGGGAGTCGGCCTTAGTGGGGAAGATTGGAGAGTAGGCCTTAGTTGGGAAGATTCCTTGAGAGAGGTTAACGACTTGGCTAGTTGGGTCGGTTTGGCAATTGACACGCTCTATGGAGTCTATATTGACCAAGTTAAGGATCCACCATATGGACCCTTATTTACCTTCACATCACAAACATCCCTTAAAGTTTAATCGACATAGGCAAGAATCCGTCCAACTAACTATTGGTATTGAATGTCAAACCCTTGTGTGAGGGAGTTAAATGTTTCTAGTTAAATAAGGCACCTTCAACACAGGGGCCAACTATGTAACTTCGATTGAAGAGTTAGGATAAAATTCTGGTTGAGGAGTTGATGATATACTTCCAATTAAAAGTCGATGACGGGGCTCCGATTGAAGAATTGATGCTGGGTCCGACTGATGAGTTGGTGATGGGGCTCCGATTGAAGAATCGGTGATGGGGGTTCGACTAAGCAGTCGGTGATGGAGATTTGATTGACGAATTGATGCTGGAAGTCCAACTAAGAAGTCGGTGATGGAGCTCCGATTGAAGAATCAGTGTTGGAAGTCCTACTAAGGAGTTGGTGATGGGGCTCCAATTGAAGAATCGGTGCTAGGTTTGACTGAGGAGTCGGCTATAGAATCTGAGGAGTCGGTGATGGACTTTCCACTCTTGCTTGCTTATCCAAGTATTTCTAAGTCTCAAATCTTGCACAGAGGTACTTTACTCGCACCTGAGCCGAGGGACATTGAGCCTTGAGAAGGGTGAGTGAGCTCGATTAGAGACCATGTTAGAGTCGGAAGAGAATAGTAGGCTCAATCATATGACCCTTGAATACTCGTGAAGTTAGAGAGAGAATAGCTCAATCTGTGACTATGTCCAAGTTGAAAGAGATTGATAAGTTGATCCACGACTATGTCCAAGTCGAGAGAGAATGATAAGTCGATCCGGGACTATGTTCGAGTTGGGAGAGATTGGATCATGAAAAGTGTAATTGTTGATGGATGTCGCTGGTCTAAGACCAAGGGAACGTCATTGGTCCGAGACCAAGGGATATATGACCTCGATCCACGACTATGTAGAGTTGGAAGAAATTGGACTCTAAAAAGGGTAATTGCTGATGAGCGCCAATAGTCTGAGATCGGGGGATATATGCATAATCCATGATTATGTCCAAGCTGAAAGATATTGGATTTTGAAAAGGACAATTGCTGAAGGACGTTGTTAGCCTGAGGTCAGGGGATATATGAGATCGATCAATGACTATGTCCGAATTAGGAGAGATTAGACCTTGAAAAGGATAATTGTTGATAGACACGGTTTGAGACCAGGGGATGTAATTCTTTGAAGACACAAGAATCTCAGGTAAATGACCTTTTTGCTTAATAAAAAAGAGGAATATATTCTAAATTGAAATTATAAAATTCAAGCACAGACTTATCTGTTGAGATGATTTTAGCTAATAATCTCAAGTTATTAAGTTGAGAAGGATGTTTCGAGTTGAGCTACCTTCTATGGCCGAGTCGAGTGGAGCTTCCTTCCAAGCACAGACTTTTCAACGTGAGACTTTATTTGCAATCTTACAACTCAATAATCCCCCCTCAAACGAATGACTATAGGGCCCCTTCAAGCGGAAAATCTATCCGTTTGATGTCTGATCCTCGACCCACCGAGTCTTCTTGCCCCTCAGTCCAACCGATCTACTAGCTAGGTCTTCCTGCCTCTTAATCTACCCGACCTACTAGGTCTTTCTTGTCCACCTCAAGCGGAAAACCTATCTATTTGATGTTCGATCCTCGACCCATCGAGTCTTCCTACCTTGTGGTCCAACCGATCTACTAGGTGTTCTTGCCTCTTAGTCCACCAGACCTACTAGGTCTTCCTTGCTTAACCATAATTAGGGCTTCTCTATCCTGTTGTCCACCGAGACTTCTTGCCTAATGTCTGATTCTTTAGATCTGAACACTGGAGCCCCCACTTCTTTTGTTTGAAGTCAATACTCTACTCACATGACTTGATTAGATTATAGTTCTTGCACACATTCGGCAGTTAGACCTTCTGACAGTTCAGGCTTTGATACCAATTATTATGACTGAAAGAATACAGATATCTCCATAATAATAGGATATTATCCACTTTGGGTTTAAGCCCTCGTGATTTTATTTTTGGGTTTTACCCAAAATATTTCATATCAATGGAGATATCTTTCCCTTATAAGCGCATAATCTTTTCCGTGTATTTTCAATGTGAGACTTTGTTTGCAACCTTACAACCCAATAATATGAGCAAACGTGGGATCGATGTTGAAACTTCACAAGAGAGATTTGTTGAAGGGTGTCAAGATGTGAAAGCTTGAATTTTGCAAATTCTATATTCTTGAGAAATAGAACAAAGTTCAATTCAAGACGACAACACACAAGACAGAAAAGATTCTAGACTACGTACATACGAATCTCTGAGACCAGTCAGTGTAGTATCACGTAGAAGACACTTGTATTTTGTTAGTTTTGTTGATGTGTACACACAAAAAGTCTCGGTATACTTAATTTGTCATAAGTTTGGGAGGGCGGCGTGTGTGTGACGAATCTGGAGGCGTCTCGCGGAGGACAATCGACTCTGGGAGGCGATGTGTAGGCATGACTGGGTCAGTCTCGCCTACAGTGAGATGCAGCTTTGCTCAGTAGTGCTCGACCGCGTTGGTTTCCACCGTCTCCACTCTCTCTTCATCCTCCCTCTCCTACGACATCGCCCAAAAGTTGCTTCCCCATCTCTCTACCTTTAGCGTCACCCATATCGCGTCAGCCTAATTCGCAAATAGGCAAGGATGAGGTCCAGCTCTCCCTGGCTCTCCTCTCCTTAAACTTCTTCAGAATGCTAAATTCTAAAAGCAACCGAGGCGCCGACGACAGCGGTGGTGGAGGTAGCTGAATTCACTCTGATCCCCTTCTAAAAATCCGATTTTTATCGCTTTTAGATGCTACGTCGGGATCTTATCAAGTTCTTCTAATGGTTGCGTTTAATCGTTCCTACTCTTTTTTTGTCTCGCTGTTCAAATATCATTGCCCAAAAATTGGTTGCAAATTGTTGATTAGAACTCGAGGAATCATTGAGAGAAGATAAGACATTCATAGTGGCAAAACCCCTTTGAGAGTTTCTATGTTATCACTTCCATGCCACATCAAAAGTAAAGAATCTATATATCTGTCTACTATAAAAAAAAAAACTTCTCACCAACTCTTTCATGAGTCTTACATTTTTTCATCATCTTATTATATATTTTCATTTCTCTTTCCTATTTTATCTTATATATATATTTTTAATATTTGTTATATATATATAACAAATATTTAAAAAAATAATATTAAAAAAAATTAATTAAAAAATAAATAAAACGGTCGGAGCGACTCTGCTTGTGCGGAGCCGCTTTGTCGTCAGAAGCAGGGAGCTCCCTCCCACTATGAGAGGGATCTCCCTCGCTTTAGTCAGTGTGGCAATGGGAGCTCTGACGAGGGAGCTCCCTGCTTTAGTCAGTGTGGCAATGGGAGCTCCGACGGATGCTCTGAAGGTCAGTGAATGTGCAAAGAGGAAGGAAATGAGAAAAAAAAAGTTTGTTAGATTCCTTAGCCATCGCAATAGTGACATCTATAATGAATATTTGAGTTCATATTGAATTTTTATTAAACATTTAATTTAGTTAATATATGTCAACTTTTATTGATGTACCAAAAACTTAAAGATGCCCTAGGATGGGTTGGCGGGGGTGCGGGTGCAGATTGTCTTTACCACCACGAAGAACTTAAAGATTATTTAATTTAAATGAGAAAAGAAAAAAAATAGAGTATAGAAGAAGTAGTAAATTAAGTAGGTATGTTTATTTATGATTAATTAATAAATAATTAAATATATATACTAGTTATTGATAATTTATTTTTAAGGTAGGATTTCTGGTAATTAGATATGAAATAATGTGATTTTTATGCCATGAAATTTATAAGAAAAATTATTAAAGAAAATACTACAAATGAGAAGGATTCACTATCCTCAATAATAATATATATTTGACATAGTCTTCTCAAATAATTCAAATAATTGTATGTTTATCATTTGCAAAGTCTTTTTTACTAGTATATAATATTCTAATGAAGAAATTGATGAAATATGCTCTGAATAAACGAAATGTTCTATACATTTCCATTTTTTCCGTCTAGAAATTATTTAATTTTCGATGGCATTCTTTATTCTAGAAATTATAATTGCACCATTATATAATAGAGTGTGTTGGTTCAGTTCAACAATCTTTTCGTTGGGAATGTCAACATTTTTGGTACCGATTTTGATAATGTCTTGTGTTATTTTGCTGAATTTAGAATATATTTATCTTACACGCGATTATTTATTTTCGGTTGTTGATAATTCTTGAAAACTCATTGATACAGCAAATAATAATAGTCGTGCTTCTATGATTTAAACACACAGAGTCTTAAAAACATAGGAAATATATATATTTTTGTTTCAATCGTATACATTTTATAAATATGTCTTTCTTCGGACAAACGAGAGAGATATAAGACGGAATTGACTCGCTTGGCTAATGTGAAAAAGATACTGTAGCTAATGCGTAAAGAGGACGGACATGTACAATGATCGGGGACAATGTACACCTTGATTAGTCCAAACTAAGGCGGAACTCAAGTTAATTACAAAACCAAAGAGTCGTCGATTATAAAGCAGTGCCCATTATAAAGAATAGAGAAAAACGAAGGATAGATAATAACACCGTTTTTAACAAATAATAGTGTCAAACAGTAAAGGAGGTATGATCGTTGAATCCGACACTATAGAGTTCGACTCGGTAGAAACTCGACTCGAGATAAACCATCAGAAGAAGATTCGTCAATGGCTCAATGCCCAATTCATCAGCAGTCAATTCGTTTAAGTCCCACCTGATAGGAAATAATAGAGTTTGATCTAGAAAAAAATAATTTGACCCCATTAAGGACAGATCAAATATCATGGATACGGAGGAAAAAAAAATAATAAATAGTAATTTGAATGTACGAAATTATAATATATTTTGCTCTGGAATAACGGTGTATAAAATGTTAAAACTTAATTTTGATCTTAATTTTAAAAATTAACAGATGAATTTATTAATATATAATTAATTTAAAAATTTTAAATTGATGAATCGTCCGTTATATATATAATATATATTAATTATTAAATAGATATATTCCAATCAACTTAAAAATAAATAATTCTAGTTGATGGTTGACCAATTCAATAACAGACTCATTCCATTTTGGATAGATAAAATTGCATATATTTTAATAGGCAACTAATCAACATTCAAAGAAGAATAAATCTGTTCAAAGTTGACTATTATACCCTCCAAAATCAAACTCTTTTAAATACCTTCAATATTTCAGTCGAACACGCAACTCAATTTGACTACGAGTTGACTTTTAACTGCAGGAGTCTTCAATTTTTAAAATTTCCAAAATTAACTAGAACCCCGTTCAAAATAAAATATTTAAAAATTGTAAAAAAAAAAAGGAAAAAATACTAGAAATGTAGTTTAGAAAATCAAAATAGAAATTTTCTTAATTTTTATTATTGTTTAGATGTTTTATAGACATTTTTTAAAATAAAAATAAAAAAATGCATCGTCCCGTTATTCCTTGCATTGACGAACAACAACACGTTTCATTTACCTAGTCCTGAGGGACCCACATTGGAATATGTTGAAATGTAGAACAGTCGCAGCTACAAAAATGCCGGCGGCGGTGGGCGAAGAGAACAACAACCGAGAAGGACGACGACGGCTGGCGCACGCCACTCTCGATTTATAGGCTGCGAGTCTCAACGCTCCAAATCGAGACCATGGTTGCCGCACTCCTGGTACAGATTTAAATCCTGAGCTCCAAATTTGATTCCTCTCTTAATTTCCGGATCTGGCGCCGGAGGAATGGGGATCGCCTCGCAGGACGCGTTGGAGCAGCTCTCCGCCCTCATCGATCAACGTATGGTTTTCCATTGGTTATTGTTTATGATTTCGTGGGATTTTTTTGTATGGTTAAATGACTGTCGGCGGATCTTGTTGCAGTGGATGCGAAGCTCAAGCATACATTTCAGGTTCGGCCTCTGTGAACTTGCGTGGAAGTGTTGGGAGTTTGTGCTGGTTGCTAGTGTTTGGTGGATTTGGGTTCTGGTTCTGGACTTCTGGTTATTTTGTGCTACAATTTGGTTTTTGCGTTTGAAGCATGAGTTTTGGTTGAATTGACTTTTTGTTTGTCTTTAACAGCTTTAGTTTGGATCGATGTTTTCGATCTAATTTTCTTAATGAAAATATCAGATTTTGTATGCGAAAATTTATTGGACTCTGTTAAATTTACTGATCTAAGAGAAAGGTAAAAGCTTGGTACGCTGCAGATTGTAGTGCCTCCTTCCGTTTCATGTTCAACTTTTTGCTAAAAATAAATAAACAAATCATTCAAGCGCAAAATAAAACTGGTTTTGTACGAGAGAATGATGTGAGTTCATGACTTACAGAGCCATCAAATCATTCTATTAATTTTTATCATTTACTTTAGATTGCATGTTGAATTTGAAAACTTGACACTTTATATTTTTTTTCCGTATATTGGTACACAGTCCTATTTGTTTTGAAACTGTCTAACTTGTTTGCAAATGGGATAATCCTGTTGCTATGTCAGGTTATTAGAGGGTTGCTAGAAATGTTGTATAAATGGAAGAATGGTGTAGTCAACAACCTCTTAAGTACTTTGATCTGGATCTATATGTAACGTTGTCTCTTACTAGCGCAAACATCTTGATGCTTCTAATCCTCTACTCAACAGAATAAGTTATGCGATATAAACAATTTATCGGGTAACTAAATAAATTAGTTGAAGGACTAATCATATTCTGCTGCCTCACTGTTTTATTTTTTTTGTACTATGTTTTGCCTTTTGACGTGATTAACTAATTGTTTACTATATCTTATTTGGTCTGTCTCATTGTGTGTGATTCATATAAGTGAACGACAAAACAAAATATTTATTGGAAGTTACAATTTTTCTTCCAAACCATATTACTGTGTACTTACTGTAGATTAAAGTTGAGGATGAAAATTGTAGCATCTTTCCTTGTTTTGCTTGCAGAATATGCACCAAGGGAACCCAAAACATACTTTGACACGCTTTCTCAAAGCTAGAGAGTGGAATGCGCTTAAAGCAAATAAGATGGTATGGTTGATTGTGTTTGAACATTAACATTTTGATCATTAAAAAAGTATATTGATGTATTTCTTGCTAAGATGCTTATACTATCCCTTTTGACAGCTAGTGGACTGTTTAAACTGGAGGATGCAAAACCAAATTGATGATATATTGTGTGTGAGTAATTGTGCTTCTTATTATAGGATATTGTACCTTTTATTTTTGCATATTGAGCTCTTAGTTTGTTGGTTAAGATAATTTAGTTAGGAACTCTTGTACAATGTGGTTATTATAATTTGCTTTTGTATATGTTTTATTTTTAGGAATCTCTTCTAGTCCAAAAAAAAAAAAAGTAGAACAATCACTGCTTTGTTCGATTTTCATTTGACCTTGAAGGCCCTGAGCTGCAAGGAATAAAACTAACTACTTTTGGCATATGTTCTCTATTTGTTTATTTCATGACTGTGTAACATGCAAAAAAAAAAAAAGGCATAACAAATGTATAGCAAATTCTCACTACTTTTCAGTATGTGTGTGTATATATATATATTTCTTTCTCACATAATCCTGTATAAATGCAGAAACCTATAACCCCGGCAAACCTATACAGAGGGATACGTGACTCACAACTTATGGGCTTGTCAGGATATTCAAAGCAGGCACGATTTAGATTTGTATTTTCTGTTCTGATTGCACTTAGGTATCCTAGTTGTTGCTAGCGTTTAACATCTAAAACAAATGTGGTTTGTTTTCTATGTAGTATCCTGGTCTTACTTTCTCATTAGTAAGTGATTTGTTTTTGTCACTCATGCTATTATGATTCTTTCTCCCCACCTGAAAAAATGATATTGAACTTTGTTTCAGTGTTCTTAGTTCACTATGCTTCACGATTTGGTTTCTAAAAGGTATAAATGCAGCAGGCAAACACGGATATGAACCACTTTTGTGTATTAGCCTTGATATTCAAATTATATATGAACAAAGTGTTACAAACAATGGTTATTATATGATTCCATCAATATTGTGGTACTGATTTTACTGGTGTAAACTAATATTTTCTCCACTTCTATCTTTTATAGGGTGTTCCTGTCTTTGCAATAGGTGCCGGTCTCGCTACATTTGACAAAGCGTCTGTAAGTACGACAGAGCATAGCCCTTCAAAAGCTTCTTTCTTTGCATGTGTAAATAATCTTGTATTAGATTAGTGATGTGGCTGTTTTTAGTTTTGTATTTAAGCAACTTGGAACTGTACCAGTATTTATTTACAGCTTCATTCCTATAAGCATATTCTCTCTTTATATTGTGAAAATCAGCAAAATTGTGCTAATCTGATTGCTGTTGTCTGGCCAATTAATGCACAATCTTTCAAGAATATGACAAAAATGAATTAAACAAAAAATCATACAGGTAAGCAATATTATGAAGATAAACTTAGGACTTAGTTCAACACTCTAACACATCTTTGAAAAACCTTACCATACTACTTTTTACATCAAAGTGTGTTAAAAGGAGTTCTAAACCATAAGTTTTTAGCTTGTGCACATTCCTGCTCAAGCTTTTAAAATTAATCATAAGCCAGTTAAATCTTTGGGAAACAACTCCCATGAATAAACACTGGCTTTGCTTCCTTTAAGATAGTAGTGTCCATATTAATTAATCATCCATAATGAGCTTATTTGTGCAAAGCCCGTTCGTTGTTAGCTCTTTAGTTTGTACCACCCTGATTTAATCCACTTCAATATTAGTTGGCAAAAGCCATTAGGGGCTACAAACCCGTGCATCAATTTAGCTCCTTTTTAAAAGCTGAATCTTGTTAATTAAAACCAATCTATTGCAATAACGTACTATGGAGAAGTAGAAAAGAAAATAAGCATGCAGGTTTGCAGTTTTGTTTCTAGTGTACCAATCGAAATTGACAAGGGAGGTAGTACAATAGATGCGCGAAAGGTTTCTGCATTTTCCTTATTTTCCAGGTTGCACATATGCTTACAGTCTGTATGAGTAAAGACACATATGGCAATGGTTTTTCAAATGATAGTTTTGCTAATCAATCAAACTTCTGTCGTATATATATTTTTTGTAAAATTTTCAGTTCTCCTTGTCTTATTCAAGGTATATCTCTTCCATATAGGTTAACTATTACATACAATCACACATTCAGATGAATGAATACCGAGATCGTGTAGTATTGGTAAGTACCTCTACGTATAAATTTCTTGCTTTACATCCATCCAGCTCCTACAATTCATGCCACCTTTTCCACCCTTGTTTAGCCTGCTGCGAGTAGGAAGTATGGGCGATACATTGGCACTTGTTACAAAGTTTTGGATATGACTGGTTTGAAGTTTTCATCCTTGAGCAACCTAAAGGTTACTATTTGCAATTACTTTTCTTCATATTTCTTATTTGTATCTCCACTTCTTTATCTGCCGGTATACAAGTTAGTTTATAATTTTAAAATTTTAATAATGTGTCTTGTTGAGATTCTAAGATCGACATCAAACATGATGTAATAATGTATACTTATTCACAGTTCTTGTGTAAATGTCACAGTTAGTATCTCTCATGGCTACTATCGATGACTTGAATTATCCAGAGAAGACAGAGACTTATTATATCGTCAATGCTCCTTATATATTTTCAGCTTGTTGGAAGGTATATAAATTAGTTTGTCATCAGAAATTGCTGTTAGCTTTAACCAATCTACATACTCATAATATTGAGCATTTTCATTCATCCTTTTTGGCTTAGGTTGTGAAACCACTTCTGCAAGAAAGAACCCGAAGGAAAGTCCAAGTATTGGATGGTTGTGGCAGAGACGAGCTATTGAAGGTAAAGAAACCTTTCACTTATTGTTCGTTATCGAAAGTTTTAATAGTGAGTTTAAGGCAACAGATATTATCTCATATCGAGAATACTGGCAAAATTTCTATCAAGTTTCTTGTTAACCCTTCGATATTATTTAAACTTCATCTCTTGTATTATACATGTCCAATCTTGTTCCTCCATTTTTCTCAGAAAGCAATGCTACATATCTCCTAGAAGTTATTACTAAATATTCCATTGTCGTCTAGTCTGGTTAGGATATCTGGCTTTCACCCAGGCGACCCGGGTTCAAATCCCGGCAATGGAATAAGTTTTAAGAACAAAATTTTGTCCCCATGGGAATCCGGAGTGGTTAGTGCATGGGGGTGTTGTCTAAGAGGTCCTGGGTTCGAGTCGCGCCAGGCGCACTGGATTAAAACTCTGAGCGTTTGGTATATCAATTCTCGGCCTTGGGACGGATGCGGCGGGGGCGCTTGGGGCGAGCGATTTCACTTTTTTTTTTGTCTAGAAGTTATTACTAAATTGTGTCACAAAAAACATCAGAAGCTCTATCTCGAAGTATCATAAAGAACTTAGATAGCATGAAAACTTTTAACTTGATATCTCTTACGACCTTGATAGATTCAACTTATACCAACAAACTTACAAGAAATTTGGTTGTTTCAGATAATGGACTATGCTTCCCTTCCCCATTTCTGTAAAAGGAATGACTCCAGATCATCTCGCTATTCTTCTTTGGATTCAGATGACTGCTACTCCCTCGATCATCCTTTCCACCAAGAATTCTACAACTACATGATGCAGCAAGCGAAGTCCAAGAACAAGGAATCGCTCATCAAGCACGGTTCGCTTCATGTAGACGTGCCTGAACCAGACCTGGAGGGAATACAGATCATAAACACAATAGAGTCCGAGCTTCACAAGATCGGGAACCAGAATGGAATAACCCGCTCATTGAGCGGGCTGAAGATCAGTTGAGGGCGCTTTGCTTGAAGTTTTTCGCAACCACATTTGGTATTACAGTTTGGCATACAATTGTGAACGACTAATTAAGTTAGATCATTGGGCTATGAAGGGATGCCTTCGAAGCCTTGTGAACGTCTAAAGCTAGATCATAAGATTGACAAAGAGCACAGTGTGACTAGTGAGCCTACAACTATCAAGAAGTGGATAGGAACAAAAAGGAACAAAAGTGTTGGATTTGGAGATCACTAGATCTGCCTAAAAACCAACAGCCAAATCAAATGATTATATTCTTGCTGCAAACTAACAACTGCGGCTGCCCTGTTTACACAGCTCTCATGCCTTCTCTAAAACTGCTACTACTACTTCCCTTTGTAATATTATTCTAGTACTTGCACCACCACCATCACCAAGTTCAGCTCACTGATGTCGTCCACCGGCGACGGCGGAGGCAATGCCGGAGCTCACCAACATGACTCCAGCCTCCAACATTGTAATCTCGTTTTCTCTTCCTTTCCTGCACGGCAGCTTCTAATCCGCTGTGCCGACCTTGTCCACCGCGGCGACCTCCCCGCTGCAGGCCGCGCCATATCCTCCCTCCTCTCCGCGGCCAACACCGGCTCTGACGACGCTACCAACCGCCTCGTCCGCCAATTCTGCAGCGCACTGTCCTTCCGCATTGCCGGCCGTCCAGGTTGTTGCCCCCCGTCCTCCTCTGCCTACTTCCTCTTCAACCAGATCACCCCCTTCCTCCGCTTCGCCCACCTGACCGCCAACCAGGCCATCCTCGAGGCCGCCGCTGGTTGTCGCCGCGTTCACATCCTCGACCTCGATGCCCACCATGGCCTGCAGTGGCCGCCGCTCCTCCAGGCCATCTCAGCAGCCGGAAATATCCATCGTCCCCCTTCTATCAGGATCACCGGCGCGGGGAGTGACTTCGAGACTCTCTGCCGCACCGGCCATCGCCTGAGCGCCTTCGCGCGTTCTTTCGACTTGGACTTGGACTTCCGACCTCTTCTCCTTCCCGAGCACCGTCCCAACTATGATCACATCATCAATCAGCTCGTCCATGGCGAAACCCTTCTGGTCAACTGTGTCCTCTTCCTCCACAAGCTCCAAAACGAAGAACTCCTCACTTTCCTCAGAACTCTCAAAGCAATTAAGCCGGCAGTGGTGACTGTGGCGGAGAGGGAAATACCGCCGCCGCCATCCCACAGCTCCCCGGACTTCATCCAACAATTTGCCGCCACAGTGGAGTACTACTCGGCTATATTCGAGTCGCTAGAGGCCACATTGCCGCCGTGGAGCCAGGAGAGGTCGGAAGTAGAGCAATCATGGCTAGGGAGGGAGATTCAAGGTGCAGTCGCCGGCGGCGAGTCACACAGGTGGTCGGAAAAGTGGGAGTTTGCAATGCAAAGTGCCGGATTCAAGAGCATTCCACCGAGCAGGTTCGCCGTGTCACAAGGAAGAATGTTATTGCGACTCCATTACCCGACGGAGGGGTACAATGTGGAGGTGGAGAAGAAGGAGGAGTTCTTCTTCCTGAGGTGGAAGAACAAACCTCTCTATTCAGTTTCCTCATGGAAATTAAAAAAAAAAGCGCATGCATGATCATATGGCATAATTATCTTCCAAATTTTAATAACTACTAAGGCAATTAATATTTGATTAGTTAAGTTATTATAAATAATTAATGGTCACTTTGATCATGTATTACATATAAATATATCAAGTTAATTAGAGATAGCCCAGAAGCTCCAGGTCATGGTGTAATTTGAGCCCAGAAGCTCCAGGACTAGTTGCAATCAAAGCTAACAACCCTAACTTAAGCTAGTTGTATATATTGATTTTGGTTACTTATTGTATGCTGTATATAAGGGTAAGAAACCCTAATTCCTCTATGCAAGCTACTAGCTAGGGTTTCAATTGTTTTTTTTATATTAATTATCTACCTATGTCCTTTGTGAATGTAATGTGATCATGAATTGCTTTATATATACCCATGAATACTTAATTAATTATCAAAATGCCTTGCTGATTTGCATAAACACAATTTTTCTATCTTTATTTTGATCTTGTTGTAGCAGTTGTGGATTTATAGCTAATACAACATAAACACTTCAACTCCTATAATAGCTATGAACTATAATTGTCGCGAGATTATAATTGCTACAGCTGTGTAATTGTAACCGTTACAGAATCGTACCTATTATTTACATAGTAATTATCATCTTTTAACTACTACAATAGCATCGGAAAGTAAAAATGTACAGAGATGAAATGACATAGCGTCCTTTTAAGTTTTGCCCAAGGATATTGTTGTTTTTATTTAACTAACTAATCATGGAAGAAGTTTAATTGTGATCTTTCTTATAGAGATCTTTTAGGTTGATATATGACTAGTTATGCATATTGCACAGACCTATAAGATCACTGAAGGACGCCTTCGATATATATCCGAAGACGGATCACAGATCATTATAATCATACACTACTAAGTCCAGCACATATATGTAACTGTGGAATATTCTGACACATTTGTTTCCTTGTGATGATTCTGTATGAAAAAACCATGGCATACAACTTGTGATGTAACATGTACAAAGAGTGGAGGAAGATGGAAGTCATACGTCTGCCACAGTTGCTGGCTTGGCCTCTAAATGCTCCAACTTGTGCATCTGACAAAGATACAAATGATAAAGATGGCACATATCGTTGAAAATTATATATATATATATATATATATATATATATATATATATATATATATATATCAATTTTCTTAAAGAAAAAGAACTTTTTATAATGTTTATTACTGAGGTCAGAGTTTCAGTGTCAACTATAATCTACTGTAATAACACTAAAAAAAGGGTTGTGCCATCCTTGTCATCAGGTTTGCAATCCGACAGACTTCTCAGTACGTAGATCCTGTCGATCCATGCACGCACGCACGCACGCACGCATGACATGCCAAGTTACACTCAGAGATCTAAGATTTCTGTGGAACTCAGAGCAGAGAAGATGGCATTTGCTGCTTAAGTTAAACTCAAAGAAAGGGACAAATCTAATAATTATGAACAACAGCAGTGCCAGACAAACTATATATATATATTCAGTAGGAGGATTCCTGCCTGCGTTTCAGTATTCACGGATATTGTGAATCTTAGCTTCTAGCCTGGCATTTGGGTTATTTCTGCTTCAGCATACACTGAACTAATTTAGCCACATCTCATTATTTAAAAATTACAACAGTGAGTTTGTGATGACGACAGGTTCACTGATGAGCTGATGAGCAATACAATTCACTGATGCATTAAGCAAAATGCATGGTTATATATATATATATATATATATATATATATATATATATATATATATATAGAGAGAGAGAGAGAGAGAGAGAGAGAGAGAGAGAGAGAGAGAGGGGCACTAATTAGCTTGTTCTCAATGAAGTTTAATGAGTTTTAATTTCTGTTGTAGAGTTGTGTGATCCAGGGTCTCTTCAAATTGCAAGGAAATCTACACTGATCCTGCCAGAGTGCGAATGAATCACATGTGAGTTAGCATGGATGCTAACTTATTGCCAATAACCTAACGACAATGAGGATCGATGGGAAGATCTATGGGAGTTTGGGTAGACGAAACCCAAAGAAAGAGGGTTAGAATGTCGGCGATGGAGTTTCCCAGCGTAGTCACTGTTGGTGCAAGTTGCATCAATGATGTTCTCCTTTAAGTGTTTTAATGTTTGACAATATACTTAAGTCAGTGATATATTAAACAGACAAAGGGGAGCAAAGGAGAAGTAACCTATGTTGAAGAAAGGTCCTAGTTAACCTAGGCATCGAAACCCTAAAACCCGACGAAGGGATGACTGGGCACCTAGCGAAGAGCTGCTAGGTATCGGAACCCTAAGACCTGGCAACGGGCTGCTAGGCACCTAGTGAAGGGCTGCTAGGCATCGAAACCCTAAGACCTAGCGAAGGGCTGCTAGGCATAGAAGACCTAGCGAAGGGCTGCTAGGCACCTAGCGAAGGGCTGCTAGGCATAGAAGACCTAGCGAAGGGCTGCTAGGCACCTAGCGAAGGACTGCTAGGGAATGAAGACCTGGTGAAGGACTGCTAGGCACCTGGTGAAGGATTGCTAGGTAATGAAGTCTTGGTCCAAGGGACTGAGCAACTTAGCTGAGCGATGACTAAGGACAGGAGTAGAGACGGGTCAGGGTTCGGGCGTCTCGAGATTCGGAGTAATCGGAGGCTAAGCAAAAGTCCACCCGAAGGACTGGGTGGCAACCGGCTCCTGAAAGGAGTAGGTGGAAGGTGCGTTCTCGGGGGTGAGAACTTGCACCGGTTCGACCTAGGGTTTCGTGGAGATCCGAAGTCAGAATCAAGTCCTTAAGGCTAATATTATATGTATATGTGCCTTATGTTTGTGTATCTTGCAGGTACCAAGATCAGAAGATAAAGCAACCTATTGGAGGCCCAGAAGCAGGGCACCCCTAGTGTTGGGGGTGCCCCCAGTGTTAGGGGCGCCCCCATGCATCCAGGGCGCCCCCAGTGTTGGGGGCGCCCAAGCTAATGAAGCAAAATGGCAGTTTGATGTGTTAGGCAGAATAGGCTTCAAGCGGGGCGCCCGGAACGTCCGGGGCGCCCGGGTTCAAAGCTGTTTGTGCTGTTTCGAGTCCGAAACACAGATAAGCCCTCATGAGGACGCCCGGGAGGTCCGGGGCGCCCTGGTCAAAGGTTTTATCAGCTGCGGCGAGGTCGACACGGGGATAAAGTTTGACCGGGTTTATCGGGGCGCCCCCAGCGTCCAGGGCGCCCCCAGGAGACCTATATAAGGGGCTTCGACTCCTCTGCTTCAACAACAACTGCCAAGTGATATTCTGACCACTCTAACCAACAACAACGCGCTAGAGACGAGGCTCTACGACCGGGAGGCTCCAGGAGGAAGTGCGCGGCACTTCGGAGGTCCAGATCGGTCGAGCTTCAGACTTTGTCTTGTTGGTTTGCTTTTATTTGCTGCACTTAATTTTCTATATTATTGCTTGTAAATTTCAACTGTAAGACGGGTTTTCTCCGCCTCCGGAAATTCCAGAAAGGAGACCAATAGTGGACTCACGCCGAGTATATAGGCCTTGGACGTACTGACCCAGGGGGGTCGGGAACCAAGTAAATAAATCCCACGAGTAATCTGTGTTTTGTTCTATTCTTTATTTTTCTATTTTCCGCTGCACTAACGCTCTAAGTCTAGAACGAACAAAAGTCATACGAAGTTTTTCAACGGAAGTTTCACAATCGATATTCACCCCCCCTCTATCGAAGGCACCGGTCCAACAATTGGTATCAGAGCCGAGCCGCTCTTCACCAGACTAACCGCCGATGGAGCAACGACGCCTGGAGTTGAGGGGGAGCCCAGGAGTGAATCAGGTATATTTTTTTTAATGTCTAATTTTAAATTGCATATTATTTGTTTCACATGCAGGGAGAGAGGGCACTATAAAAATCAGTGCCCTACTCGTAAGACTCGGTCTACACCACCGGCGGCAAAGGAGGTACCAGCGCCAGGAGTCCGGAAAAACAAGAATCACGTACAATGCTTCAAGTGCGGAAAATCCGGACACTACAAGAACAAATGTCCGGCGAAGGTACGCAAGATTTATGTTCCAAAATTTTTTAAATTTCCTGCACTGCCTTGTGATAAAGTAGTTAATTTTTCTGATAAATTAGATCTACTACATAGTAAAATTAATATTTTGCACGATAAATTACAAAATGTGAATATAACTAAAATATCAGAAATTAATTGTTTAATTCAGAATATCAATTCAAAAATTTCTAAAATTAATACTGAAAATTTTAATTCTGATAAAATTAATTCTGAAAATTTTAATTATGATAAAATTAATTCTGATAATTCTAATTCTGATAAAATTAATTTTGAAATTTTTAATTCTGATAAAATTAATTCTGAAAATTTTAATTCTGATAAAATTAATTCTGAAAATTTTAATTCTGATAAAATTAAAACTAAGGATAAATTTGAATTCAAATTCGAAAATCTTAAGGATAATTCGGAATTCAAACTCGAAAATCCTAAGAATAATTCCGAATTCAAATTTGAAGATCTTAAAGATAACTCTAAAGATAACCTTGAAATTATTAAAAATCTTAAGGATAATCCTAAATTTGAAAATCCTTTAGATAATTATGAATTCAAATTTGAAAATTCTAAAAATAATCCAGAAGTTAATTCTGAAGATATTATCTCTGAAGATAATTTTGAAGATGAAATTCTCCTAGATAATAACTTAACTATAAATAATCTTGAAAGTTATTACAAAACCTTAACTAATGGCCCAAATTACTCCTCCTATTTTGAGGATACTAAAAGATATAATTTTGAGGATGAGGAGGATATGGAACTATCTAAGATTAGGGTCATAGTCAATAAAAATTACAAAGGTTCAAATAAATCCGAATTGTTAGAAAAATTTGAAAAGATAGATAATGATGAAGAAGAAATTTTCGAAATAATGAAAATGATGAATTTAAATCCAAAACTATTAATTAATCATTATAATCTTAATTAATTTCAAATTAAATCTTAATTAAATTCAAATTAAATCTTAATTAAATTCAAATTAAATTAAATTCAAATTAAATTAAATTCAAATCAAATTAAATTCAAATTAAATTAAATTCAAATCAAATTAAATTAAATTAAAAAAATTCGAATTAAATTAAATTCAATTCTAATTAAATTAAATCAAATTAAATTCAAATTAAATTAAATTCAAATTTAAATTAAATTAAACTCAAATCAAGTTGAATAAAAATTAAATTCAAATTAAAATTAAATTCAAATTTAAATTAAATTAAATTCAAATCAAATTAAATTAAATTCAAATTAAATTAAATTAAATCTTAATCAAATCTTAATTAAGTCAATTAAATTAATTTAATCAAATAAAATTAATTAATTTTTTTTACTTCAAATAAATTCAACTTTAATTGATTCAAATTAATTCACTTCAATTAATTCTTAATTAACTTGAATCCAAAATAACTTAAACTCGAACTAAACTAAAACCTTACCTAAACCGTAACAATTAATTTAATAAAATTAAATATGTCAAAGTGGGTTGGCATATTCGTGGGTTCACACGACATGTATCAAATCGGGAATTTGATACATTTTTAGAAACTTAAATAAAATGATTTGAATTGTTTGACTCATGCATAATTGTCATGCCATGCATTTGCTACTTATTTTAAATATATGACATGCCATTCATATTTAAATTTTATGCATATATTAGAACGGCTATAGGAAAAAGAAAAATTGAAACTTGATCAACCTAGTATTTGGTTGCGGTGAGATGATAGTACGTTAGGGAAGCCAATTCTAATAAGGTCAAGTATACTTGGTCTCTTTAGACTGGTGAAACTAGCCGAAGCTACCGATCCAAGACCCAAACTAGTTAGACCAGAATTTTTCAAAAAGTAATTTTGAAAATGAAATTTCATTAAAAGACTTTGTCAAGGAAAGGGTTGATGATCTAATAAGGCTACGACCAAAGAAGGCCTAGTGTCTCGCCAAGACCTGGAAGCCAATTTTTGAAATTCAAATTCAAGTTACTTCTTGTCAAATTCAAATCTAATACAAGCTTCAATTAAATCTTAGAGTTAATAATAAATTAAGAAAAATGATTCAAGCATCTCACAATACACCTAAAATGGGTGAGATGTTAAGGACTAATGAATTGAAAAATATTTTTCAAAATTGTTTTTCAAAATTGTTAGAATATTTTCATAAAAATATATTTTCAAAATAGTGCTTCAACATAATAATGTTTTTATGAAATTCATGCTTGTCTGATTGATTATACATATTATACATTTTCGAAAAATATATCTTTTCAAAAATTTGTTTGACTCACTCAATTAGACACAAGCCTCTTAGGACAACACTAAAGTTTCTTAAGGCACTTAGAGTCAAACGGTATCGGGTACAGGGGGAGTACTTTTCATTTTTTTAAAATGATTTTCAAAAATTACATTTTAAATATTACTATCATTTGAAAAATACTTTTCGAAAACTGTGCTTTAAATCATTATTACTTGTGTTTTCAAAAAGGGTATATGTTGTAAAAATTATAAGTTCAAAAAGTTTACCTGTTTCTTTGACTTTGATAAACCCTAAAGACACAGAGGAAAGATCCACTTCATGATTTTCAAGGACTCCTAGGATGTGTCAAATTTAGGGGGAGTCTGAGTCAAAAGAAGAATTTCAGAAAATTCTTTTTGGTAATTATTCATTTTTTTTATTAAATATTTCTTTTTAATCTGAATCAAACTTTAAGGCTCATAGGAAGAGTACTTGTGGTCAACAAGCTTCCTAGGACTGAGTCAAGTTTAGGGGGAGGTCAAATTAAAAGAATTATTTAATAACATATTTTCATATCTTGAAAATCTTGCTAAGAATCTAAGTCTTTCAAAATACTATTATTCTATTTGTTAGAATTTGTGTGACTTATTAAATTATTTTTGAAATAATATTTACTTGGGTTGGAGAATTTCCAGGACACTTAGGAAATATCCTTGTAGTCAACAAGGTTTCCCAAGATGGTGTCAGACTGGAAGATAAACCAAGTCAAGTAAAATATTGGGTCTTTAAAAGTTCACACATTTTTCAAAATCCACTAGCTTATATTTTTAAAAGTACTATCATTTTTTTTGTAAAATTTTGTTAATATTTACTTGAGTTTGAAGAATTTCCAAGACACTTAGGAAAATGTCCTTGCAGTTAACAAGGTTTCCTAGGATTGTGTCAGACTGGAAAAGAAACCTAGTCAAGTAAAATATTATGTTTCAAAAATTACTTAGATTTTTCAAAGTTTCATCTTTTTCAAAAAAAAATGTTAGTACCTATAAAATATGCATAATATTTATTTTCCAAAATAACATTCTTTTTCAAAAATTATGCATTTTCCAAAAAGTACTCAATTGTTCAAGAATTCAATACATTTTTCAAAGGTACTTATATTTTTCAAAAATTATATAATCTTTCAAAAGTACTTGCATTTTTTTTGTACTTGTACTTTTCAAAGCGCATAGCATCTTTTTAAATATGCATTTTTCAAAAAATGTAATATACCATTCAAAATACAATGCTTTCAAAAACTTTGCACTAAGTATTTTCTAAAAGAATCAAAGGTTTTCATTGTTGGTGCAAGTATTTTCTTGTTTTTTTATGTATGACAAAGGGGGAGAGGTGTGTGCTTAAGTTATAAAAGCGTGTGCTTAAGTTAGAAAAATTTTCTCCCAAAAATCAAAAATATAGTTTCAAAACTTATATCATTTTTTCATTTTTTTTCTCAAGGACAGTAAGTTAGCCCCTTAAACCAATCTAACTTAAGTTATTGTCAAACATCAAAAAGGGGGAGATTATTGGTGCAAGTTGCATCAATGATGTTCTCCTTTAAGTGTTTTAATGTTTGACAATATACTTAAGTCAGCGATATATTAAACAGACAAAGGGGAGCAAAGGAGAAGTAACCTATGTTGAAGAAAGGTCCTAGTTAACCTAGGCATCGAAACCCTAAGACCCGGCGAAGGGATGACTGGGCACCTAGCGAAGGGCTGCTAGGTATCGAAACCGTAAGACCTGGCGACGGGCTGCTGGGCACCTAGCGAAGGGCTGCTAGGCATCGAAACCCTAAGACCTAGCGAAGGGCTGCTAGGCATAGAAGACCTAGCGAAGGGCTGCTAGGACCTAGCGAAGGGCTGCTAGGCACCTAGCGAAGGGCTGCTAGGCACCTAGCATCTGGATCAAGATCTGAAGGTTTCATCCCAATCAGAGCTCATCCAACCGTTGGATCAAGCTCAGAGGGCTCTAGAGCGTCCATTCAAAGATTAGGTTGATTTGGACTATCCGTTGCAAATCTGGAGGATCCGAGCTACCACGAGGCAGATCCTGACCCTTGATCAACACCATCAAAGTTTGGATTAAATAAGAGCAAGATCAGCCGTTGGATTTCCTCAAATCAATCTGGGCCGTCCATTCTTATGTATTTAATCAAACTTCACCCGCAGTTCTCCCTGTCGCGTCTTCACCGCAGTCTTCGTTTCTTTGTTTTGTTCTTCATCGTTCTTCAAGTTTTTCATCTAAGGAGACGTGACCACCTCAATTTCAACCTTTGATCATCATCTGAATCCTTGGAAGACAACTTCGATCGAGAATTCATCTCAATTTTCATCCGGACAGAGGTGTTTGAGGGTTTCGGCATGCTCTGTGGCCCGAGTACTTGAATCTCAGCTACAATCCATTTTCGATCATCTGAGCCACTTGTAGGGGTTCTCAGGTGAGCTCAGATCTTCTCCAAATCATCATCGCAACTCATGAAGCTGAGATCGAAGAGTTCGGATTGGAATTCTCCCAGCTGATGCAGTTTGAGCAGAGTGCATCAATCTAATCTGTTTTCCACTGATTTGCTGAGTTTAGGGGTTCGAGGCCAGCCTTTGCGTGACGAACAAGGAGATTTTGAGCTCGAGAAGGGATGAGGAGTAGTTTAGCTAGTTAATTTTAATTGTTTTAGCTGGAATTTAAATTCTGCAATCTGTTTTCTTACTGAATTTCGTATCAGTTACTTAGTTTCGATTTTTGGACTGTTTTAGTTTCAATTGCGTTTCATTCTGCAAGTGTAATAGCTAGGGAATGTTTTTAGTGCACATTTGCTTTTAATTCTAGTTTAATTGTAGCTTAACCCTTGCGTATCAGTTGTGTCCCTATTTTTCAGCTTGCGTATCAACCATATCTGCAATTTCAGTTTGTTCTGCAACTTCAGTTCAGTTACTTATGCGTTTTGTGTCAATTAAATGTGAGTTTCACTTAAGCCTTGCTGATCTTTAGAATAGTGAATCCTTATAGTGCATTTGCTGTTTTGTGGCCAAGTTATTGGCTGAATTTCTGCATTTGGTTAAAATTCTGCCACTTAGTTCATTCCTACATTCGAATCAAGTCTGCATGCTAGTTTAGCTTCTGAAATTTTGGTTCACCTTAGTTTGTTCTGCATTCAATTGCTTACTTTGCATTTGATTAGTTTAGTTTCTGCACACTCGTTTGGCTTGCTTGGTGTTTGATTTGCATATGAAATTTCTGCACACATCCTGTTTTCTGCATTTCGTGTCTGAGATTTGCCAAATTCTGCACATCATTTGTGGATCTTAGTTGTTTCCCATCAAGTTGCTTTGAATTCAGTTTTTGATTGCTTACTTCAGTTCATTTGCCTTACATCAGTTTATAGGGTTGCAATTAGCATTATTTCCAGCACTTAGGTTTTCCTTGTTTGTGTGCCAATTTGGATGAATTCTTGCACTTTGTATCAATAGAAGCTTTGGTATTGTTTGGTATCATGTTAGCTACAATTTTTAGGGTGTTTTGGAGTTTGAAATCAGTTAGTGCTGCTCTTAGTTGTGTCGGAACTTTCTCATTGGGGTTATTCTAAATTCTGTAGCTAGCTTTTATTGGCTTGTTTTGAGTTTAATTCCGGAGGTAAGTTCTTGCATTAGTTTAACTAGAAATTCATCACTGCCTCTATTTCCTTGCATCAGCATTTGTTCTGCATTTGAATTTAGAATTGCTTTTCCAATTTTAGTTAAGTTCTTTGGGTTGATTCGGTTTCCATCACTTGCTTTTGCTTGTTTAACTCATTAGTTTAGTTCCTTTATTTTTATTGCTCTTTCATTTCTAAATTGCAAACAAACCCAGATTTTATTTGAAACCCAAAAATATCTACGACACATAAATACAAGCGCGAATCAAACCATCATCAACTAGTCCCTAGGAAAAATACGATCTGTGGCCCCTTTACTACGTTTTCATATTTTGATTGCAAAAAGGGTTTCCAGCTTTTCATATAAATATCTAAATTTAAGACCCACTTTTGTGACAGTCTATTTTGGGTCCATCAGTACCCTTGACTTATCTTTGAGATATTGCCATATTGTTATGCATGGTTTGTTATAGATAACAGTAAGCTTATATGATATATCTGCCTTAGTATACTTGTATTTGATATCTGTTGCTTATCCTTGAGGTTATCTCCCGTTTAGCTTCATACAGTCTCAATAGTTTCCATATATATATATATATATATATATATATATATATATATATATATATATATATATATATATATATATATATATATATATATATATATATATATATATATATATATATATATATATAGTGATATGTGCCCTCTTGCATTTTGATATTGATAGATCACTGGTTACTTTTTCAGTATACCTAGTAGATTACTTGTATCCCATGATATAGAATTCAGACCTATACCTAGCACACTGAGGTGTTAGTTGAGTACTTGGTGGGTGTTATATGTGTTTGGGTCATGCACCATTCTTGCATTACTGCATGCTGACGATCATCAGCTCCTATGTAGTCTGAGCTCATCGTCAGTTACATGAGGATATACACACGCATCCACTCAGGGGTAGTGGCTACCATAGGGTGTGTGCATTTGCCCTGTATTGCTCCACACGGTCACTATTTGGAGGGTCGTTCCGGTGCGTGGTAGCAGCTAGGGATCCCTTCTCGTCCTGAGACACGAGAAGATGAGAGCTAGACTCCCCCATTGCTTGGGGTAGGAGAGTGACCTCCGCCAGCATCCTGTCTACTCGGTCACTCAGGAGCAGTGATTGCAGGGTGCGTACAGTTGTCATAGCTCTACCCACTCGGACGTCCATTTATGACAGGTGGACGATGATCTGACTGGTGTCAGGGGTGACACATATCATTGCACCATGTGCATATTTTGCATCGTGCATTGTTTGCTGCATTTGATTGATACATTATGATTAACATGCATATACCGGATACCTGTTTATCTTGGATTATGTGTTATATTTGTTCTTTAGGGATTTATTCCACCCCTCTGCAGGATAGATGGATTCTGGTATGTACCTACATTCAGTACCTTCAGTGTATACCTTTCTATTGTACATTTGAGACTGTATCAGCGTAGACTCTTATTGTTAGTATAACCTACTATGCATATCTGTTTAGGTATCCGCTGAGTTTATTTGGACTCACACCGTTGGCTATATTTTTATTTTCAGACTGAGATACTTGGTGTCGCTAGAAGAGCCCAGCAGCCAGACCCTACCCATCGCGACGGCATGATTTTGTTTAGTACTTTGTAGTGCATTGTTATATATTCCTTTTAGCGATTTGTATATGTCATATGTGTCGTGTGCCCTAAGGGGTTTTTGTGTATTGGTTGTTTCATCGTAAGTCGGACCGGTCCGCAGTCAGGTATGGTTTATTATGTTCTATTGTTATAGTTATCTTGCTTCTATGTTGGGTCTATATATATTTTGAGACTTGAGGCCAAATATATACTGTGTGGGATGTTTGTATGTGTAAATTATCCGCCGGACAAGGGAGGTGATGTCCTATTTTCTATTGAATTAGCGACTCCTAAGTCTCGGGGTGTGACACCAAGTCTTACATTACGTGGTTCCATAGCAAAGGAAGAAAAAGTTAAATCTAAATGTTTCCATGCAGGGGAATCACAAGGATGACACATAATGTCTCTATTATGTCCATGGTTTTGATGCCAGATCATATGACTTGCTGTTGCTGCTGATGCATACAAATGTTAGAGTCTAGCAGTCAAAGGAAAGTAATACATGACTTTGTAGGGAATATTTTTCTTCTTCTGATTTACCATGCGAGTACCATGCTTGTAACGAGGATGACTACACATTTTACATTCCATCAACTCACTATCTTCGTTTCAATAGATCATGCAATTATTGACACAATAATGCATTTTCTCAACTGGCAAACCCAAGTCTCTAATTAGTTTTTTAGTGTTGTAGAAACTATCAGTAATGCAGTTATCTGTTGGAAGCAACTCTGACATAAGTTGACATATGTTATCATAACATCATTCTGAGAAATGATGTTCCGCCTTCATATTCAATAATCTTGCAGTAGCAGACAATTGAGAATGACCAGGATACATTTTCTGAACTTCAGAAGTAGGTACTTGATCTACATTTGATTGATTAAATGCATTCATTGCATCGTAAACCATTGATTGCATTGCATCAATAGGCCTATATGATATCTCTAGACCAATTGAGTTCGATGATGAAGTAACAGAAGGTCCACCAAATTTAAATACATACGACTCTCCTGGAAATACCAGTTGTAATAATCTGGAACAAACTCATACCTACAGATATGAGTTTTCACAGTATCCTCATCACGGAAAGCTGTATTTTTATATTTGCTTGATTACATGGACACTTTAACTCCGTTTCATTCAAACACTCAGGATGACACTTTGCAAAATTCACAAATTCTTCCTCTCCCGCAAAAAATTCTTCACGAATAAATCTATTATCTAACTTATTATACATCCATTCCTTGTTCGGATACATTGTATCTGAATTATCAAACACAATTTAATCTAATTTAGATCCTAAATTACTATCAAATTAATCAAACAAATATTAATCAACAGAATTTGTTCTAATTAATCAAATTAGACATATTAGTCTAATAATCAAATATAATTATTCTAATTAATCAAACCACACATATTATGATCCATAATCAAATTCATATTAATCTTATACTAAGAAATTAAGCTAATTAATCAAACAAGACAATTCATTCAATCAATTAATCTAATTAATTAATCAATCCATTTATCTAAATAATTAATCTAATTAATCAAATAATTCATCCAACAATTAATCAAGCAATTAATCAATTAATTACTCAATTAATCAATTAATGAAGTAATTAATCACTTAATTAATTAATCACTTAATTAATTAATCAATTAATCTAATTTATTAATTAACCCTAATTATAGTCGCCCGCAGTTGCTGCCGGCTGCAGCTGCGCCCGCCGACCCTGCGGTTGGCGCCTGCTATGCCCGCTGATTGCTGGGCACGCTGACAGTTGAGGCCGGCGACATCTGCTGCCGCAGTAGGCCGCGTGCGGCCGCGGCAGTCCGCGAGTGGTCGCGAGGGGCCGCGGATGGACGCGAGGGGCCGCGCTTGGCCACGCCTGCCGGAACAAAATCAAATGCAGTGAAGAGCATGCGTGAAGCAACCGAAGATGCAGCGTACCTGTGACTGGAGGAGGGTTCGCCGAAGGAGCATTCGCCGAGGACGATCACGCAAGGGAGAAGAGAGAAGAGAGGAGTGATCACGCGTGGCCGGGGGGGGGGGGCCGAACGACGCAAAAAATACCTAACTTAGCGACGGATATAACTTGTCTGTCGCTAATAGCGACGGACAAGTTGCAATCCGTCGCTAATAGCGACGGGGTTGACCTATTTCGTCGCTAGTTTTAGGGGTTTGACCTGGATTTCAGTATTAGCGACGGATAATTAATATCCGTCGCTATTAGCGACGGAACATTTAAAAGTTCCATCTCTAAAGGCTGAAAACATTGAATTAAACTTTATAGTGAAATATGTTATCTAGATAGATCACTATGCAAGTTACAAACCAAGTGAAATATGTTATCTAATCAACTTTATAGTGTCATTCAAATGCTATCTAAAAAAAATGATGAACTAGGCAGCAGACAAATTGAACATGGGGTGACCAGCCCGGCCCCACGAAAGTTTCCCACCGGTCACCAGGTAAATCGGGAAGCGCTCGCGGTGGGCAGTCTAGAAGCCCAGCGTCCCAGGGTTCGCGCCCCATTTGGAGAAAAAATTCCTGCAAAATGCGCCGTAGCTGGGGATCGAACCGAGGATGTCTGGGTTAACTACTAGCGACCTTACCAAGTACGTAAATGCTATCTAGATCACTATGCAAGTTACGAACCAAGTACGTAAATTTGAAAAACGAAAACATTGAATTAAAAATTAACTTATCCAATGCGTGTCCACTATAATTGTATATCAAAATACAAGTTAAAACTTCAAAATTAAAGAAACAAATAGATATATTAGAAAAGAAATCTACATGCTTAGATAATTATCAAAATTCAAATTATAAAAAATTTCATAAAAATGTAAATTGGTATATTAGAAATCATAATGGCCAAATTGGAAAAATTCAAAAAAAAATATATTTCATCCAAATATTTGATAAATTTTGATTTTGTTGGAAGAAATTTATTTTAGATTTCTAAATTTGTATTAAATTGTTAGAAATTATTTTTAAACATGCTAGTTGATGGGGTTAAGCATCCTAGAGTTGACACGTGGAATGAGGGCAGACTCCTGAGACATCCTCAGGAGGGCAGACTCCTGAGACATCCTTAGGAGGGCAGACTCCTGAGACATCCTCGGGAAGGCTAACTCCCGAGACCACCTCGGACTCTCTCAGACTCCCGAGACCTCCTCGGGAGGGCAGACTCCTGAGACATCCTCGGGAAGGCTGACTCCCGAGACCACCTCGGAGGGCAGATCCTCGAGACTAGGGTTGTAAATGAATCGAACCGCTCGTGAACTATTCGGAGCTCGATTCGATAGAAGCTCGTTCGAGCTCGTTTAATAAAGTTCGTTAATATTAACGAACCAAACTCAAACTCAGTAGTATTCGGCTCGTTAGCTCATGAACAGGCTCGTTAATAAGCTGGTGAGCTAGTTCGTAAAATATAAAATTAATATTTAATATTAAATATATAATTTTGATTCTTTTACATTTAATAAATATAAAATATCCAATAAAACTCATTTGTATGAATAAAATCATAGATTTTAGTAAATATTTTATATTTTTTAGAATATATAATTTATTTTTTCAATAAATTGATGAATAATTTAATTAATAATTTATATTTGGTAAGTTCGTTTAGGGCTCGATTAGGCTCGAATATGCTCGCGAGCCATCACTATATTCGATAAATTAAGCTCGAGCTCGACTCAATAATAAACGAACCAAACTCAAACACTCAGGTATTCGGCTCGGCTCAGTTCGATTACAGCCCTACCCGAGATCAACTCGGGATGGTATACGCCCGAGACCTCCCTGAGAAGATAGGCTCCCGAAGCCCTTCCGGGAGAGGAAATCTCCCGAGCCCTCGGGAAAGCGGAGCCCAAAAAGTCACAGATCTGATAGCTCGACTCCAATAATCATTACCCTTTCTTGTTCAGGAAAGGTGGTGGATAATTATTGTCCTTTATATGCGACAACTAAGGCTCAATAATCGCGGGAGTCGTTACCTAGGAGCTATCAGGTAACCGACAAGCACGGAACATGGAGATATGTGCGAGCCAAGCTTACAGGTATATAAGGTACTCCAACCCCCCAAGTAAAGGGGTTACGCTCTCTGAACTGACAACTCCCCCTTTATTCTTTTCCTGCAATCGACTCGAGGGTTGACTTGAATGTCGGAGTGGGCTCCACCAGAAAATCTCCGGCGTGTCCCCATTAACGCTTGTGTTAATTTCGCAGGGTGAGATCTCCTTTCCTTTCGTCATCGTTCTAGTGGGTTGGACTATGGTGACTGGTCATCCGCGTCGATTCCTTCCGTAACAAGTTTGGCTTCATTTGTGGGAAAACACAAATCAAAATACCAGAAGGAGCACCGATGGCAGAGCCAGAAGGACAACCCATCATTTTGACAAAAGCAGAATTGGATCGCCTTGTGGCCAATGCTGTCAAAGGAGCGCTCGAACAACACCAAATCGAGCAAGCCGCCTCACGACGAGTGGCTTCGAGGCAGGGGGAGATCCCCAAGATCTCCACCTCGCATCCCCAACACTGGAGATCTGTCTCACCACCGGTGGGACACGCCGGAGCAATTCCTGTACACCAGTTAGATTCCCTAGGAGACTTAGAGAAGGTCAACTCCGTAGCCTCAAGCGCCCTGAGGCAGGAAGAAGGACTGGGGAAGGAGAGGAACATAAAGCCTTTTGGAAGGCACCCTCTACTCCTTTCTCACTAGAGATTGTAGAAGATCCCATGCCGAAGCAGTTCCACGAACCTGGAATTGCTGGCTACGTCTGTAAATTCGAGAACGCGACCCTTTTGCACCAGTATACAGACGGTGTTAAGTGCCGAGTGTTCTTGAACACTTTGTCGGAAGCCGCTAAGAGATGGTTCCAGAGACTACCGCAGGGTTCTATAAACTCTTTTCTGTAGCTTAGAACCGCATTCTTGCATCACTTTGTGAGCAACCGTCGATATTAGAAGATGACGTTGAATCTTTTCGCCCTCAAGCAGAAGGCGAAAGAACCTCTGAAGGATTACATACAGCGAGGTTCAATCGAGTGTGCAAGATGTGCCAACCACGACATTGGAAATCCTTGTCAACGCCTTCACCCAGCCTCTCCAAAGGGGACTTCTTCCGATCATTGGTGAAGAAGTTGCCAACTAGCTTCGATGACTTGTTGGGGCGCTTCGTCAAGCATGTCAATGTCGAGGAAGTGCAATATGCCCGCCGTAAAGAACTAACCGGAGCTCCTACACCGACCATGCTCCGGTCGGAGAGAAAGGAACCACTAGCACCAATGATCGGAAGTCTACATGGTATTCTTAAAGGTACTATTCTACGTGGTATTCTTTTATATCGTCAGTCTTCCCGAGAGTTGGTTGCCTACAGTGATGCAGATTGGGTTGGACCTCCCGAAGATAGATATTCTACTAGTGAGTATATAATATTTCTTGGGCGAAATCTTATTTCTTGGCTTTTAAAGAACAACTTACAGTCTCTCACTCTGTATTGAAGTTGAAAATAATGTTATAACATTCGTGACGTCCAAAATTATTTGGCGACAATATCTTCTTTAATAATTACACTTTTCTCAAGACGCTACGCCCAAAATCAGGTGTGATAATATTGGAGCAACTTATCTTGTGGCAAATTCAGTTTTTCATGCTCGTACCAAGCATATAGAGATTGATTTTCATTTTGTTCATGAGCGTGTGGCGACTTGACGTCTTTCGATTCCTTACATCTATATAGAAAATCAACTTGCTGATATATTTACCAAGTATTTATCTAGACAATGTTTCACCATGCTAGCACTCAAACTCAACATTAAGGCATTCCTGTTGAGTTTGTCGGGGGTAAAGACAATAATGGATGATAATCTCAAATTGATTTCAATCAATTGAGTATTATTATATTTGACATCATATCAAAATCAATATGGATTGATTTCAATTAATTGATTTTTATATTTGGCATAACATGAGTTGATAGCAAAAATAATATTTCCAAATTTATTATACTCACGATTGTATGTCATAATTAATCTTTCCTTTTATGGATAGACACCTTGTATAAATAAGTCTATTGGCTTCAATAATAAATCATCCAAGAATTTTATTCTATTTTATTTCTTTGTCTCCTCTTTATCTCTTTCACTATCTACCTCATCGTATATAATATATATATCATATATGTTTCCACGGAATGCACTCATAGCTAGCACATCAAATATTACTAATGTTTTGGAAGTGAACGATATGGACAACAGGTCATTGCGGTGTAGCCTTGAATGATGACGAAGGAGAAGGTTTGTGCCTGCAAGGTTAACACGAGTGTTACAGGAATACACTGGAAGGAGTTCCGGCGTAGCCCTCTCCTACGTTCAAATCAGGAATTACTCAAAGATAGAGAAGGAGCAAGGAAAGTAAATTAGTAGAGTTCCGAAAAATCCCCCATTACCTAGGGGTCTAAGCACCTTATATAATCGCTGCTCTTCTCCTTTGATTGCTTCCACGTTGTTGTCATCGCTCCCCTGTTCCCACGCCTCCTGATTCATAGTTGTCTGCCAGCTATTGTTCACTTGGAACTTTGGTAACGACGGTCGCGCGCATTAACTCATGCGTTGCCGGTCATAACTGTCAACCAACATTCTTATTTATGGGAGGGGATGCTCGAAACGGTTGTCACCTGTATTAAATATGTCATTATCGTCGTTAACGATAAATTTCTCTTATCCGTACTCTCTCTCCCGAGCTGGTCTCGGGCTCCGCTCTCCGAGTTGGGTTCAGGAATTCTCAGTGCATGAGCCGGTCTTGAGCACACCTCTTCTGAGGTGCTCTCGGGAACTCCAACCCGAGCTAGTCTCGGGTTTCCTTGCCCGAGTTGATCTCGGGCCCTTTTCTCCCGAGTTGGTCTCGGGTGATTTCCCCCGAGCTAGTCTTGGGGACTTTCTCAAGCATTTCTCATGGCACGCAGCCTTCCAGCGCCGTGTGTTCAGCTTGGGCTATTCATCCCGATCAACTAACATGAGATATGGGGCTAAATTCTGATAAAACTAGATGTCTACTCTCTCTTATACACTAATCATTGTATATATGATGAGGTAGGGGGCGCTGAGACGAATGAATCCTCTTTTGCCTAAATATCTATATCTATATATAGATCTCCTATTAAATTTAAAGAGCAAGTTTAAACTCATATCTAATTATCCAAAATTCATTCGTCTTAAGTTTGGTTCATGACCAAATCAAATTAGTTCAAAATCAAACCATCTTTAATTAAAATCAAACCAATTTGATTTATAATTAAACTAAAGAGTCCAATCCATCTTCATAAGATGTGGCGCAACCACGTTTCCGTTACGCCAAACTCATTCCATATTAGCCCTTCGTCTGGTACAACCAAACTGAATATCTCTCGATCTAAAAATATAATTATCAAACTCGTTTTATGTCTCTTGGATAACTCGTAGTGAGTGTAACCTTACAGGTTCCCGGTTATATTAGTCGTCAATCATGACTTCCAATTATGGACACTTCCAATCATAACTATTAATTATGGATTGATCATGAGTGACACTTAATAGTAAATCATGACTTCCAATTGACCAAAAAATCATTCATTGATTCTAGACCCACTTCTAAACCTTTCGGCAGCTATTGTGAGTCGTGTCTCGTTCCTTTTACTCATCTTATACCCACTTGGTTCAGGACATGGTATATGTGTCTCTCCCTACTAGGTTGACTACATCACACCTAGCCCAAGTAATACTTTCTCGTCCCATGGATTCGAGTTACTCTAACATGTGTCCAAGAGTCTTGTACTCTTAACATGTGATGCTTTGACCAAAGACTTTGAGTAACAATTCTAACGAGGTCTCCTTGTAAGGAGCGGTGAATCATCTGTGGGCTATCTAAATACCTTCGGGCACTTTGACTTATACCCAATCATCCCGGGGCCACACCTCTAAGAGATGCTTCCTTAGGATATCAAAGTATAAGTATCTATGACCAAGGTGACTTGAATACCTCAATTTGAAGGAAGCTTGCACTCGATATATATATATATATATATATATATATAAAGTCTCATAATAGGTCACTCCAATAGACTAGTTGCCATAACTCTCAACATTTCAATGTCTCCAGCTAGTGAGGAATAGCTACTTGAATAAACCAAGGAGTATAAACTGTGCTAGTCTCACAAAAATGATGATGTCCGGACTCATCAATTAATCGACTAGGAAATATTTCAATGCATTCATAATTATACATGTAGAGATGCTCACTAGCTATGATCCAATTATAAGTTCTCTTACGCTATGAATCATATTACAGACATTCAATAAATGAGTTTAAGATATAATCAAATACATAGAGAATATTCACTTAAATATTGAATCTCATTTATCCAATAAATAGTATATTTTTTTCATAAGGCGATTGTCTTAGGATAACTCTCAAATATAACGTTTAATACCTTCGAAGAAGTCGAAATAAATAATAGATAATATATTTGAACTCCTTGCAACCTTAGAAATCCATAAGAACTGAAATGAGTATAATCAAAGCTCTTTCGGACAATCAATGACTTTTGGCCAAGAATCAATGAAACACCCATGTTGGACCTGATATAGAATCATATAAGACTCATTGTAGATTTTTTGCCGATTCTTCCTTATTACATTTTAACATTTTCAAAAAAGTTAAAATAAATAATAGATAGTATATTCGAACTCTTTGCAACCTCAAAAATTCACAACAACTGAAATGGGTGCAATCGAAATTTTCTAGGTTGATCAGTGACTTTTGACCAAGAATCGGCAAAAAAATCATGTGAATTTTAGTCGAAACTCATTTGAACACATTTCAGCTCTTGTAGATTTTTGAGGTTGCAAAAAGTTAAAATATGTTATCTATTATTTATTTCGACTTCTCTAGAGTGTTAAAATGTAATAAGGAAGAATCGAAAAAAATCCATTTCATGGCCAACGTAGGTTTTTTTGTCGATTATTGACAGAAAGCTACTGATCAACCTAGAGAACTCCAATTACACTCATTTCAATTTAAATATTATAAAAAATCAATTAAACTTTAAATGTCGTGGGTCCAATATAATTTACATATCAGATATAGTTATGTATGCATATAAAAAAGAGAGGAAAGAGAGGAGATGAGAGGAAAGAAAAAAAGTTCGGCAATTTACCAAAGGGCGTACGTAACAATTGGAAATTACCAAAGGGCATCCCATGGTTTGTTATTTACCAAAGGGCGCACCACCTTAAGTGAACTTCCTATTATACCCCTCCCGCCACAACATACCTTTTTCGCTTTACATTTCGATGCATCTGAACCACTTTTGACTGTAAAATAATAATATGTGGTTCGGATGGCAAGGTAGTGGAAATTTTCTCAAACTATAAATATTTTACTACCTCGCACAAGTCGAATCAATACGAGGGTACGTATATATTTTGACCTTGTACGACATAAATTCATCACCAAGCCAGGGGAGGAAGATAGGTGGTGAAGGAGAAAAAGGAAGCAACAGATTGGTACCAAATACAAATAGTAATGTACGTATGATTGTCATCTTTGATATAGTATCAGACCTAGTTTTATACTTATCAACTCTTGCTTCAAATTTGATGTTTGGAGGAGACTAAGGGTGATATCGTTTATATAATAAGGGTTTTCTGAAAATTTGTTAAACTTAAGATAAATAAATGCTTGGATTCGACCTAGGGAAATTATCTTACCATATGAGGCCCTAGGAGGGGCTGAAACTAAAGGATTTCAGTCCATGGGAGTGCAGGATATTGATGGACCCAAAATGACTGTCACGAATGTGGGTCTCAAATTTAGATATTTATAAAAAGCTGGAAACCCTTTTTGCAATCGAAGAAGAAAAGCGTAGTAAGGGGCCACATGTCGTATTTTTCCAAGGGCTAGTTCAAGTTTGGTTGATTCAAGCTTGCATTTATGTGTCGTCAGGAGTTTTGAGTTTCAAATTAAATCTTGGGGTTTTGGTTTCTATTAGCACTGAAAATGCAATGGAAAGAAATGAAAATTTGATACACAATGTGAAACAACCTAGAAATGAATTAATCACATCACAATTGAGATAAAGGAAACTTAACTAATGAACTAACAAGGTGATGACACTTAATTTCAGATTTATGAACTGATGGGAAACACAAATGTGAGCAGCTGATGAAAGACAGATAGATGTGTAGCAATCGATCAAATGCAAAGCTCACAAACAAATGAATGCATAAACCAGTGAATATGAAGCAAGTTTCCCAATCTCAAACTGATATTCATTGAGAATTCAAATTCAGAATTGGGAATTAAGAACTAAATGACTAGAAGGAAATGCTGCAATGACAAGTTGAAAACTAAAGCTAACAACAAGGATTCAGAATTCGAATGCAAGTGCAGCTACAAAATGAGTGAAGATTCAAACACATCCAACTGAGTCCAAGTGTGCAGAACTAGAGTTCAGATAGGATTGAAAATGGCTAACGTTTACTTGGCACACACTACAACAACTTTGGATTGAAATCTTTCAACAATCAATCTGAAACTATCAAATGCAGAAATGAATCAGAATTCAGAAACTGAATGCAGTGATATAACAACAATTCGAAGGCAGAAATTCAACAACTTTAATGCAGAACAAAGAGATCACATTGAAATCTGAGCAATGGTTCATTTAACAGGTCCTTTTGATGAACTGAGATCGAGAAGAAACTAAGTGATAAGCAAGTAAAACAAAACTGATGCAAAAGAAACAAAATTAATGTGCAGAAATGTAAAGGATTGAATCACAAGAAAGAAGCTGAAACTGAAAATCAGAGAACTGAATTGCAGGGAACAAAATTTAAATGCTTTGTTAACTAGACAAGCACCTATCTTGCTTGGATGCAGAATTAACTACTACTGAATGCAGAATCAATTTGCAGAAATGAAGAGAAACTTCTAAGGCAGTTCACATGTGCAGGAATTCAGAAATTAAGAGTAGAAATAAAAGGCAACATGGATTGAATACAAAATCAAACAAAACAACCAACTCGAATTCTACAATCCAAGGTTCAGATAAGCTTCACAAGGAATCGAAATCACTTGGAACAATGCAGGACTTATAATCAGATCTTACAGATTTGGAACTAACCTTTGCAGAAATAGAATTACATGCTTTGCAGGGATAA
>JAGFNQ010000162.1:377837-400448 GCA_024364735.1 Boesenbergia rotunda
TGGGAATTGATGAAGTTGACGAAGATGACATGTGATGTCTATACATATTACATATATTGTTCCATTTCTGAGACGATCAGTTACCTGCAAATGAGCCTCCTATAACAGTGAAGGATGTAACTTTGTCTATACCAGCAAATTGTTCATAGGTGGAAGACATCTATGTCGATATTATTATCATTGTCATGAAGCTGTGCTTGTCGCAACTATGCAAGATTATCTTAAGTGTGTATTCATATGCTCGCAAAACTTCACTACATTAAGTGCTAATTTGTCATTTCTCTTGCATTGTTCTTCCTTGAAGTAGTTGTTGTGTGTTTCATGTTTAAAAATCAAAGCAAAAGCAGAGGTGATTCTCTTTTCTTTTCCAAAAGAAAATCTAATCAAAACTGTGGCAAAATTAAGATTCCCCCAACCAACAAAAAAAACTCGTTTCCTATTTCATTCTGCTGCACAGCCGAGACACATCTGAAGACCTCACAGGCTTCAGCAAGAAATCCTCTGCTCCTTCCTCCAAACATCTAAACCAAACCAACAACAACGGAAAACTCCGAGATTGATCGAAGCTAAACAACACAGAGAGAAGAAAAAAATGATTCACCTGTTGATTCTAGTCGGAACGTTCTCAGACGACATTATGACGACAGGGATTTTCCTTAGCTCAGAGGACTCCTGACGCAGGATGACGATAGTTTCAATAAATCAGATATGAACCTTGTGTTCTTCCTTGTCGAATCGAATTGATTCTCTTCACCTTCACTATCTTGAGGAGCTCATACCCCGTCATCTCCGGGATCCAGTAATCGGTGACGATCATGTTGACGTTTGGCTCCTGCCATCAGAAAACCTCCTGATCAAAATCACAGAAATGACTAAAAATGGAAAAACTAACGACCTGGCCAGGCTCACCAGCCCCAGCAACTCCAGCGCCTTCTTCCCACTGTCCACGGCCGTCACTGCAGGAAAAGACGCCAAACACTTCGTCAGCAACGAGGCCTTTCATTTCATCAAACAGATTGGCCATCCGAACCTTTGTGCTTGGAGCTGCGGAGAAGCTTGGCGATCATGGCTCGCTCGACCGAACTGTCGTCGACAGCCAACACGTGCATTTGGCCCTCGCTATCTCCGCCTCTCGACGACGCCATTGCCGGCGGTTCTCGACTGTTCCAAATACGAAGCTTCTTTACTGTATATATCAAGGGAGTCGAACAGAACAGAGAGCGCAGAGAATCGGGAGGCAGACTCAATGCGATCCGTGCAGGATCTCGCCTTACTTGTAGGATCGGACTGCGAAGCGATGAGGAAATAAAAGGCCACGCCTTTAACTGCCTGACAGCATCAGCACCACGTAAAGGGGTCAAATCGAGCTCCTGGCGTCATCGCCGAATATACGGGGATATCGTACGATCATGTCGTGGCAGGGGATTGGCGCGGTGGGTGACCCGAGGGAGACGGGGAGGCAGATTCGGGCGACGTGCATGGAGATTTCACAGTTCTGTTATTCGATTTCGTACCACCTCCTGGGGGTGCGGGTAGCAATGGCCGTAGAGACGAATGGATAGAGTGTGGGGGGAAGCCGAGGGTGTAGTCGAGTGTTTTTTATTCAGTTTGTAACGGGATGGTAGAATTACTCTATTGAGTAAGGATTGATTTTTTTTTTAAATTTATCATACTATTTAATTTGAAATTTGAATAATTTGTTAATCAATTCTTAATTAATTTAATAAAATTCAAAATTAAATTACATAAATATTTATTTTCTTTTTACATCGAAAATAAAGTTTTAAGTATATATAAAGTCAGAGAAGTTTAATTATATTAAAATCATTCAGAAACGATATTGAACAATGTTTTTTTTAAGTAGAGAATTTTTTAATCAAACATGATCAAAGCATTGGTCAAAGGATAAGAAAATCAGGATCAATCATATTTTTCTCAGAAAATTTTTAAAAATAATAAGAAAAAAAAATCAAGAATTGTTATCTCGAATAAGTCGTGCGAGCATGCCAGCCAGATTTTTGTAAGAAAAAAAAATCAGACTGCAATAATTATAATAATTATCTTGGCGGTTTGACTTTGAGTAAATGCAAATGTCAACCACTTTACGTATGGGAATTTAAAATCATTTTGTTAAATGTCAACTAATTGCAAGAAGAAAAATGATAATGGTCGTCAACTTTAAAATTTTAAGGGCATAATAAAAAATAAGATAAACTCTAGGATTGAAATGAATTCTCCTTTATTTATTTAAAAAGTTAAGTTCATTTTTAAGAGTTAAAAATATTAATATCAATTCATATAGCGATTAGTGATCGAGGGACTCGTAAGTGATTCGGACGCTTTGAAGTGAATGCACTCGGGGTTAGAGGTGGAACCAGAAAAAGACAACAGGGCTGAATTGTATTTTTTTCTAACTATATATTTAATAATTAAAATTTTTCTCACTTATCCATTTCAGTTGGCCATTTGATTATTTTTAAAAAATAACTATTGGGAAAGTGAAAATGGAAGAGTGAAAAACATAGTGAATGACGTAGCATCTTGCATGCACGATTTTCGACTGGTTCACCATGCCTCCCAGGGTATAGTTTGATTCGGGGCGGCGGCCGAAGGTCGTCGATAGTGTCCAAGTGATAATCGGACGTGTACATGTAAAGTGTCACGTCATATTACATCATACCACATCATTCACTATAATTTTTCCATTTTCACTCTTCCTATTATTGTTCATTTTTAAAAATAAATACTTTGGTGGAACGAGGTCATTAGGTCATTTTATGAAAAGACTTTTTTATTTTATTTAAGTAAAACAACTTCATTTTTATCAAAACAATATCGTTTCACTAGAGGAAAAAAAAAGTTAAGTACTAGCTTGTGTTGCGCCATTGATGTAATTCAATTTTCTTCTCCAACAATTTTGTTGTCAGAGAATGAGCCACCATAGGCTAGATGCAGGCGGTTGCCGATGTCTATGGGGGCTAAAAAAATAACCCCCCTTATCGTATAAATAGTTGGCGGTAAGATTTTATCAATTGAGTAATAATTGATAGAGTGAATTTGGGAGAGTGAATGGGAGAGTGAATGACGTTCAGTTATTGTATACACGTCGATCGACGATCGGACACCACCGGCGGCCTCTGATTGTCGTCCCGAATCAAACTATACCTTGGGAGGGCGGTGAACTCGTCAGGATGGCCGGCAACGGTGAACCCATCGAAATCGACGGTCAATAATGCGAGATCGCAATTGTGGCGTTCCCCGACGGGTTCACCGTGCCCCTCAGGGTATAGTTTGGTTCGGGGCGGCGGCCGAAGGCCGCCGGTGGTGTTCGATCGTCGATCGGACGTGTATACAATAACTGCCACGTCATTCACTCTCCCATTCACTCTCCTAAATTTACTCTCCCTATCATCACTCTTTACAATTATGATTTAAGAATTGAACTATAATATTAAATAAAAAAAATTAAATCGGAACAAAATTTAAGTGCTCGCGGGGTGTTAGGCTAAGGTGTGCAGGATAACATTATATATAATTCATTGTTATCCTGGGCGTCGAGAGTGGGTGACGCTCACAACGTTGTCCATAGTGATTTTTTTTTAGTTTATTTTTGTTAAGCTGACTCTTGATTTTGCAATAAGATTTTATCTTTGAAATTCAAAGATTGAATTATAATGTTAAATATAAATAAAAATTTCAAAACTAAAAAAATAGATATTCATAGGATATAATATTAAAAAAATCAAAATGAAAAAAAAAATATATAGTCATGCATACTAAAATGCGCCGGTTGACATTTAACTTTCTATAAAGGGAAAATTTGAGAAAACTCCCCAATATCAAATTAGGCTTTGCATGCACTCCCTAATCAAAAATTTCTTTGCATGCATTCCCTGATGGGATTGACAAGACAGTTTTGTATGTTATTTTTTTTATTAGTATAAAAGAGTAAAAATTCAGTATAAATCGTAAAGATTTGAGTATAAATTGTTTAAAATTGAGTACTAATTTAAGAAATTTGAGTATTATTTGACAAAATTCGAGTATACATTGTTTAGTATATAGTAAAAATTTCAGTATACATTATCAAAATTTAAGTATGAATTGATTTAGATTGAGTATTATTTGAAAAAATTTGAGTATAAAATTTAGAAATTTGAGTATGTGAGGTTGTATTCACCACATTATGATTTTTACATGAGAAGTCACCGAAATTTTATACTCAAATTTCTTAAATTAGTACTCAATCTCAAACAATTTATACTCAAATCTTTATAATGTATACTGAGTTTTCACTCTTTTATACTCGCCACATCAAGATTTTCATATGAGGGGTCACCAAAATTCTGTACTCAAATTTCTAAAATTAGTACTCAATCTCAAACAATTTATACTCAAATCTTTACAATGTATACTGAGTTTTCACTCTTTTATACTCAATTCATCAGGGAGTGAATACAAAGAATTTATCAAGTGGGGAGTGCATGCAAAAGCCAGTTTGGGATTGGGGAGTTTTCTCCAATTAACACTTCTATAAATATTACGAAAGTTTCAGATTTTTTGGGTCTAATTTTTTAATATTATTTATAATTCTATTTTTAAATATTAAGAAAAAATCAACTTATGTATAAATCATAAATAATGTTTTAGGGACGCAGTAAGTTTTAAACTCTTTTATTAAATGTATTTTTATACGTTTATTCACCGAAAATATATAATAATTATAAAAGAATTAATAGTACATATTTCTATAAATATAAAAGAAATGAAATGAAAATATATTAACATTCTACAATCTCTTTAAGTAAAAAAAACAACTACAAAAATGATAATAAAAATATGTGAGAGAGAGGGAGATAATCCTGAAGGAAAAGAGAAGATGATAGTTTGGAGGGTTTAGTTTTAGTTTTTTTTTTCCCGATCAATCCGGAACTACAAAATTGCTGCCTCCGCGACTGTTTTAATCAAGTCTTCTTTTCGATGGTCTTGTAAGGTGATGTTGTTTTACGATTTACAAACATCTTTTCACCTTCGAAATGCTTGCAAGTTTTCCTCTTCTTCTTCTTCGATGGTCTCTCTGGCTTCGAAAGATCCTCCAAGGTCTTCACGTCGGATAAAGACATAAAAGCTTGTGATTTTCCATGATAATACTTTGACAATCCTCTCCTACTCATAATAATTTAACAAACATATATTTAGTTTTCTGATATTTCCAATAGTTAAGTTTAGAAATTATGCATGACATGAACGTTAACGACACTTACTTGATAGGAAATTGATTTAAAAGAGATGACATCTTGTAGAGAGGCCCATCTGAATGCTCGATAACTTTGTCAATCTCTTCATCTTCTAAAGAAGACGAAGAGGAAGAAGAAACATCCATTATTCTAACTAATATATTATATTGTTTAATAACGATTAGTTTATACTCTACGTACTAAGCGCTCCTTAATACTCTAAGATTTTTGGAGATGAAGGAACATGGGGATTTAGGTTATTATATAAGGAAGAGAAGCGATTGCAACGAGAAAAAAATATTTTTTTTAAAATTTTTTATTTTAAATTTAAAATTATCGAGAGAGAATTATTCAGAGATCATGAACTTTTTGATTTACTATTATTTAAAATTATATATCCTAATTTCTAGAATGTGTTTCGTTAACAAAAGGGCAACTATCCTTAAGTTTAATATAATCAGTGATCCTGCTTGAGAATGTTAATGATTAACTCGCCGATGATTGTGAGGTTAACTGTAGGGGTAGCTTGGCCACGCGATATTGCGTAGCCTCTCCATAGATTCTCGGATGAGGAACATATGAAGAACATATTAGAATGTTCATTGGTAGATGATAAGTGTCATTTTATTGATCATTTTATATGTTTAAATCCGTGTTTGACCTATATTTTACTTGTGTAATTGTGGATTTACCCTAGGTTTTAGGATTTATTCTCTTTTTGAACTTAATTACAAATTTTGATATATTTGAGTTGTTTTGTCACTAAATTTTTGATCTACTTTTGTAGGCTTGGAGGGATCATGGACCTAGGTCATGTTGGGTCAAATGTTGAGTCAAAAGTAGACTAGATCAAGTGATCAAGCGTCGACTCATTTGGACCGTCCGATGCAAGAACGGTTAGATCTAGACCATTTGAGAACTTCTGATCAATCCGAGCTGGGGTTAAGGCTAATCGAGCGATCAGATCAAGATCTGAAGGTTTCAACTCAATCTGAGATCATCTGGCCATTGGATCACGATCAGAGAGATCTGGACCGTCCATTCAAAGACCAAGGCGATCTGAACCATCTGCTTTAGATCTGGCAGATCCGAGCTACCCCGAGGATGATCCTGACCTCTGATCAAGATCTGGAAAATTTGAGTCAAATCGGACGAAGATCAACCGTTGGATGAAGCGGGATTAATCTCAGCCGTCCACTGTTTTAACTATAAAAACCGATCCCCTGTTCAGATCTCAGCGTCGCAACCTCACCGAGCTTCAGCAATTTTCTTCTCGTTTTCTCGCTTGTTCATCGTTTTCCTTCAAATTTTCTTCATCAGAGGCGTGACCAACTCGATCATCACCTTGGAGCAAGATCTGGATCCATGGGAGAAAGCTTCAGTGGCGATTTTAGCTCAAGATTGTGCCGGATGCAGAGCTGTTTGAGGGTTTCGGCAGATCTGTGATTTGAGCTCTTGGATCTCAACCGCGTCCATTTCCTTCCATCTGAACCATCTGTAGGGGTCCTAGGATGAACTTAGATGATTTCCAAATCATCATCGCAACCTTTCACATTGAGATTTAGGAGATCGAATTGGAATTTTCCAGCTGATTGCAATCTAGGAGCAGATCTGAAGTGAAGCCAATTTTTCATTGATTTGCGAGTTGAAGGGGTTCTTGGCTTGCCCTTGCGTGACGAACAAGGTGGTCTTGAGACAAGGAATGATCGAGGCTTAGTTTTTATGGCATTTCTTGGTGTTTTAGCTGTAATTTCAATTACTGCATTTATTCCTTTTTTTGTTCCGTATCAGCAAATTGTCTGAATTCCTTGTCTGAATTGTTCCAGCTTAAATTAGGTTTTATTTCGCAAAGTAATTAGTTAAGAGTTTGTTTAGTGAACGTATCTTTTCTAATTCAGTTTATGTTGCAATTTGATCTCTGCGTATCAAGTTCTGCATTTCTTTTTCTTGTGCTCTGCATTGCGTATCATTTCTGTTTCTGAACTTTCAGTTTCACTTCTGAATTCTGCAGTTATATCGCATTCTGTTTGTGTCCAGCTTAATTCCTGGAATGAGAGCTAGTTGTGAGTGAGTAATTGCACTTATATCTGTTTCCTTTGCATTTGAATCGATTTCTGAAGTAGATTCATTTCTGTAGTTTGTGTGTATGCTGTGTATCAGTTCCAAATTCTGCATCTTTTCAGTTTAAGCTCCTGCATTTCGTGTCAAGTAAACCTTAGCTCTTTTTGAAGCTTTGCTGCACCTAGATTAGTAATTCAAATTCATATTGTAAGTGTAAGTTTCAGCATGTGATCTCTTGTTACAATTTCTGTATTCAACTTAGTAATTTCTGTTTTTTTTTATTTCTGCTGTCCAACTCCACTTCTGCAATCCGCAATTGTCAATTCTGAATTTGTATCAGTGAAGCTTGCATTGAAACTTAATTGCATTTGAAATCAGATAACTTTTATGATTTGCGCATCAAATTCATGTTGTATTTCGTTTTTGCTTTTAGTACTGAATTCTTGCACATTTATTTTTTGCACTAGCTTGTCTTCCATTTAATACTTATTCAATTTTGAATATTTCCATTCCTGTGTTTCCCTTCATTGAAAGCATATTTTTTTAAGCTTCATTGATCAGTTAAATAGTCAGTAGTTAGTTCAATGGTTTGCACTTCAGATTTCTTTAATTGTTATTCCCTTGTTTAGTTCACTTGGTTAATTTTTCCTTTCTTTTCATTGCATTTTTCTTGTCTATTTGAAACCAAAACCCCAAGATTTAATTTGAAACCCAAAAACATTGACGACACATAAACTCGAGCACAAATCGAACAACTTGAACTAGCCCTTGGAAAAATACGACCTGTGGCCCCTTTACTACGTTTTTATTCTTTGATTGCAAAAAGGGTTTCCAGCATTTATTCATATTTAAATTTGCGGCCCATATTCGTGACAGTCTATTTTGGGTCCATCAAATTTTTGGCGCCGTTGCCGGGGAAGCAACTAGTTGATTTGTTTGATTTTTGCTTGTGTGCTTATGGGCATATCATTTGATTCTATTTTCTTGTGCTTTATTTTTTGTATACGGGTGCTGCCATTTTTCTTGTTTGTTGTGTGACAGGGCTGTAAAATCAAAATGTTTTCACCAGGGGACTATACAAAGATAAAAGAGGCATTGGTGGAGTTGAAATGTTGGTGTAAGGTGTTGGAATACCAACAAAAACATAAAGCTCATTCATCTACTTACCAGCAACCCTATTCAGAATTTCAGCCTTTCCAGCAATTTCAACTGCCATTCCAACAATTTCAGCAAGGGCAGCCTTTCCAAAATTTTCAGCCAAATCAACCAAATTTTCAGCAAGATTTTCAGCCCCAATTTCAACAATTTCAGCCCAACTTTCAGCAACCTTATCAACAAGATCAATTACCTTTCCAAGGAATTCAGCAAGGGTGTTTAAATAATCAGAATTTTCAACAACCTCTGCAATATTCACAGCTATACGATCTAAATTTTCAGTTTCAAAACCAGAATTTCCAGCCCACTCAATTTCAGTGTTCACCACCACAATTTCAACCTCAGATCCAAGATTTCCAGGGCTACACTTCTCAGCAATTTCAACCATCATTCCAGCCAAATTTTCAGCAGTCAAATCAGCCCATTCAACCATTTGAGCAGCCCCAACAGTTCCCATTTCAGAATTCACAGCCAATTCTTGGTCTTCAGCAGCCTTATGCTACATTTCAAGACCAACAAGATTTCCACACCAATCAAGGAGGCTTTGAGAATCCTAATGAGAGTGAGGCTCAACAACAAAGGCTGGAGGATATGTTTCAACAAGTTCTGCAATATCAACAAAAGCAACAAAGGCTTCAGGACATCGAAAGAGGCGTTGGACAAATTGCTAGTCAAATGAATCAAATGCAAGTTCAAGGATCAAGCCAACCATCTCCTCAAGCTACTCAGGATTTTAAGGGGTATGATCGTGAACTAATTTGGAGGTTGATAGAAGAAGAAGAAGAAGTCATCAAAATTTGGAAACCTACAACATGCATTCCTCCTGAAGTTCTTGTTCAAAATTCATTTCCAAATGTTTCAGCTCCAGAAGAAGAAACTGAAGCTCCACAGGACCATTCTAGACTTTTATTTTGTGATGGTAGTGTTATTGATGGTCCTAATTTTTCTGATATTGTGGTTGCAGATATTACAGAAGGAGCATGCATAGAAGATGATTCTACAGGTATAGGGGATTACACAGAGCCCCAGGGACCACCATCATTGACTGATTCAGAGGTTAGGCCAGAAAGTGTAGGGACTTGCATGGTGGAAGCAAGAACCCAAGGATCACCTATTCTAGTTGAGTGTCCACCAGAGCTTGAGGCTGAAGAGGAGCATGTACTTGACCAGGAGGAGGCCATGGATACATCTACTCTTGTAGAACCTCCAGGTATTCTTCAGCACGCTCAGGTAAGTATTTCTCCTCTTTGTTCAGAAAAATTCAGCGAGGTACCTAGTTCTGACTTTATTGGTTATGATGAATTTATTGATATACCTTGTGTAGAAATTGCTTGAGCAAATCCAATAGAGGTACCAAAAATTGATTTCATTGGTCGTAATGCATTATTTGATACATCTCTTGTAGATATGGGTTGCGAACAAATTTTAGAGGCACCTATAATTGATATTGTTTGTTATGATGAATGTCTTGATACATCATTTGTGAAAAATAATTATGAAAATTCTTTAGAGGCACCCAGACTTGATCTTATTCATTGCTATGATATTCTTGAGACAGATTATGCAAAAATTGATTGTGAGAAATTTTTGGAAGAGCCTGAAATTGAAGTTGTTTATTGTGAAGAATCTCTTATTATTTCTTATGCCGAAATTGAATGTGAAAAACTACTAGAGGTACCTGAGATTGATTTGATTGGCTGTGGAACATTTCTTGATATACCTTTGATGGATTTTGATTGTGAAAAATTTTTAGAGGAACCTGAAATTGAAGTTGTTTATTGTGAAGAATCTCTTGCTATATCTTATGCTGAAATTGAGTGTGAAAAACTTATGGAGGCACCAGAGATTGATTTTATTGACTGTGAAACTTTTCTTGATATATCTTATGTAGAAACTGCTTGTGAAAAATTTACTGAGGTACCCAAAATTGATTTTATTGGATACGATACATTTTTGGATACATTTTATGTAGAGATTGATGATATTGCACTTCTTTCTTACCCTGCACGCTTGAGGGAGGTCTTACATGGTTTTGCAGGGTCCAGACGACTTCTGGAATGGGTGCTCCACCTAAACAGTCTCCGACCTCCTGGAAGATTTTCCAAAAAGAATAAAGAGGGAGGAGATGATCTTGCTTTGACTTATAACACTCCACCTCTGAAGTGGCTATTGTACTTAAATCATCTTCGGTCACCTGAACAGTTTATTGCAAAGTCTAAGTGTGGGGGAGGAATGCAAAATAAAATTGAGCAAATGAAGGAAATTTTTTCAGCTACCCCTACCTCTCCACTACCACGATGGAGATTATTTCTTGATAGACTCCGACCGCCAGAAATATAGGGGAGTTTGTTCCTTCTTGCATTTTCTTTCATTGCATGTTTCATTCTTATGTTCTTTAGAAGTAGAATTTTCTTTTAAAAGAGTTCTTGCTAATAAATACGTAAGTAGAGTAGAAGAATAAATAAGAGACATTGTAAATATCATTTTATGTCTTTTGGCACATTTTCTTTATGAGTAGAAATAAATGTATCCCTCTAGGTTGTCTTGATAACATTTTAGAGTCTTTTGAAAACAAATTAAATTTGGTTGTTAAAACTTTAGATTTGAGTTCATGGATGAAATCTTGGATGCTTGAGTACTACTTGGCCATGGATTCTTGATTGAGGACTTGAGATGAATTATTTGTACCTAGTGAGGATTAGCCTTATTTTTGTGACACATACATGTGATTGTACTCTAGAACTTGCTTAAGTTCTTTCAAAATCATATTTCAATGATTGGATCACATCTATAGAGGCTACTAAATTTGTTTACCTTTTCATGTCAATTTTTGGCAATAATCATGTTCATTCTATTTTCTTTCCTTATTTCCTACTCCTAACCATACTTTCTAGGGATTTGTTGTTTGGGGATGTTCTTTGATGTTATTTTGCCCGAGACGGACAAAGGATTAAGTGTGGGGGAGTGATTAGTGTTTTGGAATGTATTTTCATCAAGGAAGCACTTCATTTGAAAAAAAAAAATTTCATGTGCCAAATTGAGTTGAGTTGGTGTCAAGAATAAGCAAGAAATATTGGTTAAGGATGGAAACAATTGAAGCATTTAGATTTCTCATCATCCTTTGAAGATTCAAATGGCACGCCATATAAAAAATCTGCAGTGAAGAAGAAAAAAAAACAAGTGGCACACAAATGAAGAAGATGTATCAAAATTGCTATAGAGCATGTTTCGGCTATTATGTTAGAGAATGAATTGCAGCTGTGTTAAGTTGAAACCAATGCAGGAATAGAGTGCCAAGTTGAATTCAGTGAAGAAGAAGAAAAACTGAGCCCAAATGGAAAAGAAATGAGCAAAAAAAAATGAAAAAAAAAACATACAAAGGAAGCAAAGTATCAAGCCATTAAGTGGAAGAAGATGATTCGAAAATCTGAATAATCTGAGCTGAATAAGAAATCAGAAAACTGTAAAGATGAAGATCTTGATGTTTCAGGAGCTGAATTGAATTGCCCTGGAGCTGAAGAAAAAAAACAGTTTGTATCAACTTGAAATTGATTGTGCCATGGATGAAACTTGAATTTGCTGAGCTGAAATTCTCAAGTGAAGCATGTGAACTTTCCACTGTTATTTGAGGCTATTTGTTGTGAGAAACCAGAGATTACAAAGTCTGAATCATTTGGTGTGAATCTGAAACATGAAACCAGAAAAAAAAAGAACAGAAAAAAAAACAGTTGTAAGCTGTGAAAAAAATAGCTATGAGAAGAAAAGAGCTGGGCACCATTTAACTGAGAAGAATGAAGGAGAGAATGAGTAGATACTCAGCTGCAACCGAATGTGAAGCCAGCAGCTGACTTGAAAAAAAAAAGAAACAGAAAAAAATAAAGCAGTTTGGAAAAAAATCAAAGGAAGCAAGATGGCACACCATTGAGTTGTTGGCACCATGAAATCAGTGGAGATTCTCATCCGAATCAGAGTTGTGTTCCAATACATTCTGATTTTAGTAGAGAAAAGAAAGGAACAGAAAAAAAAACATAAAAGAGAAGAGGCAAAATGGCACGCAAGAGTGAAATTGGCACAAAGGAATTCATGAACTCTTTTCATCAAATTTTGGAAGAGCAATGCCAAAGCTCACTTCATCACACTTTGACTTCATTATGTGGACCAAAAGGAGGGCAAAGTGCATCAAAAATATCCTTGAGCATTCAAGTCTTCCACTCATTCAAATTTGCTATTTTCTTTGCATTTTACCTGATTTTTACCATTTCATATATCTTTCTTTTGTTTGATGAATTTCTGTAGATGTAGATTTAAATCATGAATAATGGTAGAGAGCATATAACAAGCAAGCCTATGGTAGTGCAAAAAGCATGTGTGTATGAGTGAACTCCATTTTCATCATGTACTTAGAACTTAGGAAGAGAGCCACCAAAAGTTTCCCTTGAGAGGTTTAGTCAGTGAAATTCATCTCAATGAATCATGAAGGTTGAATTGCTAAGTTGTTGATTTAAGGACAAGATACTAGTCTATAGAGTTTAGATTTTTGAGAATTAACAACCCTAGGTAATTTCTTTTCAATTGCTTCTACTTATGTTCGAGAAAAAGCTAGGAGATACATATTTAGTACTTTTCGCGAGACATTCAAGCTTAAGTGTGGGGGAGTTGATAAGTGTCATTTTATTAATCATTTTATATGCTTAAATCCGTGTTTAACCCATATTTACTTGTGTAATTGTGGATTTACCCTAGGTTTTAGGATTTATACTCTTTTTGGACTTAATTGCAAATTTTAATATATTTGAGTTGTTTTGTCACTAAATTTTTGATCTACTTTTGTAGGCTTAGAGGGATCATGGACCTAGGTCATGTTGGGTCAAACATTGAGTCAAAAGTGGACTAGATCAAGTGATCAAGCGTCGACTCATTTGGACCGTCCGATGCAAGAATGGTTAGATCTAGACCATTTGAGAACTTCTGATCAATCCGAGATGGGGTTAAGGCTAATCGAGCGATCAGATCAAGATCTAAAGGTTTCAGCTCAATCTGAGATCATCTGGCCGTTGGATCACGATCAGAGAGATCTGGACCGTCCATTCAAAGACCAAGGTGATCTGAACCATCCGGTTCAGATCTGGCAGATCTGAGCTACCCCGAGGATGATCCTGACCTCTGATCAAGATCTGGAAAATTTGAGTCAAATCGGACGAAGATCAACCGTTGGATGAAGCGGGATTAATCTCAGCCGTCCACTGTTTTAACTATAAAAACCGATCCCCTATTCAGATCTCAGCGTCGCGACCTCACCGAGCTTCAGCAATTTTCTTCTCGTTTTCTCGCTTGTTCATCGTTTTCCTTCAAATTTTCTTCATCAGAGGCGTGACCAACTCGATCATCACCTTGGAGCAAGATTTGGATCCGTGGGAGAAAGCTTCAGTGGCGATTTTAGCTCAAGATTGTGCCGGATGCAGAGTTGTTTGAGGGTTTCGGCAGATCTATGATTTAAGCTCTTGGATCTCAACCGCGTCCATTTCCTTCCATCTGAACCATCTGTAGGGTTCGTAGGATGAGCTCAGATGATTTCCAAATCATCATCGCAACCTTTCACATTGAGATTTAGGAGATCGAATTGGAATTTCCAGCTGATTGCAATCTGGGAGCAGATCTGAAGTGAAGCCAATTTTCCATTGATTTGCGAGTTGAAGGGGTTCTTGGCTTGCCCTTGCGTGACGAACAAGGTGGTCTTGAGACAAGGAATGATCGAGGCTTAGTTTTTATGACATTTCTTGGTGTTTTAGCTGTAATTTCAATTACTGCATTTATTCCTGTTTTTTGTTCTGTATCAGCAGATTGTCTGAATTCCTTGTCTGAATTGTTCCAGCTTAAATTAGGTTTTATTTCGCAAAGTAATTAGTTAAGAGTTTGTTTAGTGAACGTATCTTTTCTAATTCAGTTTATGTTGCAATTTGATCTCTGCATATCAAGTTCTGCATTTCTTTTTCTTGTGCTCTGCATTGCGTATCATTTCTGTTTCTGAACTTTCAGTTTCACTTCTGAATTCTGCAATTATATCGCATTCAGTTTGTGTCCAGCTTAATTCCTGGAATGAGAGCTAGTTGTGAGTGAGTAATTGCACTTAGATCTGTTTCCTTTGCATTTGAATCGATTTCTGAAGTAGATTCATTTCTGTAGATTGTGTGTATGCTGTGTATCAGTTCCAAATTCTGCATCTTTTCAGTTTAAGCTCCTGTATTTCGTGTCAAGTAAACCTTAGCTCTTTTTGAAGCTTTGCTGCACCTAGATTAGTAATTCAAATTCATATTGTAAGTGTAAGTTTCAGCATGTGATCTCTTGTTACAATTTCTGTATTCAACTTAGTAATTTCTTTTTTTTTTATTTCTGCTGTCCAACTCCACTTCTGCAATCCGCAATTGTCAATTCTGAATTTGTATCAGTGAAGCTTGCATTGAAACTTAATTGCATTTGAAATCAGATAACTTTTATGATTTGCGCATCAAATTCATGTTGTATTTCGTTTTTGCTTTTAGTACTGAATTCTTGCACATTTATGTTCTGCACTAGCTTGTCTTCCATTTAATACTTATTCAATTTTGAATATTTCCATTCCTGTGTTTCTCTTCATTGAAAGCATATCTTTTTAAGCTTCATTGATCAGTTAAATAGTCAGTAGTTAGTTCAATGGTTTACACTTCAGATTTCTTTAATTGCTATTCCCTTGTTTAGTTCACTTGGTTAATTTTTCCTTTCTTTTCATTGCATTTTTCTGGTCTATTTGAAACCAAAACCCCAAGATTTAATTTGAAACCCAAAAACATTGACGACATATAAACTCGAGCACGAATCGAACAACTTGAACTAGCCCTTGGAAAAATACGACCTGTGACCCCTTTACTACGTTTTTATTCTTTGATTGCAAAAAAGGTTTTCAGTATTTACAAATATTCTAAATTTATAGACCCACTTTCGTGACACCTATTTTGAATCCGTCAGTAGATCAATCAGGATGATAATTTTTTTAAATACTTGTATAGTTATTTTATTGAGATTATGAAATTATCTTTTCTGAATTTAAATTTGAATAATTTTGTATGGACTTGGTTATTTTTTATTTTAAAAATTTAATGTTATTAATTTTTATAGTTGAGATTATTTTTTATTACCTCAAGTGTTCTATAAAAATTATAAATTATAAATGATGTCACTTTTTTTATATAGTTTTATAAAAACATAATTTTTTAATAATTAAATTAAGTTTAGAGATTTGAACTAGTTTTATATAAATAATAATTTATAAAACTTAACTATTAATTTCTTACTTTTTCTCCAATATTAACTTTTAGAAGAGTAAAACCGTAATAAAAAAAACATTTTTTTCTGTTCTTCTATATATTTTAATTCATCTTTTTTTTTCTAAATTTCAAGTCAATCTTGGTGATCATCACTATATATGAACTTAGCCGCTAAAAAAAATTTAAAAAAAAAGGAAAAAACGGAAAAATTAGATTATTGGTTAATGCTTGTTAACAAACCAAAAGTGCAGTTGACGTTGACAAATCAAAGAAGGTTAATTAAAGAAAAGAAATAAAATACAGTTTAAACAATCATTTCAACAATTTAATTCATTTTAAATTTAATTTAACTTAACTTGACTTGATTACCTTATAAAAAAACATGAATATCATAAAGTTTACTTTGAACCAGGCAGCAGACAAATTGAACATGAGATGACCGACTCGGCCCTACGAAAGTTTCCCACCGGTCACCAGGATAAATCGAGAAACGCTCGCGGTGGGCAGTCTAGAAGTCTAGCGTCCCAGGATTTGCGTCCCATTTGGAGAAAAAATTCCTACAAAATGTGTCGTAGTTGCGATCGAACCACGAATACCTGGATTAACGACTAATTAGTCTACCGCTGCACCAGGGCGAATATCATAAAGTTTGATTCATGCATGGCTAATTTATAGTCCTATCTATAAGTACTTTAATTTAATTACTTATAAATTCTATGAATATTTTCATTTAGTTCAACTAAGTATCTTCGTATAACTTAAACCACAAGGGCAAGAAATGCACTATAATTACAGTGTCGAACCCATTCGATCGACATGTCCTAAATGCCTGCTAATCCTTCCTTTTGAATTACGTTCCCCCTAATAAACTAGCTAACCTTGTAGTGAGTTCACTATATATGAGGCCCTGCCACAGTCGTTTGAAGTGTCGGTGAGCCCTCAAATTATGAAGTCTTTTTGGGTTCGTGGGAGAAAGAAACGCATGATGATTAACTGACAGACACCGCAAACCGAGCCCTATTCCTGCCCCTCATTCAACTAGCAGGGACAGCAGAAGTTACAGATAGAACAGAGAGCAGTAGAGGAAGAAAAGATCAAGGAAAGAGAAAAAAAAACAGAGTGCAAACCCGCTCAAAATTATGGAAGAGTTAGCACATTCATGGAAAGAAGAGAATAAGAAAAGTAAACTTAAACTCAACTTATTTAACTTATTTTTATTTATCAAAAGATTATATATTTATAAATTTATTGGATAAGCACCAATTTTATATCTAGATATTTTTATCTTAAATGAAACTTCATCTCTATCAATAATTACACCTTATCTATTCGTTATTTGTCAACTCATCAAATTCTATCTCTATCTACAGACTTTATTTTATCTACAAATTATTATTTATCTCTATCCATAATCAAGTTTAATCTTTAACACTAGTAGAATTTTGATAATAGACTTCGCCAATAATTACTTCGGCGATGATTAATGACGAAGTAATATATATTAATAAACTTCGATAATAAAATTGGCATAGTAATTTTAAATAGTGAAGTAATAAAATTGAACCGGTAAAACAAAATAAAATCTGTATATATATATATATTATGAGAGGAAAACTTCTCTTTAAAACCTCACAGCTCTCGTGCCCTAGCCCTAAACCCATCGTCTGATCCCTTTCTCCTCCCCTCTTCGCCCGACTCTGCCGAGCCTCCTTTGACAGAGCATGATTTTGAATCACAGTAGACTCAAGATCCCTAGACCCTGCTCATTAGCTTTCATTGAGGTTTGTTAACTACAACATAGTTTTTTTAATCATATATTAAATCTTGAAAATATATTTATTCTATTTATATATTGGGCCTGAAATGGAATCATTTCAGGCCCAACGTGGGGCTGAAATGATTCCATTTCAACCCCAATGACCCTAAAAGGTCACTGATTGACCTAGAGAGCTCCGATTGTAAAAATTTCAGTTCCTGTGGATTTCTGAGGTTACAAGGAGTTCAAATTTGCTTTCCATTGTTTATTTGGACTTCTCCGAGGTGATATAGATATGGGAGGTCCATCAGTGGGTTTTGGTCAAAACCCACTGATGGAACTAAACTAGACCTATAGGTTTGGAAAAAATAAAAATTTGAGGTTATGGACACCTAAAATACTTTCTCCAACCTCAACACTAACTTTTTAGCTGGGGGTTTCAGAAATCCAGATATGGGAGGTCCATTAGTGGGTTTTGAGCAAAACCCACTGATGGAACTAAACTAGACTTATAGCTTTGAAAAAAATAAAAATTTGAGGTTATGGACACCTAAAATACTTTCTCCAACCTCATCCCTAACTTTTTAGCTGGGGGTTTCAGAAATCCAGATATGGGAGGTCCATCAGTGGGTTTTCCATCAGTGAGTTTTGAGCAAAACCCACTGATGGAACTAAACTGGACCTATAGCTTTGGAAAAAATAAAAATTTTAGGTTATGGACACCTAAAATACTTTCTCCAACCTCATCTCTAACGTTTTAGCTGGGGGTTTCAGAAATCCAGATATGGGAGGTCCATCAGTGGGTTTTGAGCAAAACCCACTAATGGAACTAAACTAGACCTATAGCTTTGGAAAAAATAAAAATTTGAGGTTATGGACACCTAAAATACTTTCTACAACCTCAACAATAACTTTTTAGCTGGGGGTTTCAGAAATCCAGATATGGGAGGTCCATCAGTGGGTTTTGAGCAAAACCCACTGATGGAACTAAACTAGACCTATAGCTTTGAAAAAAATAAAAATTTGAGGTTATGGACACCTAAAATACTTTCTCCAACCTCATCCCTAACTTTTTAGCCGGGGGTTTCAGAAATCCAGATATGGGAGGTCCATCAGTGGGTTTTAAGCAAAACTCACTGATGGAACTAAACTAGACCTATAGCTTTGAAAAAAATAAAAATTTGAGGTTATGGACACCTAAAATACTTTCTCCAACCTCATCCCTAACTTTTTAGCTGGGGGTTTCAGAAATCCAGATATGGGAGGTCCATCAGTGGGTTTTGAGCAAAACCCACTGATGGAACTAAACTAGACCTATAGCTTTCAAAACCGACTGATGGACCTCCCATATCTGGATTTCTGAAAACTCCATATGAATAGAGAGGGTAGAGGTAGGAGATGATGTTTTAGGTGTCCAAACATCTATATATTAGATATCACCAATCAAATAGGAGTAGTTTAGAAATATCAGTGAGTTTTGACCAAAACACACTGATGGACCTCCCATATCTGGATTTCTGAAAATTCTATATGAATAGAGAGGTTAGAGGTAGGAGATGATGTTTTAGGTGTCCAAACATCTATATATTAGATATCACCAATGCAATAGGTGTCCAACCATTCAGGCCCAATGACCCTAAAAGGCCTAATGTGTGATTTCTTCTCGGTTCTTCATTATTACATTTTAACACCTCGGAGAAGTCCAAATAAATAATGGATTGCAAATTTGAACTCCTTGTAACCTCAGAAATCCACAGGAACTGAAATTTTTACAATCGAAACTCTGTAGGTCAATCAGTGGATTTTGACACATTAGGCCTTTTAGGGTCATTGGGCCTGAAATAGAACCATTTTAGGCCCACGTTGGGCCTGAAATGATTCCATTTTAGGCCCACGTTGGGCCAGAAATGATTTCATTTCAGGCCCAACGTGGGCCTGAAATGTTTCCATTTTAGGCCCAACGTGTCCATTTCAGGCCCAATATTAAAGGTCTTTTTTCGATTCTTTGTTATTACATTTTAACACCTCGGAGAAGTCCAAATAAACAATGGATAGCAAATTTGAACTCCTTGTAACCTCAAAAATCCACAGGAACTGAAATTTTTACAATCGGAGCTCTCTAGGTCAATCAGTGGCCTTTTAGGGGCATTGGGGCTGAAATGGAAACATTTCAGCCCCATTTCAGCCCCAATGTCCCTAAAAGGCCACTGATTGACCTACAGAGCTCCGATTGTAAAAATTTCAGTTCCTGTGAATTTCTGAGGTTATAAGGAGTTCAAATTTGCTATCCATTGTTTATTTGGACTTCTCCGAGGTGTTAAAATGTAATAACAAAGAGGTTGGAGAAAGTATTTTATGTGTCCATAACCTCAAATTTTTATTTTTTTCAAAGCTATAGGTCTAGTTTAGTTCCATCAGTGGGTTTTGCTCAAAACCCACCGATGGACCTCCCATATCTGGATTTCTGAAACCCCCAGCTAAAAAGTTAGGGATGAGGTTGGAGAAAGTATTTTAGGTGTCCATAACCTCAAATTTTTATTTTTTTCAAAGCTATAGGTCTAGTTTAGTTCCATCAGTGGGTTTTGCTCAAAACCCACTGATGGACCTCCCATATCTGGATTTCTGAAACCCCCAGCTAAAAAGTTATTGTTGAGGTTGGAGAAAGTATTTTAGGTGTCCATAACCTCAAATTTTTATTTTTTTTCAATGCTATAGGTCTAGTTTAGTTCCATCAGTGGGTTTTGCTCAAAACCCACTGATGGACCTCCCATATCTGGATTTCTGAAACCCCCAGCTAAAAAGTTATTGTTGAGATTGGAGAAAGTATTTTAGGTGTCCATAACCTCAAATTTTTATTTTTTCCAAAGCTATAGGTCTAGTTTAGTTCCATTAGTGGGTTTTGCTCAAAACCCACTGATGGACCTCCTATATCTGGATTTCTGAAACCCCCAGCTAAAAAGTTAGGGATGAGGTTGGAGAAAGTATTTTAGGTGTCCATAACCTAAAATTTTTATTTTTTCCAAAGCTGAGCAAAACCCACTGATGGACCTCCCATATCTGGATTTCTGAAACCCCCAGCTAAAAAGTTAGGGATGAGATTGGAAAAAGTATTTTAGGTGTCCATAACCTCAAATTTTTATTTTTTTCAATGCTATAGGTTTAGTTTAGTTCCATCAGTGGGTTTTGCTCAAAACCCACTGATGGACCTCCCATATCTGGATTTCTGAAAACTCCATATGAATAGAGAGGTTAGAGGTAGGAGATGATGTTTTAGGTGTCCAACCATATATATATTAGATATCACCCATCAAATAGGAGTAGTTTAGAAATATCAGTGAGTTTTGACCAAAACCCACTGATGGACCTCCTATATCTGGATTTCTGAAAATTCTATATAAATAGAGAGGTCAGAGGTAGGAGATGATGTTTTAGGTGTCCAAACATTTATATATTAGATATCACCAATGCAATAGGTGTCCAACCATTTCAGGCCCAATGACCCTAAAAGGCCTAATGTGTGATTTCTTCGTGGTTCTTCATTATTACATTTTAACACCTCGGAGATGTCCAAATAAATAATGGATAGCAAATTTGAACTCCTTGTAACCTCAGAAATCCACAGGAACTGAAATTTTTACAATCGGAGTTCTCTAGGTCAATCAGTGACCTTTTAGGGTCATTGGGGCTGAAATGTTTAAATGTTTCCATTTCAGCCCTAATAACCCTAAAAGGCTACTGATTGACCTAGAGAGCTCCGATTGTAAAAATTTCAGTTCCTGTGGATTTCTGAGGTTACAAGGAGTTCAAATTTGCTATCCATTGTTTATTTGGACTTCTTCGAGGTGTTAAAATGTAATAACAAAGAATCGAAAAAAGACTCTTAATATTGGGCACGTTGGGCCTGAAATGGAAATATTTCATCCCCACATTGGGCCTGAAATGGAACCATTTCAGGCCCAACGTGGGTCTGATATGTTCTTTTAGTTTTAATTTAATAAAAATATTTTAATTAATTTCAATATTTTTTTTGTTTTGAGAAAGGTTCCATAATATAAAAATCAAAATATAAATGAACATCTCTCTATGGTCCATCTCGAAAATCGTTACTGACAAAGAGAAAGAGAAAGAGAAAGAGAAATGCATGCAGTACTTGATGGTAGGGGTATAAGAGGAAGCTTACTAAAATATGTGCGCCCTTTGGTAACATTGAAACCATGGTACGCCTTTTGGTAAATACCAATACTTAGGTACGCCCTTTGGTAAATTGCCGTTTTACTATCAATCTATTATGATGGATTCATTTTTTGATGCATGTGATTGGATACATAGACAAATATAGATACTTGATTTTGATCTAAATATACTTTAGTTTAATTTGTTTGTGTATTTACATACTTTAGTTAGTTTGTATTTGTGTGAGAAACACCGAATAAATATTTGTTAGTGTGTCTGTGTGTGTCTGATTAGCTTGTGTTTGTTTGAACATGTATGTGTTTGTTTGGTTATATTTGTGTATATATTTTGATATATTTGTGTTTGGATACCATCACCTATGATAGTTTTATAATTATATGTAAAATGTATACATGATAATCCCAATTATAAATAAATAATTAAAAAAATTAGTTCTCCGACAGAATACCGACGGAATATCGATTCTGTCTGCAAATATCGAACTCAAATGTTTCGATACCGTCGGCTATTCCCGACGGAACGTCAAATTCCGTCGGGAATACCAACGGAATATACATGGTCCGTCGGTAATTACCGACGGAAAGTCAGGAATCTGTCAGAAATTACCGACAGAATGTCGGAATTCCGTCGGTATTTATCGACGAAAAGTCAAATTCTATTGGTAAGTCCCTACGGATTCCCTACTTTTCGTCAGTAATTAGTTGTAATTATCGACGAACCATGTATATTCCGTTGGTATTCCCAATGGAATTTGACTTTTCGTCGGCAATACCGACGGAATTTGACTTTCGGTCGGCAACATTTGCTGGTTCTCCATGGCCATTTGCCGACAAAATTTGTAATCCGCCAGAAAATTACAGTTCCAAAAACTTAATTCCGTCAGTAACCTTACCGACAGAAATCTATT